>CP139505.1:374791195-375064044 GCA_021014915.2 Artemisia tridentata subsp. tridentata
TAGTGGGTGATATCTCCCACTTAATACAAAACTTACAAATTGGTTAAAACAAACTTCCAACTTTTCCTTTTTCTTTTTTCTTTTTTCTTTTTTTTTTTTTTTTTTGACATCAACATATATGTGTAAAATTTCACAATTTTTCTACACTATTTTTCCCGGATAATTTTTCCATACTCATTCATACTTTCAAAATAACTGTAATAGTGGAAAAGTAGCAAACACACGATAAATTTAACTAAAAGTTATACAATATTTACTATTCATACCAATGTGTAGAATATGACCATCCTTGATTGTGTGGATGAATCGGAAGGTGCTTGGATTATGGAAGAGGTAGGATCCCATACTTGAGTTAGAGAGATGAAGTTTTTAGAGAGAGGTGGGAGAAACTCAAAAAACAAAAAGATTAGATTAAAAATGTAATGAGAGTTTCCAAACCCTCTCATTGTGTGGAGAGGGCTATATATAGTTCCCTAATACTTGTTGCCTGATCTGTTCTAAATACACATATATTTTACCTTGTTTAAACCCACAAAAACGACCAAAAACACTCAAATTATATTGCAGATATCTTTGTTTTTGTGTTTATATATGTGCAGGTACGGATATGAGAAAAAGATAAAAAGAAAGGCAAAATGGGCAGAAACCGAGCACGAGTTTGGAAAGAGCGCGAAATTACGAGTCTATCGTTAATTTTATTTGGAGCATCGCGACAAAAGAAAAAAAAAATACAATGTCGACAACAAAATAAAATATAAAAGTAAAAAAAAAAGAATGAAAAGAATAAGAATGGCGCCAGAAAAAAAAAAGAAAAAAATAATAAAAGAAAAAGAGGAATAAAATATGGGACATCTATCTCACTTTGGGATATTTGTGCTTTTGTAGACTTGAGAGGGCAGATGGCTCTTTTGTGGTAAACGACGGAAAGAAAAAAAATAATAAGAAAAGCAGATAGTGCGTGTCCCTTCAATTGCCTAAATTAAATCATTGAGGCGCGTGTCTCATCCAACTTGCTGCAGCAACCGACTTCAAAGAAAAGCTTCAGCCAACCAACAAGTGCCACGTGGCCTTGGAGCAAAAGATAGCCGACTGAGCTGTGCTATAAATAGAGAGCGAGTAGTTATTATTTTTTGAGTAGTAGTAGTAGTGTTTTATCAGTAGAGTAGTTTTAATTTTTAGTACTCAGTAGTGTAGACAGTTTTTATTTTAGTTACGCAGTAGTTAATATTTTACTTAATCGTTTTTATTGCTTATCTTTAATTACCTTGTCATTTAAATGCTTTCAGGATCTTATTACTTTTTGACAAATTGTAATAAACCTATTTACAGTACCAATTTCAATCTATCTTTATATTTCAATTTATGCTTAATCGTACCTTAATTTTCAAGTCATTTAAATATTGTGCCCTCTAGCTCAATTCAAACATAAAAAGAGATGCATGAGCTTGTTAAGCTCGGCTTATTTTCCAAATAAGCCTTGACACCTCTTAAGTTTGAGAGCACTTAAAATTTAGTTTGTCTGTTTATTTTTAGCTTTCTTTTGTTTAGTAATTATTCTAGTTTTAATACTAGTCCGATCTACTCTAGTTTTAATACTAGTCCGATCTATTCTAGTTTTAAATACTAGTCCTAGTAATTTAGCTTTAATACTTGTCCGATCTATTCTAGTTTTAAATACTAGTCCTAGTAATTTAGCTTTATATATTATTGTTTATTTATTGTCATTTTTTTAACGTAATGATTATTATCGTTGTTATTAGCATAGATTTTATTATGTACGAGTAGTTTTATATAAATTTGCTTTATAAGTCGTTTTTATTTATTATTCACATGTTTTAGATTAGAAACCCAATATCTTTTTATTTTCACCTTTCTAACATGTTTCAGCAAATCGAGATAGCGAGTTCCATTCAGCCTTCGTCAGGGATAACGAACCTAGGTTACACTTGCTCGCCTTGTGTTTCCTTTGAGATAAAAATATAAGGTTGATTTTCACCGATCAATTTTTGGCGCCGCTGCCGGGGAAGGCTGTAGCGAATTTTAAATCTCGTTTGTTGTTACGTGTTATATAACATAATATTAGGTAATTATGTTTTGGGATTTGATGTTGCTTGAAAATCCATTTTGACTGCCAATATGCTTCGTTTTGATAATCATAGGTTTAAACTTGTGTGACTACTTGTTTAGGCTAAAAAAGGTTTTATTTGACACATAAATACCTCTGGATTGGATATAATAGGTTTATACAGTCTTATGGAGTGGAAAGTTCATTTTTATCTCATTTAAGGGTTGTTTGGATTTGATGGTTTATCTGTGTTATGGGGTGTTTGAGTGGTTGTTCTTGTTTGATGTACTACACATATGACCTAAATAACTCAGTGATAACTTCAATTAAGTGGTGTAGCATGTGGGAAGTCAAATTGACACTTGATCCTTTTCATATGAGCACTGTAAAATTGTCATAACCTAGAACTCTGCATAAGTATTTAATTTTTTGTGTAAACTTGTAAATTTTTGTGTGCTCTTATTACTAGGTTTTAGATGCTTTAATTCTCATACCCATGTCTCACCCTAGTGTGGGGGAGTTGTCCATAATATGTGTAATAATATTATTTTTCCTTTATTTTCAAGTGTGGAGCTTATACCAAGCTTTTACAAGCTTTCACTCAATCCAAGTTAAGCCCCAAAAAGCTTAACTGTCTAAACCATAAGCTCATACTTTGTGCACTATCCCAGTGTATAAACTTGTCTATATTTGTTCCTTGGACTAGTGCACATCTTTCTTTTACCTTTGTTTCTTTTACATATTGTATATATATATATATATATATATATATATCTCTAAAAAAAAAAAAAAAAAAAAAAAAAAAAAAAAAAAAAAATGATAATTATTGTTGTGTTTCCACGCTTGGCTACCTTTTTACGTTCTCATTGTCGGTATAATAGCCGGTAATTTGAATATTGAGGGCAATATTCAGTTCTAAGTGTGGGGGGGAATTCTGGCGAATTAAATTTTGTCACATGTGTGCCCTAGTTCCCCGTTTTAGGCCAAAATTTTAAATTTTTTTTTCATTTGGTCACAACAAATGGTTATCAGTCCACCATGTCTAACCCACATAAGGATTGGCTAATCCGAGAGCAAACGGCTCTTGGTAAAGATATATCAAATCCGTTTATGGCTGACAATTTGCCTAAAATTGTATGGTATTCAACTCCCCATATCCTTATAAGTTAAGAGTTGGCTAGTCCAGAAGCAAACGGCTTTTGGTAAAGACAAATCAAATCCGTTGACAGCTGATGGTTTGCTTAAAATCATTTGGTTATCATTGTACCAAAGTATCATACTAAAACATTGGCTACTCCAGAAGTAATGGCTTTTGGTAAAGAGACATAAAATCCATTAAATTTTCATAAAAGATTGCTAGGGACTAGCAATAGTTTAGTGTGGGGGATTTGATATGTGTCTAAATACACATATATTTTACCTTGTTTAAACCCACAAAAACGACCAAAAACACTCAAATTATATTGCAGATATCTTTGTTTTTGTGTTTATATATGTGCAGGTACGGATATGAGAAAAAGATAAAAAGAAAGGCAAAATGGGCAGAAACCGAGCACGAGTTTGGAAAGAGCGCGAAATTACGAGTCTATCGTTAATTTTATTTGGAGCATCGCGACAAAAAAAAAAAAAATACAATGTCGACAACAAAATAAAATATAAAAGTAAAAAAAAAAGAATGAAAAGAATAAGAATGGCGCCAGAAAAAAAAAAGAAAAAAATAATAAAAGAAAAAGAGGAATAAAATATGGGACATCTATCTCACTTTGGGATATTTGTGCTTTTGTAGACTTGAGAGGGCAGATGGCTCTTTTGTGGTAAACGACGGAAAGAAAAAAAATAATAAGAAAAGCAGATAGTGCGTGTCCCTTCAATTGCCTAAATTAAATCATTGAGGCGCGTGTCTCATCCAACTTGCTGCAGCAACCGACTTCAAAGAAAAGCTTCAGCCAACCAACAAGTGCCACGTGGCCTTGGAGCAAAAGATAGCCGACTGAGCTGTGCTATAAATAGAGAGCGAGTAGTTATTATTTTTTGAGTAGTAGTAGTAGTGTTTTATCAGTAGAGTAGTTTTAATTTTTAGTACTCAGTAGTGTAGACAGTTTTTATTTTAGTTACGCAGTAGTTAATATTTTACTTAATCGTTTTTATTGCTTATCTTTAATTACCTTGTCATTTAAATGCTTTCAGGATCTTATTACTTTTTGACAAATTGTAATAAACCTATTTACAGTACCAATTTCAATCTATCTTTATATTTCAATTTATGCTTAATCGTACCTTAATTTTCAAGTCATTTAAATATTGTGCCCTCTAGCTCAATTCAAACATAAAAAGAGATGCATGAGCTTGTTAAGCTCGGCTTATTTTCCAAATAAGCCTTGACACCTCTTAAGTTTGAGAGCACTTAAAATTTAGTTTGTCTGTTTATTTTTAGCTTTCTTTTGTTTAGTAATTATTCTAGTTTTAATACTAGTCCGATCTACTCTAGTTTTAATACTAGTCCGATCTATTCTAGTTTTAAATACTAGTCCTAGTAATTTAGCTTTATGTCCGATCTATTCTAGTTTTAAATACTAGTCCTAGTAATTTAGCTTTATATATTATTGTTTATTTATTGTCATTTTTTTAACGTAATGATTATTATCGTTGTTATTAGCATAGATTTTATTATGTACGAGTAGTTTTATATAAATTTGCTTTATAAGTCGTTTTTATTTATTATTCACATGTTTTAGATTAGAAACCCAATATCTTTTTATTTTCACCTTTCTAACATGTTTCAGCAAATCGAGATAGCGAGTTCCATTCAGCCTTCGTCAGGGATAACGAACCTAGGTTACACTTGCTCGCCTTGTGTTTCCTTTGAGATAAAAATATAAGGTTGATTTTCACCGATCAGTGCCCCTAGTGGGCTGTGGAGTGAGCTGACAGTGGGGAAAGCCCCGACCCACTCCACAAATATATTTAACTACACTAATAATACTAATAATACTAATAGTACTAAACTAATATAAATAAGCCTACGAGCTATGTGAATGCTAAATAGATGCTCGGGGTGACCGAACCTTCATCTGAATATTTATATTTCTAACAATCTCCCCCTAAGGGAGGTCACCCCGGAAATAATAACTTGAATTCTAGCATTTTGTCTTCAGAACTTGTCTTCATAGCTCGTAGTCTTTGATTCTTCAATGTCATGAAACTTTGTGCATTCAGCAGTGGACTTTTGATGACTTTTCTGTTGTCATGGATGATTTTAAGTGTTCTTTGAAAATATCATCCAGCATGTATCTTCTAGCCATCATTCAGTAGTATGTCTCCTTGTGATGTGATATTCTTTGAGCCGACATGCTCACACTATTTGGTGTCATGATCTTTAGCATCAGAGTTTGCAGAAGCCGTGTTAAAGGTCTTTTAGGTTGATCATGACTTTGATGAGTTACAATGATGATGTAGTGTGAACATGTGGTAGAGGATTGGCATCTTTACTGCAACCAGCTACAACTGCAATCAGCTACAGCATCCAACAGCTACAACCGCCAGAAGTTCCTGCATACGACAGTTAGCAACAAATCGACCGGTACTTACAAGTTTGGACTTTGAGATTGTTAACAGCATAGTGTGAAAACTCTCTCTAATCCTTACCAAGACCGTTCCTAATCGAAAACCCACAGAGGGCTTTTTAAGACTATGCCGTAGCATTTCAACGATTAGGTGAGTCGCTGGAGATCACTCCACGAATGTAGACCGTTTGAAACCGCCGCGACCACTAAGCGTAATCCACGAGGAATTACCGAAGTGACCTGCTTTCAGGGCTGCTTGATGTTGACCCTGGCAGGAATTTCCATTCAATCATTGAGAATTACATTTGTAAAGTCTCTCATGAATGTTCTGGCAGATTGCTAAGATCTGTGTAGGACTCATAAGTTTACAACTGGTGTCCTTAATGATGAACAACCAGTGTAGAAATAATCCATGTTCCTATGAGATCTTATTATGAATCTCGTGGCTCTAGACTCTATAGTGCGTTTTGATTTAGTGAGCGGAGGCTGGAGAGAACTGCCACCTTTTCAATATCATCTAACTCGGAGTGAGAGAGACGATAGAAATGTATTGTACTCCATGACAATTGAAACAAGAATCCTTTGAGGGACCTTAAGTGGCTAAGGAGGGTTGTGCAGCGTATCACTGGGTCCATGATACTTTGTCTTCAATGTCAGCAATCAACTAAGTGATTCTGACAGCATATGTATTGACCCGGTTTCTTCCTAAGTTGTAAGGAGGGCTTCTTTCTTTTCACCCTTTATCTTTACATTTCTTTTTCATTCTTCAACCCCTTCAGTGCTTACCGAGACTTCATTACTAGAACCTTGTTAGGTTTGTTCCAGTACTAGCTCCATCTCAGTCGGCACTTTTCCCTTATCCACTTTTCTCCTTTTTTAGTCATACCTAAGGACTTCTACACTAACTAGTAGATTGTCCCTGGGTAGATCCCTCCGGCTCTGGCGGGATCGTGGGAACTTGAGCCTAACCTAACCATCCTTATAACTCCATGCATTAATTAAAATGGCCGGTCTTTGGTATTCATCCACGATTGCCAAACCAAATCTTTGAAAAATCTCTCAAAGTGTTCATGATTCTGAAACACATTTTTGCAAACACTTGAGAGTTTTATATTTTTCAAATGCTCCCCCTCAACATGTGCTTGGTTGATTGTTTTATAAATTTGCACATGTCAGGTGAAGCTCACACTTTTTGAATTGATCAACTTTCAGTGAACATGACCGATTCGAGACACGCTTACATCACTGGTTAGACCAGTTTGAAATTATTACCCGTCCAGGTCAAGTTCACAGAAAGTTTCTCGAAATGGTACACTCTACTCAGACACATCCTTTTCGAGACACGCTTACATCACTGGTTAGACCAGCTTGAAATTATTACCTGGCCAGGATATGTCCTTTCGATCAATGACAGTATAGATTTCGTCAATTCCTTGGTGAAGTCTGAGTCACGATCTCATGCTATGCCAAAATCCTTTTTCATCCATTCGCTCCCCCTCAATATGTGCATCGATATACGAAAGAGTTTAGCACATATGGGAGAGCCTACACTTAAATCCAAAACATCACATTTTCATCAGGTTTCATATTTAAATCACATTCTCTCCCCCGATCAAAATTTTCAAACCTTTTGAGATTTGTGATCCCAATTGATTTAAATAATTTAGAAAACATGGGAGAAAATGTGGTCAGGTTTAACATGTTCTGATGATGAGACATACTTTGCTCCCCCTTAATCTAAGAGGGAGATTCACTGCTTATTATGCACAATTTGACAATTATGACACAGATGATATTGACCTTTTTGCGCAGATGATGTAATCACCCGCTTTTCTGAGTTAGTAGTCAACATCAATTATCCATCCACCAACAAATCTTTCGCAAATGTCGTTGATCCCCACTTGGCGAGACCAAAATAGATGAATGGTGGTGGCGGTGGTGAAAGTGTTGTTGTTGTTGTTGTTGCCGACGTTGTTGTTGAGGTGAATTTCGAGCCAATCAATAGAGTTTGATCGTCTGATCAAATGGTTAGAATGGGAACTGGCACATTCATTTTGGCTATGGAATCTGCATAAGAATATCAACACAGATATACATACATACAGATACACTATTCCTTAACAGCTACCCTTCAACAGCTTGCCACATTATAATACCAAATTCATTTAATCAAACCACAGTCAGGAAATACGTCAAACTACTATCTAGCATGAAGAGCAAATAGCAATCATGCATATGGCAATTCACACAGATATCAATATTCAACTCAGGATCTTAGGAACATGATTCTAACATGATAGCAATATACCTAAGCAAATCCTGAGAACATATGCACAATATCAACAACAATTAAGCATCAATCGACTTAACAAAAGAAAAAACAACCTTTGAAACTCATTCATTTAGATCATACAAATGTCATAGGAGTATTCAAGAACATCAACTGCAACTGGTTTTCTTACTTCTTTTAGGTTTTGAGTCTTAAAGTATTTAGGGGATTACACGAGGATTCCAAAGTAACACAAATGAACCTTCTAGATATATAAAGCTAGGAAACTATAAGCACATTGCACATAATGACCTAAACTTTCTAGCAATTCACACATTTGGCCATTTGATATAAAATTTTAGCAAGATCCTCTTCAACTAATACCCCATTAACTGCAAAACCATTTCAACAAGTATGATTTAGCCAAGAAACCCGTTTGATGATATAAAATTTGAATTCACTCTCCCCCTCAATCAATGACCCGTATTAAAGATTTGTAGTCGTTGATTGAGTGACACATTTTATGCATAATCCAAGTTTAAACAGATTTCATACAACACATATTCACCAAGTGTCTCACAAATAATTTTCAGAAGAATCATAGAATGAAAACTATTTGTATGCAAAGAAGATTTCTCTTCCTTTATCAGAAATGATGCACTGAAACGTACATCAGATCGAAGAAACATGGATATAAAGTAATCCATGCCCAGGTGAACATCACCCAGTTGGAGGAACAACCGTCTTTTTGGCGACGTGCTTTCCCCATTGTGAAGCGCGGGTTGCTATCTAAAGATAATAGCAAGCCATTTAGACATGTTTTAACCATCCATTTTAACTTCTGCTCGAGCTTCATTTAAAGACCCGTGCCATTATTGAATGACATTTCTAAGTCTGTAAATGTTATCGATAAACAGAAGACATGCCTAGGTGAAACTATTTTTGGTCTTTTCTAATTTTTTAATTTTTATGGTTTTTCTGAAGCAAAATATATACAAGGATACGAACCAGAAACAAAATATATACAAAAAAAGGTATAAGATATGAAAAAGAATGTAAGAAGCAAAATATATACAAGGATACGAACCAGAAACCATTACTCCTCAGCATTCTGAATCTTCTCCGCATTCATCACTTGACTTGCTGAAGAGCAATGTGAGCACTTTTAATCAGGGATTGATTCTGGCTTTTCACTCTCCCCGAATTAGTGCTCTCCCCCAATCTGACAACCTTTCCGATGAACACCCATAATAGAAGAAAGAATTTGGATGAACACCCATAATATGAAGAAGTCTTTTGATAACCGAATGCACGACGTCTTTAGTATTCTAACACATAGCGGAGAATGTAGAGAAGACTGTAGACTCGACCTTCTTCAAGATTGCCCAATATGGAGGAACAGAATACCAACCGCCTTCATCTCACCAAATGCCTTCCAGTAACCTTACATGTAACCCATCAACCCGCAGTATACACATGAGATGATAACACCCAACCGAGAATGAAGAATAGACTGACGACTCGACCTTCTTCAGTCTTTAGTATAACACCAAAGTAACAAGTTGAACCACTGATCATCTATAGAATGTATCCATATTTGGATATTAAGCCCTGATCACGTGAACCTGTTGTGCGTCCTTGATGTACACATTCTCTCTCCCCTGATGGTTACGATTAATCATACCATGACATAACATTGAAACGTTAATACCAAGGTGACAAGTTGAACCACTGATCATCTTTGCGGCTTTTCAACACCGGGATACACGATTAAGCTCGATCACGTGAACCTTTTGTGCGTCCTTGGTGTACACATTTCTCTCCCCCATGATGGTTACGATTAATCGGAATCATCATCAATATGTTTACATGTAGCCTGATGACGTATACATGAAGCATTGACTAGAAACCCTTTGTTACTGATTGAATCAGCCCGTGAGACGATGTCGATTAGCATTCCCTGACCATGTTCTTCAACACCTTAATAGACGAAGGAAGAATAGTGTTGGAGGAACATGGTTTGCACGACTCCTGAACTGACGTATTCAGGAGTCGTATGACCATTTCTCAATCATCAATCAACATTTAGAATAATATTTACCCTTTCCCCCCCTCAAAAATTGCATATGCCTGCCAACTGCAATTTTTGATGATTGAACTAGTGAATATTAATACCATCAACGGTAAGTAGCTCCGCTTGACGATTCTTGAAGACTGACATGTTGTTTATTCACCCTTTCCCCCCCCCCCTCAAAAATTGCATATGCCTGCCAACTGCAATTTTTGGTAGAACAAGTGAATAAGAATATACTCCTATATGCACCGATCCACTTGAAGACTGAATAAGCACGGAAACAGCATAACAACTTGTTGATGAGAATGGCCATAAATAAGAAGATTCCTCTTCTTTTGAAGATAAAGTGCACTCAAGCGTACACTTTTCTTTTCTTGAAGAACGAGGCCTGCACTGATGTGTACAGACGTCATTATGTTGAAGAGCGAGGCCTGTACTGACGTGTACAGACGTCATTTCTCTCTCTTTACTTTTTCTCTCAACTAACTCGTTACCAACCCCATTATCATTCTGTCGGCTTGATGTCGTGACCACTGATGGAGAAAAACCCAATATGATGAACTTGATACTGAAGTAATATAACCCGAACTTGTGACTTAAACTTGTACTAATGCGTGACAAAGAGCGGTGTAGAGACTTCGTGCAACATCGAATCCCTAAGTACTCTATACTCTTCAACCAACCAACCATCAAGTATAAGACGTACATCACCTCTTGGATATCCACAACTTCGTGTGACACTGAGCACTACAACGTGACTCCTTAAAGTGATAGTTATTTTGTAATAGGGAGAAAGAAAAAATAACTAGATATCCAAGTCCTCGTCATTGTAGATGTTAAAAGCTCGAACAAGGATCTCGAAGAATCTTCATCCAACCTCCCCGATATCTTCAGATACTAAGTACACGCACCCATGAAATTTCACTTCAGCTTCAAATAAATAATACTGAACTAACGCCGTAGTCACATCTTGTTGATTAAATGCCCCGATCCAGCCATTTGTGATGTTTTAGCTGAACTTTGATAATGGTTTTAACCCGATCATGGTCAAGAGCGCATAGTCCATCATCACGGGATTTTACAAATCTATGATTTAAACCGAGAAATAAGTTCTTTCGCGGGATTTTACAAAACCAAGAAGAAACCGTGAGACAGTAACATATTGAATGTGGCATGACTGATTTGATTTTGGCGAATATCAGTTTGGGTTAAGAATATCCCGTGAGAATTACTGAGCACATCACAACTTTTAAAACCTTCGTCCAACTACCCAACCTCCTACACAAACAACTGTTTGAGACCACTTGATGAAGGAAACCCGATATACCAATATTGCAAATGAAGTAGAGTTACTCAAATTTATTACCTAAGCTTGCACTGTTGTTGGAAGAACGGTGTTAAATCTCTAAGTACTTAATGTTATCCTGACAAAGTGTGAGACTTTCATCACCTCTTGCGATTATCCACAACGTCTTCTACGTGTGACACTGAGTACTACAATGTATCTCCTTTAAGTAATAGTTAGCCAGGTCTTCAACCATCCCCCCCCCCCCCCGACTTTTGGAAACTAGATAACCCAAGTCTTCAACTTTAATCTTACGCACGAGCAAGTTATCATTGAGATCATGCATCCAACCATCCCCGACCTCAAGATAAACTAAGTAGACGCCTTCGTGAAATTCAACTTCAATCTCAAACAAGGAATACCAAATTAACTTCGTGATCATTTTGTACGGTTGAATAGTCAAAGGGAGAAGAAACATGCGCTAATTCTTAGCAGTGCCCATGACTCATAGTCAGTCCAATCAAACATAGCTGTCTGACCCAGCTGCTTGGATGTTATCAGGTGCAGTGCATGGAATAGTTGTCGTACTGTGTAAAGGATTTTACAGTTCTTGAGATTTAACCGATAAATAAATTCAAGAACAAACTGCACAACAATAAGTATCAAACCGCTGAAATCTTAGGAAAGTCGCTAAGAGCCAACCCGCTGAAAGCTAAACCACTGAAACTGGAACCGCTAATATTCAAACTGCTGGAGACTGAACCACTGAATCCTGAATCGCTACGATCTGACCCGCTGTAACTGAAACTGCTAAGATACAAACCGCTGGAGACTGAACCGATACGATCTGACCCGCTGTAACCGGAACCGCTAAGATTCACACCGCTGGAGACGGAACCGCTAGGAAACACGCGCTAATTCTCCCCCTCAAAAAGGGCATGAAATGACCTTTTTGCCAAAGCTGAGAGTCCGTGATGTATGTGAATTTGTCAGGCATAATACATGGAAAGAGACAAATAAAACTACTGCAAAGAAGATGGTGATTAAGACTCTCTTGTAGTAACCCCTCGTTTGTCTCCTCATCAATGGTTTAGCAGATTAAAAATTCCCTGAAGCTCATAATATGCCAACACCGCTTGATGAAAGAATGTGTAACGGGTTAAAACACGTCTCTGAACAAACCACCTCCCGTCTTTAAGTCTGACCACCTCTTGAGAAGATCTTGTACTACAATCCCATTAGAAGCTTGAGAAACAACAATCACTTGATGAAGCTTGATAAAGGACAAGTTCGCGACTTATACTTGCACTAAATTTGTGATTTAGGACCTATATTGAGCACAACAACGTAACTCCTTTAAATATAGGTAGTGATATATACCCAACCTTCCATCCTTTATTGTATATATCCACTTCTTGAACATCCAAGTCTAATCACCTTAAATACGCTCGAGCAAGGGTCATCAAACATCGTGCATCCATCCACCCCGAGATGTTTGTGACAATAAGTACACCAACCCGTGAATTAACAAACCAACCATGCTACTGTAATTTCCAATTTCTACTGATCTCGTAGCACAAACTAATCCCGAAAAGATAGTCAAACCACGTAAGTTTTATTATGTCAAAATCCAAATCCAGCCTACTTGTCCAAAATTAATTTCACGGGATTTTACTACTCTTGAAATTTAAACCGAGAAATTGAATCTTTCGCGGGATTTTCTAAAATCTACAAGAGAAACCGTGAAATCAACAAGAACAACCAAGAGTGAAGTGCAATACTGATCTTCGAAATTCAAGTCAAAGAAGTCAAATCCTAACTTGATCAAATCGCAGCAAGTCAAGCCATAGTTTGTTAAATTGCAACAAGTCTAGTCGCAATTAACCAAGTCGCAATAAGTCAAATCGCAAATGTCAACTCGCAACTGATGCGTGGTTTTGCAACCTTACAACAGGTTTTACCTCTCGAGGGATCTCAAGAGGCTTACAACCCCACCAGGCAGTGTACCTGACCGATGTAGTATAGTGTAGTGGTAAGTACGGGGGATTGATCGTTCTCCACAGGGAATAGTGTTCGTTAGGTATGAAAAACTACTCTAATAGGTCTAAGGGTGAGA
Organism: Artemisia tridentata subsp. tridentata; assembly: GCA_021014915.2. Classification (NCBI taxonomy): domain Eukaryota; kingdom Viridiplantae; phylum Streptophyta; class Magnoliopsida; order Asterales; family Asteraceae; genus Artemisia; species Artemisia tridentata. Next base: position 374,804,568 of record CP139505.1, read on the forward strand.
GAAGATTCTTTTTTATGTTTTTATATTTTTTTTATGAAAGCAAGTAAAATCTCGGGTTTGAAAGAGTGGGCGGAATTAGTTGCTAATCAACTAACCCAAATTACTATGAATGCAAATAAAATAAAATAACTGAAAATGAAAAGGTGGTAAAACTTATGTGGAGAGAAATGTGTTTACTTAGATTTCCTTACTCCCTAACTATCTTTTACCGGTTGATTAGTGTGTATTAATTGCGTGGATGACGGGTGTATTCCTTAATACCAATCGTGGGGTGGCGTACGTACTTCCCCAACTCTACAAGCTCCTACTTCACTCCTATGTCGAGCCGGCTAGGAAGCTCCTAACATGGGATCACTAGAATTCGCTTGTGCATTAAATACAACCATAAAAACCTTTAGTACGCATTAGTTCATGTTTCTTAAGACGTTCAAGCAAGTTACCGAATAGGAAGTTAGCCAGTTTTCTTAAGCCTAACATAGATGAACAATCATCCAATACAACTAATAACACACTAATAACCAATAATCAATAGCTAGGTTTCATTAGATCTAAGCAAACACAAGATAAATCTAGCCTAGCATGTTAAACAAAAGACAAGAACAAGATAGAATCAAACAACACATAGACATATTGAATGATTAATTGATAACTTATCTTCAATGTAACATGGAAGATCTCAAGGCAAAAAGCCTTGAAAAAGCTGCTAAAATCGTCTTAGGGTTTTCACACACAAAGTTCCCCAATAAGTTCCACACTAATGACAAAAAATTGCAAAACTATATATAGACTTTCAGATCTGACGGCGTCACGTTATGGAGTGTGACGCCGTCACCTCGCCGCTTTTAGGGTTCCCGGATGGCCTTCTTGACGCCGTCCCTCTTTAGCTCTCCAAAATCCGTTCTGGCTTATCAAGGCTTGACGCCGTCAGACTTAGGGGTGACGCCGTCCCTCTTTAAATTAAGCCGTGACGACCTTGATCACATTAAAGCGTGACGCCGTCAGAATTCCATGCAAATTTCTCTGGCTTATCATGAGTAATTTTCACATCCACCACTTTTGCCAAGCCATGACGCCGTCCAGAACAAATCCTGACGCCGTCAAAGGTAATTTCCAGCACAATTTTGAGACTTTGTCGTTTTCTTCACTTTTATGCTCCAAAAACGTCCAAAATGCTTCCTTTTCCAGATTTCTACTCAAAAGTACCTAAAATGACAAAAGGAACGATTTAGGGCAATATTTGATCAAATAAATACGATTTAGGGCTTAAATGACCCCTTAAAAGCGGTACACTTTTCGCTTCATCAGCAACGACAAATTACAACTGGTCAAATTGTAGTCAGTCAAATCGCAATAAATCAAATAGTAGCTTGTCAATTTGCAATTAATCAAATCGCACTTTGTCAACTATAACTTAAATCGCAAAGATCAACTTGAAGACTCACTCAAATCGTGGACACCAGTAGGACAACGCTGTCAGATCCACAACTCTGTAATCACGATATCATTCATATACCCAAATACAAGCCGTGACGATTTAAACTAATCCGATAATGGTATCCCGTTCTTGTCAAAAACGCATAGCCCCAAAACTAACCACTAACCAAATGATAACAAGAATTAAGCCACAAGACTAACTAATAAATTTAGTTAGCTACACGCCTAATATTTGTTTCGCATATACGGCCTACAATCCATACACAATTTGGACCATTACACCAGCCCATTTGTAAACCCGGTCCAAACACAAACCCAATCTAATCCAACACCAATTCCACGCACTAATCTGAATAAGCGTAGCCCTAATTTTCGATGTATATATAAACCACTTAAATTCAACTTAATCCAACCCTAATATCATTATTTCACACAGCCACACCACATAAACCCTAATCCCAATCTTCATCACCAACTAATCTGCCTCCCTGCTTCTTCAGTCACCAAACAAAATACATATGCATTCAACCGCATCATCACTAAGACCCATCTAATCTCAATCGAATCAAACAAACAACATGCTGCCTCTTGGTTTCTTTTTGTCAAATCCGGACACAAAGAAATACCTTCATTCGCACAATGAAGTGTACAAGACTATGGTTTCAAGATCTCTTTAGGAGGTCTCGGGTAGGTTGTTATTTGATAAGTGTTTCATGTGAACGAACCAGGAAAAAGAGAATGACATAATTGTTATTTTTCTTTTTCTTTATGTTTCGGATAGTAAAAGAACGAAGCAAGGCTTCAAATAATGATTGATGATGGTTAATATTATTTTCGTGTTATGATCTGTAAAGATCAATGAATAATAGTGCCACACGAAAATCAAACTGAGATCATTTAAATTAATTCACATTTAACACCGAGTCATGTTATTAATATGATGAGTTGTGTTTAGGATAGTTGTGGATTTAGGATGTTCATCGTGGCTGTGGTGATGTATTTAGAAGTTGGATGTTGGTCTAGTAATACTTTTTCACTTTACATTCTTGATTCAAAGAGTGAGTCATTTGGTTTGTGGTCTGGTCATGGCTATGGTCAATGCTTCTTAGGCTGGTCATGGCTGTGGTCAATGCTTCTTAGGCAAACCGCTACTTATGTTGAAATTTTGGCTGCATCTCGTTTTGGATTTGCTAATAAAAATAATTTTAATAGGCAAACAGCTAGATCCCCAAGCCGCTGGTCAAGTAGTCATTGACTGGTCAAACCGCTGTGGTAACAAGACAAAACAGTCACTTTCACAATTTTTGTCTTTTTACCCGTTTTGGTTACACACCAAACTTCCACTTAAAATTCACGCTAAACCTCTACATAGAAATCCCACAAGCCGCTGATAAGGACACAATACCATGAGCCAAACAGCTAGCAAGAATCATGTAAACAAGCCACAACTTTTGACTGCCTTTTCGCGGAAATGGTACAACACAGGTCACACAACTTTCACACCAGATTTTAGCAGTTTTTGCTTCTTGGTAACAATAGGCTTTTACGAATATGGTGACAACACACATCAAACATAAGTCACACAGCAGCAAAAACAAACAAGGAGCAACAACATATGTATAAAAACACATCACAGTGGTGAAAGACAAAAGAAAAACCATATGACCACAAGGCAATTTTGTAAAAACGAATTACAAAAAAATGAGTTGAGGATTACGAAAACATTGGGCCCAAATGATAACCAAAAGAACGCTTGGTAAACATAGCACTTAGACTCATACCATGAATCTTGAAACTGTACCCGAACACAAAAGGCCAACAAACTAGTATTAGTTAAGAGAGACACAAAAAATACCAACAATCTGGAAACTGTAGTGGTAATCGAACACAAAAAAAAACCAACAATCTTGAAACTGTGTTCGAATGCGACATACACCAAACATACCCGACCTTGAATCCAAGCACACAATCAAACGAACCTAACCATGGCTCTTGATACCAATTGTAGAATATGACCATCTTGATTGTGTGGATGATTCGGGTGGTCTTGGATTATGGAAGAGTAGATCCATACTTGAGTTAGAGAGATGAAGTTTTAGAGAGAGGTGGGAGAAACTCAAAAACAAAAAAAGATTAGATTAAAATGTAATGAGAGTTCCAACCCTCTCCTTGTGTGGAGAGGGCTATATATAGTTCCTAATACTTGTGCCCCTAGTGGGCTGTGGAGTGAGCTGACAGTGGGGAAAACCCCGACCCATTCCACAAATATATTTAACTACACTAATAATACTAATAGTACTAAACTAATATAAATAAGCCTACGAGCTATGTGAATGCTAAATAGATGCTCGGGGTGACTGAACCTTCATCTGAATATTTATATTTCTAACAAATTGCATTGTGCAATTTCCCGACCTAACCAAAGATAATGAATTACGCACGCGAACACAGGTAATGTAAGGAAACACACTTTGACTAAAGCAATTAACCACGGATTTTAATCTACAGGGTAGGCTAAGGTGTAAGGGTGTGTCGAAACATTATAACAAAGGTGTAAGAAACGAAAGGAATGGCTCTGAGGGTTTTTCTAGGGGTATCTTACTCTAAAAGTGAGAGTAAACAAAGGGTTTATACGGGGGTTAACTAACCAGTGTAGTTAGTTAATATCACATAACATATAAAGGATTACAATGTGATAAACGATAAAGAATGAAATAGGGAAATAAGAGAATAAACCGTATTTTCTTCTCAAGAGGAGTCTTGATCCTAGCGTCCAAGCTTCGAAATCATTATCTGCAGTAATCTAAAAACAAAAGAAACACATATACGAAATATTTCTTCGCTTTATTCAAAAGACAGTGATACACCCCCACACTTAAGTTCAACTAAGCAATTTTAGAAAAACTTTGGGGTTTAATCACTAGAAAATAAAAATGAAAAATAAACATAGCAAACACACGGGTTGCCTCCCGAGAAGCGCTTTTTTTATTAACGAGTCATCAGCCGGACTCGAACTTCTCTCTCTTCATGTTAGTGCTGACTTCTTCTTTGGAAATTTTGGAACGTACAACACATTTCCAATCACTATTCCTTCTCCAGTTTCATCTATGTATTCCAGCTTAACTTTCTCCCACGGTCTTTGTAGAACATCATAGATATAACCAGAATCTTCGGCCCACGGAGTGTTTTTCTTGAAATCGGCCGGGAAGGGTGACATAAAGGTTATAGCTTCATATTCTGATTCAGGCGGAATCTCTTGAATAGAAACTTCATTCATCTGCTCCTTGTCATAGTATAACTTAATTCGGTGCCCATTAAGAATGAAGCTTCCACCATGTTTGTCATGCAATTCAACATATCCGGATGGAAATCCATGTTTCACTGTATACGGTCCGAACCCATTTCGGTTTCAGCTTGGGAGCTTTGAACTTATACTTCACGTTAAAAAGCAGAACTTTGTCTCCAGCTTTGAATTCTTTTCTGATTCTTAGCTTTCTGTCATGATAAGCTTTTGTTCTTGCTTTGTAAAGTTTGGAGTTCTCATAAGCTTGTAGTCTAAGCTCATCGAGTTCATGCAATTGCAAAAATCTCTTTTCTCCAGCTACTTTGAGGTCTGGGTTACAGTTTCTTAATGCCCAGTAAGCGCGATGTTCGATTTCGAATGGCAAATGACAAGTTTTTCCATACAACAATCTGTATGGTGTTGTACCAATTGGTGTTTTGTAAGCCGTGCGAAATGCCCACAGAGCATCATCTAGTTTTCTTGACCAAACGGCGGGATTGTCTTTAACCGTTTTTTCGAGTATCCTTTTTAAGGCTCTGTTGGTATTTTCGACTTGACCACTGGTCTGTGGGTGATAAGCTGTAGCGAAACGATGATGAACTCCGTATCGCTTCATAATTTTCTCCATTTGTTTATTACAGAAATGGGTTCCTCGATCACTTATTAAAGCTTTAGGAATTTCATAACGAGCAAAAAGCTTTTTGAGAAAATTAACAACTACTCGTGCATCATTTGTGGGTAGAGCTTTAGCTTCAGCCCATTTGGAAACGTAATCAATAGCAACGAGAATGTATTCGTATTTGTGTGATTTAGGAAATGGTCCCATGAAATCAATTCCCCAAATATCGAATAATTCACAGACTTGAATGCTCTTCTGAGGCATTTCATCTCTTCGAGACAGACTACCGGATTTTTGGCAAGCATCACAATTCTTAACAAGAGTATGGGCTTCTTTAAAAATAGTCGGCCAATAGAATCCAGCATCAAAGACTTTTTTAGCGGTGGTAGAAGGACCATAATGTCCCCCAGTTGGGCCATGATGACATTCATCGAGAATTCTTCTTGTTTCAGAACCATAAACACATCTTCTAATCATCCCATCGGGACACATTTTGAAAAGATAAGGTTCTTCCCAATAATAATGTTTAAGATCCGAAAAGAATTTACTTCGTTGGGCATGAGTTAATCCTTTCTTTAGAATTCCTCCAACGAGATAATTTGCATAATTGGCAAACCATGGAATTTCGTTCTCATCATCTGTATCAACAGTCATGAGTGTTTCATCCGGAAAATAATCGTCAATCTCATCTTCTTTTAACTCTTCCAGATTTGGATTTTCTAAACGAGATAGATGATCAGCGGCTAGATTTTCTGCTCCTTTCTTATCTTTGATTTTGATATCGAATTCTTGGAGTAGTAAAATCCATCGGATGAGACGCGGTTTGGCATCTTGCTTCTTAAACAGATATTTTAACGCTGAATGATCGGTGAACACGATTGTTTTCGAAAGTACAAGGTATGATCTGAATTTATCGAAAGCGAAAACAACGGCTAACAATTCTTTCTCTGTAACTGTGTAATTCTGTTGAGCATTGTTGAGTGTTTTGCTGGAAAAATATATAGGACGAAAATGTTTCTCTTCTCGTTGTCCTAATACAGCTCCAACAGCAAAATCGCTTGCATCGCACATAAGCTCGAATGGTAGTGACCAATCAGGGGAAACCATAATGGGTGCACTAGTCAGTTGTGTTTTCAATGCTTCGAATGCTTTCATACAGTCTTCATTAAAATCGAAAAAAACATCTTTTTCAAGAAGTTTCGTCATTGGACGAGATATTTTGGAAAAATCCTTAATGAAACGACGGTAAAATCCTGCATGTCCTAGGAAACTTCTAACGGCTTTAACGTTAGTTGGGGGTGGTAATTTGGTAATGACATCAATCTTTGCTTTGTCAACCTCCATTCCTGCGCTGGAAATTTTGTGTCCTAACACAATTCCTTCAGTTACCATGAAATGACACTTCTCCCAATTGAGAACAAGATGTGCAGCTTTACATCTTTCAAGCATTTTATCGAGGTTAGAAAGGCAAGCTTCGAATGAGCTTCCGAAAACTGAAAAGTCATCCATGAAAACTTCCATAGACGTTTCAAGCATATCTTGGAATATGGCAATCATACATCTTTGAAAAGTCGCGGGAGCATTACATAATCCAAAAGGCATACGCCGATAAGCGTAAGTTCCAAAGGGACATGTGAATGTGGTCTTTTCTTGATCAGTTGGATCAATAGGAATTTGAAAATATCCTGAAAAACCATCAAGAAAACAAAAGTATTTGTTTCCTGCTAATCTCTCAAGCATTTGATCCATGAAAGGCAAAGGAAAATGATCTTTTTGGTGGCTTTATTTAATTTTCTGTAATCAATACATACTCGCCATCCGGTGACAGTTCTAGTTGGAACTAATTCGTTTCGTTCGTTGGTCACAACAGTCATTCCTCCTTTTTTCGGAACACAGTGAACAGGACTCACCCAAGGACTATCCTCGATGGGGTAAATGATACCTGCATCAAGAAGTTTGATGATTTCTTTTTTAACAACTTCTTTCATGTTGGGGTTGAGTCGACGATGTCTTTCTACAACTGGTTTGGCATCTTCTTCGAAATTGATTTTGTGTTTGCAAAAATCAGGACTGATTCCTGGGATGTCAGAAGTTTTCCACGCAAAAGCTTCTTTATGCTTCTTAAGAACTGAAATCAGACATTCTTTCTCAAAATCATTGAGCAACGAAGATATGACTACTGGAAGTAGCGAATTGTCTTCCAAGTAAGCATACTCAAGATTTTCTGGAAGTGGTTTCAACTCAAGATCAGTCGGTGGTTCTTGAAGTGATGTTTTAATCCTCATTTGATCATTAAAACTGATTTCCTCAAAATCTTCTTCTATTATCTCTCCTTCTTCTTCTTCTTCTTCTTCTTCAATCTTAACTTCCATAAAATCAGCGAATTCTTTATCAAAAGTTGTTTCACTAATCTTCTCTGAAATAGTCATGAATGGATCAGAATCTTCAAGTAATGCATCCAATTCTTCCTCAGTGACTTCATCGATTACATCAACGTTAAAGCAAGTGTCATCACTGGAATGTGGATATTTCATTGCTTTATCGATTAAAAAAGTGATTCTATCCTCTCCAACTCCAAGGTTGAGTTCTCTTCCTTTTACTCTGATGATCGCATCAGCGGTGTTTAGAAAAGGTCTTCCTAAAATAAGTGGTACTCTACTATCTTCCTCCATTTCTAAAATTAAAAAATCCATGGGAAAAATGAATTTACCTACTTGGACAAGCATATTCTCAGCAATACTGATGCGCGTGATGTGTCGTTGCGGTTTAGCAGTTTTAATGCCTACTCAAGTTTTAAATTTATATTTAGCCGACTTATCAATAACACACACACTTAACGAGCAGTGTACCCGGTCAGTATGAAGATAATGGTAAGTAGAGTGTCGATCACTAAGAGTGGAACGTATAATCTCGTTAATCTAATCAGTATTTTAATATCCTAACGCAAGGGGGTTTCAGCCTGAGAGACTGGCACAGTTTTGTTTGCAATTAAATAATAAAATAAACATATAGGCACGAATCAGCAAGTAGCACACACGTACACAGATAGATACTTGAGACAATAAGAGGGCTGTCCTTATGATTAAGTAGATTGTCACTTGTTTTATTGATAGCTTTATATGAAGTGTATGTAATTAACCCTTTCTCGTTGGTCCTATTCTTATCGGCGAGATAACCCTTAATGATTACTTATGTCTAAAGTTATTCCTAAGTGATCAATTTAGAAACAACCGTGGAGCCACATTATGTCCCGCAGTCAAATGCCGCAAGCCACTAATAAACACAGAGGTTTATCAATGCACTAATAAGTATAACCAAAGACATCACATATAAACTTTAATTGATGGGAAAGCAAGTATTAAAGGGAGTGCAATCTTCGTTGTCACATTACACAAGCCACCAATCCTGATGAATTAAAGTTTGCTAACACAATAAAACAAAACTACTTAATGAATTAAACACATGCAGCACCTTCTACAGCTCTTGTATCTTCGATTTGGGTGTGTCTTGTGCTGCCTCCTTGACTGAATTCGTCCTCCTGTTCTGCTGTTCGAACTTCGTTTTAGGGTTCGGAACTCTTTTATGCGTCTGGTCTACGGGGTATTTATTGTTTGTGTCTGAGGGAAGATGCGGCGCATCTATTAAGTAGATGCGGCGCATGTACTTAACTTCGCGTGGGTCCAAGATTATAATATTCAGAATATTCGTACACCGCAGAGATCGGCGTAACTCCATGATTAGATGCGCGCATGTCTCTTGTATCTTGGATCGTATCTGGTGATATCTTGATAGAGTGCGGCGCATGTCATGAGTGAGATGCGGCGCATCTGGAGCAGATTAGTCTTGATCTTCTTCATTTCAGTAGACTCTTCTCTTTATGCACGTTTGCTCCATATTAGTCCAAAATCGCAAGTTTCACCAAATGCTTGTTTTTACCTGAGAATTACAAAGTAAATGATTAAGTATCAATCCTCAACATAATATAGTAAAACAAGTCAATAAATAGGATAAATGATAGTAATAAAATGTACTTTTGGTTCATCAATACAACAGATATTGGTAAGTATGATTAGCTAATCGGATACTCATCTTTGGGTTTCAAGGTATTGATTGAAGTTTCGTATAAGCGAATAGGCATCAAATTAATACTCGCACCTAAGTCGGCTAAAGAATCGCATGTGATTTGTTTCCTAGTATGCATGGAATCAGAAAACTTCAGGATCTCGAGTTTTTGTGAATTTTGTTTTGAACATAGCTGAACATTCTTCATTGAAAAGGTAGCGATATTGCTCCAACTTGTTCTTGTTGTTAGAAGTTCTTTCAAAAATTCCGTAATTGGGCATTCGGCTAAACATCAATGAGGGGTCATTGAGTCTAACTTCTTGATTTTTCAACAAACTTCTTATAACGCTCCTCCATTCTTTCTTTTAAGGCTCTGAGGATGGAATTTTGGAGTGTAAGCTTAACTGGTGGTTTGGGTTGGGTTGGGTGGTGTTTTTGTGTATTTCCTTCTTGATTCTTCACTTCATCCTCACTATCGAATTGATAGTTGTGGTATTGTTGGGTTGGGTGGTGGATCATAAGACAGGCCACTTCTTGTGAATACAGCATTGATATGCCATTTCTAGTTTGTGGTGGACGATAAGTCTATCATTCGATGATGATGGTTTTGGGTTGGTTTGGGTGTTACTAGGCAACGAACCTGATGGTCGGGAAGAAATTTGATCAGAGAGTCTCCTAAATTTGTTTTCAAGATCTTGGATAGATGCTTGATGATTTTTCTGACCTTGCTCAACTTTGGTCTTGAGATTGAAAAATTGATTCTTGACGAACTCGTTGGTTGATTTTTGAGCAGTGACGAATTCTCTCATCATTTTTTCAAAATCTGTTTCTTCAGGTTTCTTGTCGGAATTTTGTGAGGTTTGGTTCTCTACTTTTGGTTGGGACTCATGGTTGTTATCCCTTTGTCGGCGATCTTGCCAATAGCAGAGTTTCGTCGTATAATTTCCACGATATCCTCCTCTCGTACCTCCTTGGGTGTAATTAGCTTCTCCTTCTTTTGGTGTCTATAGTTGATCATCGCTTCTGAGATGGTGTTACCTCCACATTGTACACCATCTCGCATTTCTTTCATCTCTCCTCTAAGATCTTTGTATTGCGAATCGATTTTGGAAACCAAGGTTTCCATTTTCTCCATGAGTTTAGATGAATCAGAACTTTCGGCAAAGGCAACGGTTTTTCTTAAGGGTTTTGTCTTGGCATCTTTTGACCAGTCGAGTTTGAGAAGAACTCGGTCTTCAAGCAATTGATATGCCTGGTTAGGAGTCTTATAAAGAAAAATTCCTCCAGCATCAAGAATTCCTTGAGATGTTTCATCAAGTCCATGGTAAAAGATTTGGATAATGGTTCCTCGTCCTAAACCATGTCCATGACAACTTCGAAGTAAATCCTTCATACGAAGCCAGGCTTCGACGAGTGATTCGTTAGGATTTTGTGTGAAAGCACGAATTTCTCCCATGAGTCGATCAAACATTGCAGGTGGAAAGAATCGGCTTACAAAAGCTTGCCTCATCTCCTCCCAAGTAGTGATGATTCCTGGTGTTAATTCGTTATACCACACTTTTGCATCCCCAGCAAGTGATGACGGAAAAAGTTTGAGTTTAATGGCATCAACATTTGTATCACCGTATCGGAACATGCCACAAATTTCAATGAATTCGGCAACGTGTTTGTGAGGATCGGCCCTCGAACGGCCATCGAATTGATGGTCTTTGATCATAGAAAGATGGTGACCTTTCACGGTGAAATTGTCACCTAGGTTGACAGCAACAATAGCAGCTCCAGGAGTGGGTGCTACGGCTCGGTTTGCTTCCCACATGGGTCTATCGTCAGCCATGGGAAAAGGTTGATCAGTGAATGGGTTATAAACGACTTTGGCTTCAAAAAGGTTATCAAAAGTTGGGTTTGGTACTCTTGGTACACGATTGGCTAATGGAACAAAGGGTGTTCTTCTTCTTCTTCTAGATCTTGTTCGAATCAAACTTTCGGGATCGAAAAGTGGTGGAATTGGTTCTACTCCAGTTGATCGAGTGTTCATACAATTCCCCAACGAATCGAGGCAATGTCTAAACAAACGAGCAAAGAATGAAAACAATTTGAAAAGATCAGAATCGTCTAACCGATCGGATAGAGCAGTCTACCGATCGGATAGATCTCTCGGTAAATTTGATTTGAAGGATCCGATGGGATGGAAGTGCCCGCCGATCGGATGGTTCTCTCGGTAAATGAAAATTTTGGAAAACCGATCGGATGGATGAACAACCGATCGGATGGGCAGCTCGGTAAAACTTTTTTTTTTTTTTTTTTTTTTTTTTTTTTTTTTTTTACGAAAACTAACTAAATGAGAATTGAACTAAAACTTACAGAAACACGATCAAAATCCCCGGCAGCGGCGCCAAAAACTTGATGTGCCCGGTTCGGTGCAAGTTTTAAATTTATAAGGGGGTGAATTACCGAATTTAATAACAACACATACGAGCAAGTATACTCGTCCGTTGTAGCAAGATTTTGATGGTAAGTCGGGATCGTTCGCAGGGATTTGTGTAGTGAATCGAATTGTAAGTTAAAAGCAACTATCTCAAATAAGTAGTAATGATATGATGAAAATTCAAATGATTAAAAACCACACTTGCTTAGACTAGTGTACTACAATTGACTAATATGATTGTGATAACTTTGGAAAACATGTTGGTTATGATAAGTAGTTTTGACACTAATCTATTGTTTCTACAAATTAAACCTTCGTCAAGATTTTGATTTATAAAAACAAGCATTAAGTTTAACCAATCAATTCAAGATCAATTCAAGGTTCATGAGTTGGTGTTCCTCAAACACAAAAACAATCTTTTGTCTAATCAAACAAGCTTAGGAAATGGTCAATACAAAAGGTAACCGATTATAGACAAAAGGTCACAATTGAAAGCAAACTATTAATCTCTCGACCTTTAAAGTGGTTTACAATCAATCCGTTTTTATAGACAAAAGCATTTTCATTACAATCACAATTAAGTTCCTTTGTTTAATCAAGAATAGTGGAAAACAACAATCATTCATAGACAAATGATTATAACTAGTGGAATAACAATAGTTCTTTCAACCCTTAAGATTACTAGCACTAGTTAAACTTGATTGCCCAAATGTCACTATGAAACTTTATCACAATTGGTTCTTAGAATTGACTTGAAATTGAATTAAAACATGTTATCACAATCATATGCCAATCAATGAATAATACACATCATCTAAGCAAGTGCACAAAGGCACTAGCCACTCATAGCAAACATAAATGTAAACTCAATACTTTGAACATTAGAAACCATGATTGAAAGTCTTACAATGATTTGGAAATAAGATTACAAGTGAAAGACAATGATTCCACAAGCAATGAAAATGGTATATTCGACTTTCTCCCTTCTCCTGGACTTATGGACGAATTTCTGAGTATTTTTCTCTGAATGGTTCTTTCTCTAGCACTCTTTGCACTCTAGATTGATTGGTATATAAATACTCAACAAATGGTTCCATAAATTGCTCTAACCAAGAGTCTAAGTGCATAAATGCTTCTCTTGCTCCCCAAGTAGTATTGAATGGTTAGAATACTGAAAAGAAGGACCTAGAACCGGATTTATAAAGTCACAATCCTTAATAAAGAAGTCTTGGGTCAAACAGCGACTTCCAACCGATCGGATAGAATGGTCTACCGATCGGTTGGTCTTCTCGGTAAATCCAAATTCACTCCATCCGAATCGGTTGCGGGCGGCGACCGATCGGATGGCTATGGCTGATGAACCTATTTCTTGGACTTTTGCGTACGACTTGTTTCTCGGTTGTAGCTCTTGATTCTTTGATCTTTCCCTTCATCCTTAAGCTTATTAACTCGACTACTCGGACTTTAACTCATTGAAGTACCTTACGGAGCAGAACTTGACACAAGATTCACATGCAATCTCAAATACTTCCTTTTTCCTCATTTTTGCATCTTTTCCATCCATTTTCCTGTCTTTGGCTACAAATGCTTTGCAAACACACTTTGGTACGATTTAGTAACAAAAGCATATAAATATAACCACAAAACATATATAAAACTACCAATAACGCTATCAAAAACATGTTAGATTTAGGCGTTATCAGATATCTTTACCCTTGTCGGGTTGGGGTGTTACAATTTATGGTATCAGAGCCCAGGCATTCATGAATACCTTAGAGCTTAGGCTATCGACCTGTGAGGATTGGGTAGACATTAGGTTTCCTTTCGCCCACTCTATTCCTGTCCTGTTCTGCCATGTTTTCTTTTGCTCTATCATTTCTTGTTCGATCTTTCTAATCGTTTGAAAATCCTGTAGATGGTTGTTACTCGTCATGGTGACTATTCTGAAGGGGAGGAGAACATCCCTAACTTGGAGGAGTTGGTGGCTAATGCTATAGCCAATTTGCTACCAGGACTAAATGCTAACGAGGTGATCACACGGATGATCAATGATTTTCGTAATGGAGCTGGTCCCTCTGGTGGAGCTGGTCCCTCTGGTGGTGCTAGTGGTTCTGGTGGTACTGGTGGTGGGGGCCGACCCACTACCATTAACGGTTGGCTGGAGAGTTTCAATAAGCTCAAACCGTTGTCTTTCAGTACTGCTTCTACTCCTCACGCTATAGAGGACTGGATTACTCACATGGAGAAGCTGTTTGAGGTACTGGGTTGTGAGGACGAGTTCAAGACTCGTCTGGCTGCATTTAAGCTTGAGGGTGATGTGCTTAACTGGTGGAAGGCGCACAAGGAAGCTAAAGGAGGTGATGCTTATGTTCTTGGTTGTACTTGGGCTAATTTTCGTGCTACGTTCTATAATCGGTACTTCCCAGTGTCTGAGCAGCAGAGACTTATTCGAGAGTGCAACACTATTTCTCAGCTAGAGTCTGAGAATGCAGGAGAATTGATGAACTCAAATAAGTACATTTTATTACTATCATTTATCCTATTAATTTGACTTGTTTTACTATATTATGTATGAGGATTGATACTTAATTGTTTACTTTTGTAATTCTCAGGTAAAAACAAGCATTTGGTGAAACTTAGCGATTATGGACTAATTATGGAGCAAAACGTACATAAAGTGGAAGTCTACTGACATGGACAAGATCAAGTCAATTCTGCTCCAGATGCGCCGCATCTCACTATCAACATGCGCCGCATCTCTATCAAGATATCACCAGATACGATCCAAGATACAAGAGGACATGCGCCGCATCTAATAAAGAGTTACGCCGCATCTTCTGGCGGTGTACGAATATTCCTGAATATTATAATCTTGGACCCCACGCGAAGTTAAGTACATGCGCCGCATCTACTTAAGTAGATGCGCCGCATCTTCCCTCAGACACAAACTATAAATACCCCGTAGACCAGACGCATTAAAGAGAATTCGGAAGTTCAAAAACCTAAAGACCGAACAGAAGAGAAGGACGAATTCAGTCAAGAAGGCAGCACAAGACACACCCAAATCTAAGATACAAGAGCTGTAAGAAGGTGCTGCATATGTTTAATTCATTAAGTAGTTTTGTTTTATTGTTTTAGCAAACTTTAATTCATCAGGATTGGTGGCTTGTGTAATGTGACAACGGAAAGATTGCACTCCCTTTAATACTTGCTTTCCCATCAATTAAAGTTTATATGTTGATGTCTTTGGTTACTACTTATTAGTGCATTGATAACCTCTGTGTTTATTAGTGGCTTGCGGGCATCCGACTGCGGGACAAGATGTGGCTCCCACGGTTGTTTCTAAATTGATCACTTAGGAATAACTTTTAGACATAAGTAATCATTAAGGGTTTACTCGCCGATGAGAATAGGACCAACGAGAAAGGGTTAATTACATACACTTCATATAAAGCTATCAATAAAACAAGTGACAAACTACTTAATCATAAGGACAGCCCTCTTATTGTCTCTAGTATCTATCTGTGTACGTGTGTGCTACTTGCTGATTCGTGCCTATTTGTTTATTTTATTATTTAATTGCAAACAAAACTGTGCCAGTCTCTCAGGCTGAAACCCCCTTGCGTTAGGATATTAAAATACTGATTAGAATAACGAGATAATACGTTCCACTCTTAGTGATCGACACTCTACTTACCATTATCTTCATACTGACCGGGTACACTGCTCGTTAAGTGTGTGTGTTATTGATAAGTCGGCTAAATATAAATTTAAAACTTGAGTAGGCATTAAAACTGCTAAACCGCAACGACACATCACGCGCATCAAGTTTTTGGCGCCGCTGCCGGGGAGTGAATTGTTATTATCTGTTAATTTGATTAGTATTTTAATTAGGTTATTTTTCTTTTTATTAGATTAATTGCATCATTGTACTATTTTGCATATTTGTTGTATTATGTGTTAATTGTTTTCTTTTATTTTTGTGTGTTTATTTTTGTTCGTGTGTTTTATTTTTGTTTTATTTTTCGTTTTTTTTTTTTTTTTTTTGTGTGTGTTCTGCTATCGTTGTACTGTGCTAAATCAAACGATACGGCGCATCTGATCTCTCAGATACGGCGTATTGCGTTTAATTTTTTTTAATACAACGCGTTTAATTAATTCGATACGACGCATCTTTTCCCCAAGATACGGCGTATCTGTTTTTAATAAGAAATTTTTTTTTTCTAAGCGATAAAGTAATACGACGCATCTGCTTTTGCAGATACGGCGTATCTGTTTTTGAAAAAAAAAATTTTTACCAAAAAACATTAACGCCATACGACGCATCTTCTTTTGAAGATACGGCGTATCTATTATTTTAATTAAAAACAGTTTGCGAATTATTAAACAGATACGGCGTATCGATCTCTGTCGATACGGCGCATCTTACTTAACCAAAAATCTTTTATTTTTAAACGTAACGAAAATACGGCGCATTAACTTTCGTTAATACGACGCATTTAATTTTAATTAGATAAATTGATTTTTGATTGATTAATTCGATACGGCGCATTCATAAATTTAAAGCGGCGTATCTATTTTCTGAATAAAAGTCTGATTAAATTTTAACGTATTAAGATACGGCGTATCCAACTTTTTGGATACGGCGCATCGTCTGCAGATATCAGTAACTTTAATTTTTCGTATTCCGTTTTCGTTATTAATTATCTGATATATTACTTTCTCGAGCATACCCTACTGATGCTTTTGTGATTGATTTCAGGAAGTGCATGACCAGGAGTTCTACGAAGAACTTGATTCAACCTTTCGAAGATCCTGAACGAGCACTACATTCGCTTAAAAGGCTTTTCAACACAAGAAGCTTTGATCTTTCAAGTTCACTCGAGCTTGATTACTTTTCTGAAGAAAAAGAGGAAGTTGAAACAGAAATAATGGGCGAAAACACTACTATGGAGGAATACATGAACAATACCCGTGCTGATTACACTTCAGGAGTTGCTAGACCTAAGTTTGATGACAAGTCAAAATTTGAGTTGAAGGGACAATTTCTCAAAGAGCTCAGAGAGAATGCTTTCAGTGGGACGGAACAAGAGGATGCTAATGAGCATGTTGAAAAGGTCCTGGAGATTGCAGATTTGTTTACTACAGAAAGTGTCAATACCGATCAACTCATGCTAAGAATCTTCCCAATCTCACTAAAAGGAGCTGCTAACAAGTGGCTAAGGAATGAACCTGCTAGTTCAATCACTACGTGGGAAGGTTTGAAGAGCAAATTCCTGAAGAGATATTGTCCACCTGCTAAGACTGCTAAGAAGATGGAGGCTATCAATAGTTTCAAGCAAGAGCCTGATGAAACCCTTTATCAAGCTTGGGAACGATTTAAAGATTTATTGATAAAATGTCCTCAACACTATCTAACCCCTATGCAGGAAATAATATTGTTTTATCAGGGATTGGACGTGCCTACAAGACAGATTTTGGATGCTAAGGGAGCTGTACCTCAGATGAGTGCAACTAATGCTAGGAAAGCGATCCAAGAAGCTGCTGATCATTCTCAGAAATGGCACGATGGGACCTCTACTAGATCTAAGAGCAGCACTAATTTTGATGGAATTGCTGCTATTCAAGCTCAATTGGATAAAATTAGTAGAGAGATGAAGAAGCGAGATGAAAGAGCATATGCTGCCCAAGTTGGATGTGAAAAATGCGAAGGACCTCACTACACTAAAGATTGCCCGAACAAGAATGAAAGTGAGACGTTTGAAGAAGCTTATTACACCCAATTTGGACAACCATTCCGACCTTCAGCAAGATTTAGGGAAGCTAGTCCGGGATTCTATCAAAAGAACAACTTCAATCCCGCTTATCAAGAAAGGAGGCAGACTTTAGATGATACTTTAAAGCAAATTATGGCCGATGCTGCTAAAAGACATGAAGAGAATACTGCTATGATCAAGGAAATTCGAGCTTCAACGGACACTACTACAAGAAATCAAGGAGCTTCGATCAAAGCATTGGAACAACAAATTGGTCAAATGAGCAAAGTTATTCAAGAAAGGGGATATGGAAGTTTACCGAGCTCGACTGAAACAAATCCAAGGGATCATGTCAAGGCCATAAGCACTACTGAAGAAGTCACTCCTAATATACCTAGAAGATCGATGAATGGTAATGATGGTGCAAGACCCGAATTTTTCTTTAACTCTTCAATCAGCTTAAGGAGACTACTAAAAGAGAAGACAAAAATTGAAGAGGAGATCAAGGCAACAATGAAAGAAGAGAGCCCTGCAACCGATTCAAATGCCTTGCCTCATAAAGAAAGAGACCCAGGAAGTTTTACTCTACCTTGTTCTATTAATAATATATCTTTCAATAATGTGTTGGCTGACTTAGGAGCTAGTGTTAGTGTTATGCCTCTTAAGACATTCGCTACCCTAGGACTAGGAAAATTGGCACCAACTAAATTACTTATTGAATTGGCTGATAAAACAGTAAAACGACCTGAAGGGATTGCTAATAATGTGCTAGTTAAAATTGAGCAGTTTATTTTTCCCGTAGACTTTATTATACTAGACATGCCCGAGGATGTTAAGATTCCTTTAATCCTCGGAAGACCTTTCTTGTCTACTGCCCATGCTAAGATTGATGTGTTTAAGAGAAAAATTTCATTAAGGGTAGGGAATAATAAACTAGTCTATAAGTGCCAAGATCCAGTTAAAAGCATAATTAGAGGTGTTTATGTGCTAGGATTAAGAGAGCGTATGGACCTCGATCTTGAAGCTAGACTTATGGGAGAAACATTGATTCAAAACAACTCAGCTAATCCTAATCATGAAGACTTTGAGGAATTCATTGACCTTAATGTACCTACGGAACTTAGACGCGATATTGTTAGTGATTCTGATGATGAGTGGTATGATTGTGTAGTAATTAATAAACGTAGGAGAGTAGTTGAGAAAACGAATTTGAATAATGATGTGTTTATTGAACTACCACCCCACCTTGCTTATTTGTGCCTGTATGATAATAAGAATTTCCCGTCTATCATTTTGTCATCTCTGCCCGAAAGGGACAGGACTTTGTTTATACAGATATTAAAGAAGAACGGCGTGGAAATTAAGGACGAGCAAGGAGTGTTCAATATTACTAAATTGGGGATGAAGGAGCGTGATGTTTCCGACTCCTTCAATGATCGATACTAAAGTGCTGAATATGAGTCTAACTTGAAGACTCTGGAATAAAGACAAGTGCTTACCGAGAGACAACCCGGATTTATCTTTTATTATTCTGTTTTCTGAGTCGAGTCAGTCCAGGCCGCACGAAGATACGGCGCATCTCAGTCCTGAGATGCGACGCATCCTCTGCAATGGTCATATCTTATTTTATTTTTCTGCATTTTTATTTTCGACTTTAAAACTATTTATCAGTTTATTTTAATGCGGCGCATCCCTGGTTAAGGATGCGGCGCATCTTTATTCTGATCCGTATTTATTCCAGGCTCGATACGGCGTATCTTCTTCAATAAGATACGGCGCATCGACTGACCTGATGATTTTCAGTTTTAATTTTTTTTAAGTTTTATTTTACCTAACTACTAATGTGTTATGCAAGTTGAACCTTTCTTATCTTAGGTGTGTTTTAAAGTGTTGGTGGTATTATAGTTTCCTGGATTTCCTGTGGATAAATCAAGTATGAAGCTTTAACGTTCTAATCCACATGGAAGATGATTTTTGCTCTTACACTAATGGAGGATCATACCGAGCAAATCTCAGGGGAGTTTTTCCGTTCTAATTCTTTTATTTCCAGTTTTTAACCTTTTATACAAACAACGAGGACGTTGTTTAACTTAAGTGGGGGGATAGGAGAATTAGAACACTTAACAATTACTTGTCCTAAACTTTTTCAAAAATTATGCTTAAAATTGTGCTTAATATATCAAACTTAAAAATTTTTTAGCATGTTTTTGTTTAAGATCTAAGTTGCATAACTGCACACATGACATTATTTTCAAAAACTGTGATTTTTCAAAATTCACAAATCTATGAGTGTGCCGGTGACTTGTAAACTTTAGAACTTGGCTTGTATACTATTCGAGACCACCATAATGAGTATTATTTATTTAATTGGAATGACTTGTCTAACTTGGTAAAATTTCTAGGATTACACCCAAAAAGCCTTTATATGTTATGTGTTATTAGCTAACTACACTGGTTAGTTAACCCCCGTATAAAACCTTTTGTTACTCTCACTTTTAGAGTAAGATACCCCTAGAAAAACCCTCAGAGCCATTCCTTTCGTTTCTTACACCTATGTTTAAAATGTTTCGTTACACCTTAAACCTTAGCCTACCCTGTAGATTAGAATCCGTGGTTGGTTAATTGCTATAGGCAGAGTGTGTTTCCTTACATTACCTGTGTTCGCGTGCGTAATTCATTATCTATGGTTAGGTCGGGAAATTGCACAATGCAATTGGAGTGAAAGTAAATATTGTATATTTTTGAGTTTATTTTTCGTGTGTTTACTACTTTCACTATTAGCGTTATTTCTGAAAGTATGAAAAGTATGAATAAAAATTATCCGGAAAGAAAGTTGTAGTGATGTGGTGAAATTTTACACATCTATGTTTATATGTATATGTTAAAAAAAAAAAAAAAAAAAAAAAAAAAAAAAAAAAAAAAAAAAAAAAAAAAAAATCGAAAAAATGAGAAAAGAAAAAGAAAGAAAAAAGAGTTGGATGTTTATTTTAAGCCAACGATGTAGAGTTATGTAAGTGGTCGATATCACCACTATTTGTTGTATTATATCTATGGATTGAATGGGAATTGGCAGTTATGGGAATGCCAATTAAGGATTATTCTTTGATTAAGATTTTGTTGAGTATAATTCGTGTCTACCTAAAGCGTGTGTTTCAAGTGTTAAAGCGTGAGTTATTCAATGATATGAGTCTTATTCATGGGATGGTTGGGATAGTGATTAACCACACTTAGGATTTTAATTTATTTGTTTTGTTTATTTTTATTTTTTACACCAATTTATATCCCAAATGTTATCCATACCCTGTATTGTTCTTTATCCAACCAAACCTTTGATTTATTGAGATTAAGGATTTGAGCAATCTTAAGTATCGTAGTCGTGGATTCGGCTATGTATTTATGATTTTGTCGCCCTTTTCGATATATTATTATTGGTGAAGTTTGGACCTATCTTTAGCCTATTCGAGTTAAGGATTTGAGCAATTGCAAGTATCGTGTTCGTGGATTCGATCATGTATTTGTGATTTTGTCGCCTTTTCTGGAATTTGAGATCGATAGTGAAAAGAGAATAATTAACCCTTAAGCCTAAAAACCCTTTTTACCGCTTTAGACTTGTTATTCCTTAGCTTTAGTGGTGGAGATGTGTATACTTGCCAAGCCTATGATAGAATATTCGTCGCGACTGGACAGTTAAACGATTAGATTTGCTTTTATCGACTTATTTTATTTTACTTCTAATTCGTTAAGTGTTTAGTTGTGTGATTATGAAATAAACGAATACATGCTTAACTATAAAAATAAATCCTAACATCTTTTAGGATACATTTTCATAAGTTTTAATCTAAGGTTTACTTGGGGACAAGTAAAGTTCAAGTGGGGGGATATTTGATGAACTCAAATAAGTACATTTTATTACTATCATTTATCCTATTAATTTGACTTGTTTTACTATATTATGTATGAGGATTGATACTTAATTGTTTACTTTTGTAATTCTCAGGTAAAAACAAGCATTTGGTGAAACTTAGCGATTATGGACTAATTATGGAGCAAAACGTACATAAAGTGGAAGTCTACTGACATGGACAAGATCAAGTCAATTCTGCTCCAGATGCGCCGCATCTCACTATCAACATGCGCCGCATCTCTATCAAGATATCACCAGATACGATCCAAGATACAAGAGGACATGCGCCGCATCTAATAAAGAGTTACGCCGCATCTTCTGGCGGTGTACGAATATTCCTGAATATTATAATCTTGGACCCCACGCGAAGTTAAGTACATGCGCCGCATCTACTTAAGTAGATGCGCCGCATCTTCCCTCAGACACAAACTATAAATACCCCGTAGACCAGACGCATTAAAGAGGTTCGAAATTCGGAAGTTCGAAAACCTAAAGACCGAACAGAAGAGAAGGACGAATTCAGTCAAGAAGGCAGCACAAGACACACCCAAATCTAAGATACAAGAGCTGTAAGAAGGTGCTGCATATGTTTAATTCATTAAGTAGTTTTGTTTTATTGTTTTAGCAAACTTTAATTCATCAGGATTGGTGGCTTGTGTAATGTGACAACGGAAAGATTGCACTCCCTTTAATACTTGCTTTCCCATCAATTAAAGTTTATATGTTGATGTCTTTGGTTACTACTTATTAGTGCATTGATAACCTCTGTGTTTATTAGTGGCTTGCGGGCATCCGACTGCGGGACAAGATGTGGCTCCCACGGTTGTTTCTAAATTGATCACTTAGGAATAACTTTTAGACATAAGTAATCATTAAGGGTTTACTCGCCGATGAGAATAGGACCAACGAGAAAGGGTTAATTACATACACTTCATATAAAGCTATCAATAAAACAAGTGACAAACTACTTAATCATAAGGACAGCCCTCTTATTGTCTCTAGTATCTATCTGTGTACGTGTGTGCTACTTGCTGATTCGTGCCTATTTGTTTATTTTATTATTTAATTGCAAACAAAACTGTGCCAGTCTCTCAGGCTGAAACCCCCTTGCGTTAGGATATTAAAATACTGATTAGAATAACGAGATAATACGTTCCACTCTTAGTGATCGACACTCTACTTACCATTATCTTCATACTGACCGGGTACACTGCTCGTTAAGTGTGTGTGTTATTGATAAGTCGGCTAAATATAAATTTAAAACTTGAGTAGGCATTAAAACTGCTAAACCGCAACGACACATCACGCGCATCAAGAATTTCTGGGGCGATTCCAGAGATTGGTTAGCTTTGTGGGTCCGGTTGCTGGGGATGCTGAGCATCAAGCTAAGCATTTTAAGTGGGCACTGAAGAGTTGGGTTTTAGATCGTCTTCTTAATCAGGAGTTTCTTGATCCGTCAGCATGTTGCGACGCAGCTCTCAACATCGAGATTTTCCATGAGAAGGTGGGTTACAAGAGAAACCGTGATGGCGACAGGATTCAGCCGCAAGGTCAGAGTCGGGACAACAAGGGGTATTCTGGTAAGAACTTTGAGCAGCGGGGTCAGTCAGATCGTGGTCGAGATTATCAGGGTCAGCCAGGTAGGAGCTATGATCAGCGGAGACCAGATTCTAGAAGTCACGATTCTGGTTCGAATTCTAAGCAGGGTGATGAGCGCCAGGGGCGCAACAATGGTTAGAAGCAGTGGAAGGATCAATCTTCAAAGGGCTATCAGCAGCAATCGCGTGGTTCTGGATCGAGTTCTCAGAAGGGTTCATCTGGGAACTTACCTCCACCTCCTATATGTACTACTTGTGGGAAAAGTCATCCGGGAGAGTGTCGTAGAGCAACTGGTGCTTGTTTCCGATGTGGGTCTGCTGAACATCGGGTGAAGGACTACCCAAAGCAGAATCCTGCATCTGCCGGTAACTATCTTCTTCCTCCGCCTCCTCCACCTCCAAATACTGGGCGTGTGTTTTCTACTACGCGGGATCAGGCGGCTAAGGCTACAGGTACCATTACCGGCTTTTTGTATATTGGTGATTTTACTGTTTTCGCGTTATTTGACACTGGAGCAACACATTCTATCATATCTACGAAATTGGCTAAGAAACTGAACATACCTTCAACACCACTAAATAACCCAATTGCTATATCTACCCCTATGAAAAATCATATCCTTATCCACCATGAATATTTGAACTGTCCGTTACGCTTCGATGATCGGATTCGTCCGGCGAATTTACTCCCTCTAGACATGATTGACTTTGATGTCATTCTGGGTATGGATTGGTTGTCTTTCCATCGAGCAACCATTGACTGCCACGCCAGAAATGTGATTTTCGGCAATCTGAAAAATCCTGAATTCATTTACCATGAATCTCGCCCTCTTAGAGCTGTTAAAATCATTTCCGCCTTGAAAGCACGAACCTTGATGTCTCATGGTTGCCAAGGTTATCTAGCCTCGGTTAAAGATTCGTCTGTAGAGAGTCCGGATATTTCTAGTGTTCCCATTGTTCGGGACTTTGCTGACGTCTTTCCTGAAGTACTTCCCGGTCTTCCTCTGGCTAGATGTAAGATCCTACAAAAATCCGTCATGATAATCTTTGTTAATTAATAATACCCTTGACTTATCATGTAACAAAGCCCATTTTTACGGGAAAATTTAAAATTTTCTTTAATATACCATACTCACGACCAACACAAGATTAAGATAAGCCTACATATTTTATATGAACTATTTTCCACTTTATTATTTTTATTAAACTCTTTACGTAATACGAATACTCAAACCTATTAAATTTTATTAACATATACACTCTCCGTTAAACTTATTACACGTCTTATAGTGTTAGTTGAAATATATTAATAAACTTTGATATTTTTATAAACGTTATATTTTTACGTTACCTGATTATAAGTTTCATGACATAAAGACTTAACGTTAGTAATTATCGGAATCAAACTATATATTAAACTAATATTATGTGACTTAAATCATGCCACCTAACCTAATCCTATATATATAACGTGTATCACTAATTGAACGTGGATATTCTTGAACCATGTAATGCAACTAACAAATAAACATATGTATGTGTATAGTTTTTAACCATGCATGTAACATAAATTAAAATTTGAACGTGTAGTATCTTTATACCATAAAATTCAACAAACAAAGTGAGAACGTGTATTGTATCTTACCAAGAAGCGTGTACTAAATAACTACCATAAGCAAACTAATATACGTGTATAAATCCTCCCTATATCTTATCATTCTACCCACTCTACATCACTAAAATCCCATCTTTCTTTCACCTCTCTCATTTCCGGCGAACAAAACCAGTCACCGGCGCTCCACCACCGGCTACCTCCTCTCACCACCACCACCAAAATAATCCTTGTGTCTTCCTCATCATTTCCCCATGCATCACGCGCCTCAAAACCCACCCCCTCCATTCATTTTCTTTCGGTAACTGATAAGCTTTCCGGCGAGATTCCCGGCCTTACCAACTCCTAACTGTTCGAATATAGATAGAAGGTATATTATCCGGGTTTATTTCAGTTGGAGGTCGCCACCATTCCAGTCGCTGTCGTCACCCTCCCCTCGCTCTTTTCTTGACTTGGTAAACCGATAAAATCCCATCTCTATATTATTATTATTATTATTATTATTATTATTATTATTATTACCGATTATCTTGAGATTGTTAATGTTTTCGTGGATTAACATTGGATTACAAACGATTTTGGACAACTTGGTGATTATGAAACTGATTAAAATATGCTTTTATTTGTGGATTTGTGATAGACATGTAACCCGAAAGGGTGTTTCAGATTCTTGTCGCGAGTCGAGTCCAGTTGGTTGCGTTTGGGTTGAGACCGAGACCACTAGGGTCTCGGCAATGTTATCGTTGTTGTTTGTTAGGTGTTGTTCGGTTCACAAAAATCACCCCTATGGGTGCTATTTGGATTTGATAGCCGATGGTAAAAGCCGAGACCATTAGGGTCTCGGCAAGACTCATTGTCGTATCGTGGTTGTCATGTCTCGATATTGGGTTGTTGTCATTAATGGGTTGAAGCCGAGACCAAGTGGTCTCGGTTTAATATGGGTTGTAGCAAACCATGGTCATTGTTCGTAATGTTGAGTCTCAATCGAGTCGGGTCGCTTCGGTGCTATGAATTAGTCTCGGCAATGTTATGTTGGTGTCGTGTTATGATAATGTTCGATTTGGTTGTGTTACTTGTGTTTGGATTAAGGAACACACCACAAGGGTGGTTACGTGTTCGAGGCCGTTTGTCCTCGTTTAGTTTTGGTCCGACCACACCCACAAGGGTACGTCTGGTTTTCGTTAGCAGCCATCAAGGGTGCTCATTTTCGTTAAAGTCATAACCCACATAGGGTCATTTTTCCTCCTGGTTCGAACCAAGAACACCAAAGGGTGTATTGTTGTAAAACTGTGTTGTTTCCAGTCATTTGGGTACGTTTGCTTATTTAAAATAATGGGCCTAGCCCAAGTATAAACTAAAAAGGGGTTGTTTGTTTAAAATGGGCCGAAGCCCAATGATTTTTGGGTTGGTTAAAAGGGCTCACAAGCCCATAAACTTAAAATAGAAAAAAATGATTGTTTATAAATTTTAAGCAGAATATATTTTACCAAACGAGATATTGACTTGGACATTGTGATACGTTTCGGATAATACTTGGATTGTGAATTTGAATTGAATACGGATTTGATCATTATACTTGGACATTGGACAGTTGGGAATCATTATCGGACTTATTATATTAGATAGCAGATTCATTAAACATTTTGAGACTTGAGACGGCATAATATATTAAACTCGGACTGGACACAAAATCCTTAATAAAACCTAAACTAATAATTACTAGGTTAATAGTGGGACATAAACTTGTTAGATATTGTAATTTCAGTTTTGGTTAATCCAAGTCTCGATGACTCGAGAAAAACTAGTTTTATTAACTAAACTCATTTTATTATAAAACATCATTGTCTTATACCAACTATTTGGGAATAACGGGGTAAATGCCGAAACGTACAAACTAGTTATTTGATTTGAGGTGTTTGTTTGTCCTTAGCTTTTAAGGTTGTCTTCCTTGGTTTGAGTTCTCTTGAGTTAGTTGATGTCTATTCTTTTTGGCGTGAGTTGTACGTCGAGTCTAGGTTATCTTACCACACCACATGAAACATTTAAACCAAGCTTTTGATAAGTTTTGGAAAACTAAATAATCCACGAAAACTATGACACTTTATCTTTTATAGACTTTATTATTGTGCTAGACGTGTTTTGAGGTAACTGTATATATATTAGGTTGTGTACCTTCGTTGCTGTATGAGACTGTTGTGATATGCTCTAGATGCCAGTCGTGCCAGTGTGATCTTTGCTTGTTGTGGCTAAGGTGAGTCGTGGCCCCTACTTTTCACACTTGCTTTTAATAACTCTTTTGGGGGAGATACATGCTTTAACTGCTTTATACTACTTGAAATATCTTATGATTTACTTGAAATTATCAATTATGCTTTACCTATTGAAATCATGCTTGAAAAGAATACATGCTCAATATATGTGCAAATTGTCTGCTTAGCTTAAACACGGAACTTGAAACATAACATCTCTGAACTACTTGATGTAACATGATATTGAGGCTTACTGTATGCATTCATGTGGCAAATGAATGAACTGTTACTTATTATAATATTTCTATATTCCACTGGAAATAATTGCCAAGATCAGAATACGTGTATTTTATGAACCTTGAGACCTATATTGCCTAAGCACACCTTATTGCCAAAAAGACCCTTTATCATGAGCCATTAATCACTGCGGTGAGCGCGAATATAGCAACAGCTTCGAAACCTGTTGGAGGACTGACAACCTATCCCACTAATACTGTGACGGAATGCTTAATCGCTAGTCGTATTAGTCGCGATGCGCTATATTTGAGAAAAATAGGAAGTGGCAAATCACCTATTACACGAGGGCATAAACTTTCGTCATTAATTTGGTGAACACTCCGTTTTATCGGTACTCTGTTAACGTTTTGCGTGTCATGAGGCTTAAGGCAATATAACTTTATGAATATATGAATGTTTCATATATATATATTCTAGGATACAGCTGTATTAGAAGACCACCACCTTTCACTAATAGACTTCAGACTTTAGACTATTATTACTTTACGTGATATGATTATGAATCTCGTACTTGAACTTTAACTGTTATCATATGTGAATTAAATTGAGAATTCTATAAAGACAACTAAGAAGGCTTAGTATATCGTTACTTTCAAAAGTCAATATATCATTTCGAGCGTATAACAACGTAGCTCATATTCATCTATAATTTGAAACTTATGATCGTTTGAGGTCATACATGAATTACTTGTGAATTTTATTCAACGCGACTTGTTATTTAATGAAGAACTACTATTTAAATCGACAATCAGTATACACCTTTCAAATAAAGTTATTTTCTATAAACTCCACGAACTCACCAACCATTGTGTTGACGTTTTAAGCATGTTTATCTCAGGTAATTAATGGAGCAGGACAAGACACGGAGCGGGCATCTTTTACTCTGATAACTTAAATGGTGTAAAATCAAATATGTCATTCCTTTCAAATTATCACATCTTTCATGGGAATTTCAAATCAAATATTTCACTTTTGTATCAAGGATATTGTTGTGAATGACATATAACTTTCAAAACGCCCCTTCCGGGCTGTTTTTCTGAAATTTTAACTCGATCCTCACCGTAACACCCAAATTACTTTTCCGCTGCCACAAACCAAATTTGGGGGTGTTACAGTTTGGTATCAGAGCCTATGGTTATAGAGAATCAAACATTTTAAAACATTGAACTATAACCACACTTTCAAAATAAATGATTTTACACCATACCATTTTACGCCCTCCGTGTCTGCAGACTGCCGTGCTCAATACATTACCTATTAAGATTATGTTGCACTAATCTTTACATGCTTGATAATTACTCTTCACACATTACACACTGTATTATTTCACACTTACCGTTACGCTCTTAACGTACAAAATACTTATAATTATTATTTTCGGCTACTACAGTACCATGTCTTCCAAACCTGTTAATATTACCAAGGCTACCCTTCATACTACTCATACATCACCTTGTTATCATATCACTACGGATGCTAAAAATCCCTATGTACTAATATCTCAACCCCAGACTAATACGGAACTTACTCACATACCACTCTCATTATCACCAATTCACTCACCCTTACGTCAGAAAATTAGAGGAACTACTGAATCTTATCCATTGAAGAGTTGATTGGTTGTCCAACAACATTCGAGGTTAGACAGAATACACACTAAGAAACGATTTGAAAAGAGATTGAGCCAAATTCTCCTTTAACTAAACTACCACACCCATATGCCCCGGAAACTCGACACAGAAAAGTTAGGATTTTAGTACCTTACGAACTCGAACCTTTTATGACACTAAATTGGAGCTACCTCAATGGACTTATTAAGAAGATATACCTATGTTTAGTACCAATTATACTACCATTTTCATCTTATTTCACCCTTAGACATGATCAGGATAATGTCACCATACCTTACCACCACTATTATCATCATTCCCTCCATCGTCGGTTGGACCCGACTACTCGTTAAGACTACTCACCCAAACTTATCTGTTTACACTTCACCAACAGAAGCTGACTCCTAGAGAGAATTTACCCTCTCAGGTCTTTCTCGTAATTACTATTTCCCACCTGCTTTCACTCTTTCAGCCCGAATTCTCAAGACTGGACAGAACTTTAGGACAACAGTTACCCACACACCTACTTCTTCCACCAGCATGACGCGACTGGAGCGTCACAAAGAACAAGATTGATACACTCCCGAACATCATTGACAAAACATCACTCACAACCGACAACACCCTACCATACCTTTTACCTGACAAGATGGACTTTCAGGACAGACTGACGAGGTTTCAGTCAGAGATATTGAGAAACACTCCCACATGACAGTCCTTACAAGGAGAAAGGCATAGGTTTATTAACCTGCTGCATGAAACATTAATAAAAAGACCTTGTATCATTTGCTTTATAAAACAATCGATCAAGTTATTAATATTATGATGTTTACAGTGATTATATCCAGACCTACCCTTATATTACCTATGAATGTTATGATACCTTATACCAGCCCTGACTAGGCTATGACCATAGAAATCTCTAAGACAAAATTTCGGAAGAAAACACGATGAATGAAGAGAAAGTTGCTGAACTTCGACTTTTTGTAGATGAAACAGTTTGTTCCTTAGCAATCCCATACCAAGAATTGAGCATTTATCCACGATACTACCCAGACACGTCTTAATTTGAGATTCACAACTGGTTAAAGTCTCACATTGTGACCACATTATTAAGACTAGTATACAAACACCTTGTTACTCGAATTATTCTGACATGGCCATTAGGTGGATTTAAATCCGTTTTTCTTGAGATATTGATAGAATATGGCCAGCATAAGCATTACAAATACTCCACTAGCACCAACCACAACCTTGACTCTTAAAGCTATCCAAAAGTTAGTAACCAATACTGTTGCTGTGATACTCAAGGTAACTACAGTAGCTCATCCGAGTAGCAACAATAAGACAACCGAAGAAAAGAAAACGACTGCTTCTTATAAACATACCCTTGAAAGTTTCACGGGTTGTAGACCAACTCACCTTAAAAATATAGGAGAAGAGACTAAACCCACCATCACCATTACCCAAGGATTTTTAGACCAAGAAGTTAAACAGGACACTACAAGGATTAATGCCCAACCCAGAATATCACTTAAGACAAAAAGACCAGTGGAAGAGAATGGAAACTCTTTAGAACCTTAACAACGTCGAAGGATGACACTAATGTTTAAACAGGAAGAGAAATTCATGTTGTGGATAAGTAAACCATAGTTTAAAGCTTTCTAAGTTGTATTCCTCCTTGTACTTTACCTTAGGTACGATGGATGTAACCTAAGTACAACAACTATCTTTCTACCGTATGAAGACATCACCTTGTAATATCCCCGAGATAATCATAATCCACATTATTTCAATCTCTATTCTATTCTCCCTATTTATAGTCGTTATGTAACAATACCCTGATTTCACTTTGGGAATTTAATTTAACCCAATTTCTGACCAAACAATAGGTTATCACCACATTGTAAGAAATTCTCACCCAAAACCTAAGTTTATACCGAGGATATCCTATATTCACTTTAGAAATTCCTGACTTATCCTCAGAATATGAACAAAAACTTCTTAATTCTTTTGAAGACAATCAGAGAATGTCCGACTTTGGGACGGAACCATTATAATTGAAACATATAAAACTTCTTGAAAAAGCATAAATCTCACGGTGACTGAGTCAAGCATTACATCATTTGGTCCTCAAATTATACATAGCCTGATCAACTATGTCTAATTTAGGAAGAATCATGTCATGAATGAAACAGTTATCCTTCAGATTTCCTAATAACAACTTCTATTCAAAAGCAAAATCTTAAGACAAAATAAATTGCTCATAAAACGTCACATTTGACCAACCACAAACAAATACCCACCATTCTTATGATAAGAAACTGACAAAAGTACAAGCATTAGAATCTTAAGAATTCACAGAGACTTATGAAAAGCGCAATTAGCAAGAAATTTTTATACACGGAAATTAGCACATCACGATAAGACTAGCAACGATAATGCTAAAGTTACAACTATTTATTCCAACCTTCCTACTACCTACCTATTTTCCATACGCCATATCCGCGATAAGGGCTACAATCACCAACGGAATGACAAACATTAAAATCACGACCAAATATTAAGAGTCTTCGTCCGGAGTGTACCTCAAGTAGATAACCACAAGAATAACATACACAATTGCTAGCATAATTATGAAATGCATCAGTACTTGACCTATTTATACTGTGATACGTATTTTTATATACATCTATATCTGTTCTAGTTCTAGTCTTAGTCCAAATCATTTTATAATACGTATTTCTATACACATTTATACTTGTTCGAGACTATGTTAGCAATGGGTTGTAAACACACAGGTTGCAAGCCTGGAATGGGACGGGCTTGGAACTGAGTGGATTTATAACGCCTTTGCTGGGAAACTCTATTTACTTACTGGTAGAAATACTTTACCTGTTTATCAAATACATGATTGGTAGTATACACTGTTCACTAACCGTTAAATTTCCACAGTTCCTGACCGTTGTTCTCATTATTCTAAACCTTTAGGTTTATTAATTAACCAAACATTCGAATTTATTCCATATAGCATGAGTAAATCTAATTAGATCTCGTTTCCTCTATTTTCGGATAGAAACCTCTCGACAACATTTTCCACAATCTCTCACCCCAGAACATCACATTTTTCAACACCTATCGCAGACTGAACTTCGGGACGAAGTTCAAAATTGAGGGGTAGATACTGTAAGATCCTACAAAAATCCGTCATGATAATCTTTGTTAATTAATAATACCCTTGACTTATCATGTAACAAAGCCCATTTTTACGGGAAAATTTAAAATTTTCTTTAATATACCATACTCACGACCAACACAAGATTAAGATAAGCCTACATATTTTATATGAACTATTTTCCACTTTATTATTTTTATTAAACTCTTTACGTAATACGAATACTCAAACCTATTAAATTTTATTAACATATACACTCTCCGTTAAACTTATTACACGTCTTATAGTGTTAGTTGAAATATATTAATAAACTTTGATATTTTTATAAACGTTATATTTTTACGTTACCTGATTATAAGTTTCATGACATAAAGACTTAACGTTAGTAATTATCGGAATCAAACTATATATTAAACTAATATTATGTGACTTAAATCATGCCACCTAACCTAATCCTATATATATAACGTGTATCACTAATTGAACGTGGATATTCTTGAACCATGTAATGCAACTAACAAATAAACATATGTATGTGTATAGTTTTTAACCATGCATGTAACATAAATTAAAATTTGAACGTGTAGTATCTTTATACCATAAAATTCAACAAACAAAGTGAGAACGTGTATTGTATCTTACCAAGAAGCGTGTACTAAATAACTACCATAAGCAAACTAATATACGTGTATAAATCCTCCCTATATCTTATCATTCTACCCACTCTACATCACTAAAATCCCATCTTTCTTTCACCTCTCTCATTTCGGCGAACAAAACCAGTCACCGGCGCTCCACCACCGGCTACCTCCTCTCACCACCACCACCAAAATAATCCTTGTGTCTTCCTCATCATTTCCCCATGCATCACGCGCCTCAAAACCCACCCCCTCCATTCATTTTCTTTCGGTAACTGATAAGCTTTCCGGCGAGATTCCCGGCCTTACCAACTCCTAACTGTTCGAATATAGATAGAAGGTATATTATCCGGGTTTATTTCAGTTGGAGGTCGCCACCATTCCAGTCGATGTCGTCACCCTCCCCTCGCTCTTTTCTTGACTTGGTAAACCGATAAAATCCCATCTCTATATTATTATTATTATTATTATTATTATTATTATTATTATTATTATTATTATTATTACCGATTATCTTGAGATTGTTAATGTTTTCGTGGATTAACATTGGATTACAAACGATTTTGGATAACTTGGTGATTATGAAACTGATTAAAATATGCTTTTATTTATGGATTTGTGATAGACATGTAACCGAAAGGGTGTTTCAGATTCTTGTCGCGAGTCGAGTCCAGTTGGTTGCGTTTGGGTTGAGACCGAGACCACTAGGGTCTCGGCAATGTTATCGTTGTTGTTTGTTAGGTGTTGTTCGGTTCACAAAAATCACCCCTATGGGTGCTATTTGGATTTGATAGCCGATGGTAAAAGCCGAGACCATTAGGGTCTCGGCAAGACTCATTGTCGTATCGTGGTTGTCATGTCTCGATATTGGGTTGTTGTCATTAATGGGTTGAAGCCGAGACCAAGTGGTCTCGGTTTAATATGGGTTGTAGCAAACCATGGTCATTGTTCGTAATGTTGAGTCTCAATCGAGTCGGGTCGCTTCGGTGCTATGAATTAGTCTCGGCAATGTTATGTTGGTGTCGTGTTATGATAATGTTCGATTTGGTTGTGTTACTTGTGTTTGGATTAAGGAACACACCACAAGGGTGGTTACGTGTTCGAGGCCGTTTGTCCTCGTTTAGTTTTGGTCCGACCACACCCACAAGGGTACGTCTGGTTTTCGTTAGCAGCCATCAAGGGTGCTCATTTTCGTTAAAGTCATAACCCACATAGGGTCATTTTTCCTCCTGGTTCGAACCAAGAACACCAAAGGGTGTATTGTTGTAAAACTGTGTTGTTTCCAGTCATTTGGGTACGTTTGCTTATTTAAAATAATGGGCCTAGCCCAAGTATAAACTAAAAAGGGGTTGTTTGTTTAAAATGGGCCGAAGCCCAATGATTTTTGGGTTGGTTAAAAGGGCTCACAAGCCCATAAACTTAAAATAGAAAAAAATGATTGTTTATAAATTTTAAGCATAATATATTTTACCAAACGAGATATTGACTTGGACATTGTGATACGTTTCGGATAATACTTGGATTGTGAATTTGAATTGAATACGGATTTGATCATTATACTTGGACATTGGACAGTTGGGAATCATTATCGGACTTATTATATTAGATAGCAGATTCATTAAACATTTTGAGACTTGAGACGGCATAATATATTAAACTCGGACTGGACACAAAATCCTTAATAAAACCTAAACTAATAATTACTAGGTTAATAGTGGGACATAAACTTGTTAGATATTGTAATTTCAGTTTTGGTTAATCCAAGTCTCGATGACTCGAGAAAAACTAGTTTTATTAACTAAACTCATTTTATTATAAAACATCATTGTCTTATACCAACTATTTGGGAATAACGGGGTAAATGCCGAAACGTACAAACTAGTTATTTGATTTGAGGTGTTTGTTTGTCCTTAGCTTTTAAGGTTGTCTTCCTTGGTTTGAGTTCTCTTGAGTTAGTTGATGTCTATTCTTTTTGGCGTGAGTTGTACGTCGAGTCTAGGTTATCTTACCACACCACATGAAACATTTAAACCAAGCTTTTGATAAGTTTTGGAAAACTAAATAATCCACGAAAACTATGACACTTTATCTTTTATAGACTTTATTATTGTGCTAGACGTGTTTTGAGGTAACTGTATATATATTAGGTTGTGTACCGTCGTTGCTGTATGAGACTGTTGTAATATGCTCTAGATGCCGGTCATGTCAGTGTGATCTTTGCTTGCTGTGGCTAAGGTGAGTCGTGGCCCCTACTTTTCACACTTGTTTTTAATAACTCTTTTGGGGGAGATACATGCTTTAACTGCTTTATACTACTTGAAATATCTTATGATTTACTTGAAATTATCAATTATGCTTTACCTATTGAAATCATGCTTGAAAAGAATACATGCTCAATATATGTGCAAATTGTCTGCTTAGCTTAAACACGGAACTTGAAACATAACATCTCTGAACTACTTGATGTAACATGATACTGAGGCTTACTGTATGCATTCATGTGACAAATGAATGAACTGTTACTTATTATAATATTTCTATATTCCACTGGAAATAATTGCCAAGATCAGAATACGTGTATTTTATGAACCTTGAGACCTATATTGCCTAAGCACACCTTATTGCCAAAAAGACCCTTTATCATGAGCCATTAATCACTGCGGTGAGCGCGAATATAGCAACAGCTTCGAAACCTGTTGGAGGACTGACAACCTATCCCACTAATACTGTGACGGAATGCTTAATCGCTAGTCGTATTAGTCGCGATGCGCTATATTTGAGAAAAATAGGAAGTGGCAAATCACCTATTACACGAGGGCATAAACTTTCGTCATTAATTTGGTGAACACTCCGTTTTATCGGTACTCTGTTAACGTTTTGCGTGTCATGAGGCTTAAGGCAATATAACTTTATGAATATATGAATGTTTCATATATATATATTCTAGGATACAGCTGTATTAGAAGACCACCACCTTTCACTAATAGACTTCAGACTTTAGACTATTATTACTTTACGTGATATGATTATGAATCTCGTACTTGAACTTTAACTGTTATCATATGTGAATTAAATTGAGAATTCTATAAAGACAACTAAGAAGGCTTAGTATATCGTTACTTTCAAAAGTCAATATATCATTTCGAGCGTATAACAACGTAGCTCATATTCATCTATAATTTGAAACTTATGATCGTTTGAGGTCATACATGAATTACTTGTGAATTTTATTCAACGCGACTTGTTATTTAATGAAGAACTACTATTTAAATCGACAATCAGTATACACCTTTCAAATAAAGTTATTTTCTATAAACTCCACGAACTCACCAACCATTGTGTTGACGTTTTAAGCATGTTTATCTCAGGTAATTAATGGAGCAGGACAAGACACGGAGCGGGCATCTTTTACTCTGATAACTTAAATGGTGTAAAATCAAATATGTCATTCCTTTCAAATTATCACATCTTTCATGGGAATTTCAAATCAAATATTTCACTTTTGTATCAAGGATATTGTTGTGAATGACATATAACTTTCAAAACGCCCCTTCCGGGCTGTTTTTCTGAAATTTTAACTCGATCCTCACCGTAACACCCTAATTACTTTTCCGCTGCCACAAACCAAATTAGGGGGTGTTACACTAGAGAAGTGGAATTTTCTATTGATCTAATTCCCGGTGCTGAACCTATCTCTAAGGCTCCGTACCGGATGGCACCTGTTGAACTGAAAGAGCTGAAGGAGCAACTGGAAGAGTTGCTGGACTGTGGATTCATTCGACCTAGTGTTTCGCCATGGGGTGCTCCTGTGCTTTTCGTGAAGAAGAAGGATGGGTCTATGCGTTTGTGTATTGATTATCGTGAGCTAAATCGCATTACCATTCGAAACCGTTATCCGCTTCCTCGCATTGATGACTTATTTGATCAATTGAAAGGAGCTAAAGTCTTCTCTAAAATCGACTTGCGATCTGGTTATCACCAATTGCGAGATAAAGAGCAGGATATTCCTAAGACTGCTTTTCGCACCCGTTATGGACACTATGAGTTTCTGGTTATGCCTTTTGGCTTAACAAATGCTCCTGCTGTGTTTATAGATTTAATGAATCGGGTTTTCCATGAATTTCTTGATAAATTCGTCATCGTTTTCATCGATGATATCCTGGTGTATTCTAAATCGTCCGAAGAGCACGAGCAGCACTTACGTATTGTGTTGGGTATCCTGAGGCAGCAAAAATTGTTCGCAAAATTTTCTAAGTGTGAGTTCTGGTTGAACCAAGTAGCTTTCCTAGGTCACATTGTGTCTGCAGATGGTATCACCATGGATCCATCTAAGGTTGAGGCTATCACCAAGTGGCCGAGACCTACCACTGTGACTGAAGTCAGGAGTTTTCTAGGATTAGCTGGCTACTACAGGCGTTTTGTGGAAGGATTTTCTAAGTTGGCCTTACCATTGACTCAACTAATGCGGAAGGGTGAAAAGTTTGTATGGACGGATGAACGTGAGCAGAGTTTTGAAGAGTTGAAACGACGATTGGTGTCTGCACCTATTCTAACTTTACCATCGGGTCCTGGAGGTTTTCAGATCTATAGTGATGCTTCTAAGAAGGGTTTAGGCTGTGTGCTTATGCAAAACGGCAAGGTGATTGCCTATGCTTCGCGGCAATTGAAACCCTATGAGGAAAATTATCCAACTCATGATCTAGAGTTAGCAGCTGTTGTTTTTGCGTTGAAGATCTGGAGACATTACTTGTATGGCGAATCATGTGATATCTTCACTGATCACAAGAGTCTCAAATACATCTTTACTCAGAAGGAGCTTAATATGAGACAGAGGCGATGGCTGGAGCTTCTGAAGGATTACGACACGAACATCCAGTATCATCCAGGCAAGGCTAATGTGGTTGCGGATGCACTTAGTCAGAAATCTGGAATGGTAGCTAGTTTGGAGATTGATCCGCGCATTCTCAAGGATTTGGAGCGTTTGGATGTTGAGTTGTGTTTTCGGCGTGATGTTGGTTACTGGGCTAGTTTTAAGATTGAGTCAAACCTGATGTTGCGTATTAAAGAGGCTCAGAAAGATGATGGTGAACTTTGGGCCATTGTGCAGAATATCGAAGAGGGTAAGCAAACCGAGTTTAGAGTTGATGACGATGGAGTTGTCTGGTATGAGGATCGTTTATGCGTACCTAATGATTCCGATTTGCGTGAGGCTGTGTTGACGGAGGCTCACAGTTCTCCCTTCTCTATCCATCCTGGTTCTACCAAGATGTATCGGGATCTTAAGCAACACTTTTGGTGGAACGGTATGAAGCAAGATGTGGCTTCATTTGTTGCTAGGTGCATGACTTGTCAGCAAGTTAAGATTGAGCACCAACGAGCTAGTGGACTGTTACAACCTTTGGAGATTCCTACATGGAAATGGGATGAGATTTCCATGGACTTCGTTTGTGGTCTGCCTGTTACTCGTAAAAGACATGATGCGATTTGGGTGGTCGTTGATCGGCTAACTAAGTCTGCTCATTTCTTACCTATCCGTATGACCTATAGTGTCAGTAAGTTGGCGGAAGTTTTTCAGCAGGAAATCGTTAGATTGCATGGTATGCCTTCATCTATTGTTTCCGATCGTGATCCTCGTTTCACTTCGCGTTTTTGGAAGGGACTTCATAAGGCTTGGGGCGCTCGCCTTAAGTTTAGTACGGCATTTCATCCCCAAACTGATGGTCAGTCTGAGAGGACCATTCAAACTTTGAAAGACATGCTAAGAGCGTGTGCATTGGAATGGACGGGTAGTTGGGATGAGTACTTGTGTTTGGTAGTGTTTGCGTATAATAACAGTTGGCATGCGAGTATTCGAATGGCTCCCTTCGAGATGTTGTATGGTAGGAAGTGTAGGGCTCCAGTTTGTTGGAATGAAGTAGGTGAACGTCTAATTGAAGGACCTGAGATGATTGAGATCACCAATGAAAAGGTAACTGTTGCTAGGGAGAAATTGAAGGAAGCGCGTACTCGTCAGAAGAGTTATGCTGATAAGCACCGTCGTGATCTAGAATTTAATGTAGGTGACCGAGTATTCCTGAAAGTATCTCCGTTCCGTGGTGTCAAGCGTTTTGGAATCAAGGGCAAGTTGAGTCCTCGATTTATTGGACCGTTTGAAATTCTAGAGCGTATTGGGGAGGTTTCTTATCGTCTGGCTCTACCTCCTCAGCTATCTCATGTGCATAATGTTTTCCATGTATCTCTCCTGAGAGGATACAATTATCATCCATTGCATGTAGTATCTTATCCACTCGATCAGATCCGGCCTGATATGTCGTTGTCTGAAGAACCGGAAGCGGTTCTGGACCGTCAGGAACGAGTCATGAGAAATAAAGTTATCCCGTTCGTAAAGATTCTTTGGAAGAACCACCCGGAGCGTGAGGCTACCTGGGAAACCGAGGAATCAATACGAGCTAGTTATCCGCAATTCTCGTTTTAGTCTGGTATGTTTTCGTTTTGTGTTCGCTCTCTTTTCTTTCTACTTTTTGAAAATTTCGAGGACGAAATTTTTTTTGTTAGTGGGGAAGAAGTTGTAATACCTGAAATTCAGATAACCTGTAAAAAGACCAAATTACCCTGAAAACAATAAAACCTAAATAAATAACTTATAAAAGTCTGAAACAATTCCAAACTTCTGAAAACGATCTATATATCAAGCAAATTAATTTCTGGGAAAACATTACATTATTTTGAATGTCCAAAAATTACAAAACATATATATATAATTATATATGCACCAAATTTGAATTAAATAAAAGTAATTATATTTTGTAAAATTATTTTGTTTAAGATAATTATAAAACTAAATAAAGGAATTATATACAAAATCAAAGTGTGATTTTATGATAAACTTAGGGCCAAAAATCTGGAATATATCCCCCCCCCCCTAGTCGGTTAAATATAGCACAAAACAAAACAATATATTTTTACAAATCCTAAAACCGAAAACCCTAACATAGACACACTCATAATTCGACCAAAAATCCATTCGGCTTTCTGGACGTGATCTAGCAATTTTTTGGAGTTGATCAAGGAGTAAGCAAGCTAGGAAAAATAGGAGTTGGGTCGTGGAAGCTTTTGTTCGATCGTAGCAAAATTGTTTGTTCGATTTCACTCGCTCGATAGGTATAAATTAACCACGCCAAATCCTTATGTTCTATAATTGATCTAGCATTTTTCTAGTTATCTATACATTCTATATAACTCAGGAAAAATAAGAAAAATGAATCATGCAAGCATTATAAAGCGTACGAAATTATAAGAGTTAAAACACACGTAAATTCCAAATAATATCATTCGATTTTTCTGAGGTGTAACCATAATTTTTACATGTTCTATACTGATGATATAAGCTTAGAAAAATAACCACATGATTTATAGAAGCTCAGAATAATTGATTCGAATTATTGGTTATAATCGGATTCTAAGGAAAATAAAGAAAAATAGGAATAAACCCTAGAATGCATTAGGGTTAGGGTTTATATTAACAAATCTGATGTAATTAATGTAATTAATGATTGTATAATGATGGCATAATGATTTGATGAAACTAGGGTTTTGTTTGGTATTTTATGTGTTATACGATTTGCAAATTAATTCACAAGGGTGTGTTTTGTAAACTTTGAAACTTGTAGGGTATTTTTGTAATGTCATATAAGTCAGTAGGGATGTGGGAAAAATATAACTTGAGGGTCCTAAGTGTAAATATTGCAAGAAAATGAATTAATGATAATTAAAGGGTACGATTTGTAATTAATTAAAATTGAGGGACTAAAAGTGTAAATTTTGGAAACTTGAAGTTGTTCTGAGTAAATAATGTTATTAAGGGTGTTTTGTGTAAATTTGAGTATTTATGGGCTTAATATGTAATTATTATGAAATTAGGATATAATTTATAAGTTTGTAAAGTTAAGGGACCTATTGTGTAATTACTAAATTTTGAGGGGTCTTATTGTACTTCATATAATTATGAGGTGAGGTTCTGTAAACTTGTAAGGTAAAGTACTTGTTTGGTAAATATAAGTATCATAGGGATTAAAACATGAATTATGTAAATGTAGGGTTTATTCTGTAAATTATATAACCAAGGGGTATAAAATGTAAATTATGATACTAAAAGGATTAAGAAGTTATTCTGAATAAAAGATGTTTTCAAAACAGTAACTTAAGGTATTTTCATTCTAAACCTTTGAACCTAATGAATTTACAATTAAAACCCTAAACTTTGTAAACTTGTCATAATTAACCTTAGACTTTTGTAACCTGATAAAATATACCTTTAATCCATAATAATCCGTAAATAAGAACTTAACTTAATCTGAAATAGTAATATCTTACTAAATCTAGAAAGTTACTAAAAATAGAAAGTTACTAAAAATGGAAAGGTAAACAAAAAGTAATAAGTTGAATTAGAATCCTTTGTAACTCTGTCTTCTACTTCCTTAGGTGTGAAGAAGGAGAAGTCCTGATCTTGTCTTCGTGTTTGTCTTGTCTTTTGCTTTCTAATAAGGTACAGATATTCTGTCCTTTTTCAGTAAGGGCTTTTCATTCCCTTTATCCTTCAGTTTTCATTTCCTTATTAGGATTCCCTATACCACTGCTATGTTCCCTTTTGTGTGTGAACTTTCGATGTGATCTTTGATTTAAATCTTTTGCCATGTACCCTTAAGATATATTTTGGATTTTGCTAGTATGTTGACCTTTGACCTACAGTTTGATATTACAAGCCAATCACTAGGCATGAGGGTTTCATGTCCATGTCATTGACGCACCTCTAACATGACTCTAGTGCAGGAGAGTGATGACCTGTTCCGTCCCTTATTTATTATTTTGTTATGGCCATTTTAATTATGATTATTGATTTGTCTGCGGGGCGTATGGGTGCACTCTAGATTTGACCTGTTATCTGTATATGTTATTGATTATTATATCTGGTGACTGATTGTGTGTGCGATACACGTCTTTCACATTCTCTGGGAGCTGATCACTCTACACAGGTTTATTTATTTGTAATATATGTGTCGGGGCTTGTGATAGATTGCTGTGTTCTTACTTTCTTAAATCTCATTCACTATTCATATCTTTTCTTATTCTTGTTCTATTTCTCATTCCTTGCATTTGATTTCTTATCGGTATGATTTTGTATTCCTGATTTGCTTTCATATTTGCTACCTGCTATTTGTTTACGTTATCTCTATATCTGTTCACTGAGCTTTTGAAGCTCAGCCGCATTTCTTTTCCTGCGGCAGGTACTTAAGCTAGGAGCTGGGTTGTTAGCTTTGGGATGAGAGCGATCTATTTCTTGGAGTTGACCTTAGTTATTTAGCTTTACCATTTAAACTTCTATTTAATTTTGATATGCCATTGTTTAGGCATTTGAATATTGGATTTTGTATTTCGATATCTTGTCTTACATTTTGATTAAATGTTGAGACTTTTAATGTTTTTAATTATTGAATGTGCTGTGACTTCTGATATGCCACCATTGTTGTGATATCTTTACCCTTGTCGGGTTGGGGTGTTACAATATTCCCTCCATCCCTCTCATAAATCGAGATATATTTTTTCTTTTCTTTCTCTCTGGAGATCGACAATCAGTGGCCATCAGCAGCAACTCATTAATTCCCACAAATAACCAAATCATTAATTCCCACAAAACACACATAACAATGGATGGTTACACGCCGGAAGAGGAGTGGTCAAAGTTTTATCGTCGATGCTCCTCTTTAATGAAGTTCTTAATGAACATGGCTACGAAATTTATGATGAATATGGTTCTTATAAGAACTGTGCACCGTGGATGAGAGACCGAATTCTAGAATGGCTGAGGCAAAAGTCGTACTACAAAGAGTCTTTGGAGGCTTGTTGCTGATGATGAAGCTGAAAGCACGTTGGACACCAAACTTGATGATCTGGGAAATAGGGTAACAAATCTCGAAGATACGTTTGAACATATCAAGCAAAGGAAAGCAAGGAAGGGAAAAGATGGTGCAAGCTCTAGCAAAGCGGGAAGTAGCAGAAAAAAAAAATGAATGGGCGATGTTTGTTATGGTATATGTCGTGTGTTGTTTCGTTTGCTTGTCGAGTTGTTTTGTTTGATCTGTTTCGTTTGCTTGTCAAGTTGTTTCGTTTGAGTCTGTATGAAATGTATGTGGTTGAGAACTCTTGCGTGTTTTAAATAAAATGTTTGCCTTCGTGTTTGTTAATTGTGATATTGTTCCTTCAAATAAGCTCATAAACCCAAACACCCTTTTGGTGCAGAAATAAGCAATCCCAAACACCCCTTTTTGTAACAACAACAACATTTTATTAAACAAACAACAACAACAACAACAACAACAACAAAAGCAACAACAACAACAACAACAACATTACATATGAAGATTGTCCATGTCACCTAACAGCTCACGGAGTATTGCAGCCGACTGACATGCGTGGTCGGGGTCGTCGTGATTCGTTGCCATTTCAAGTCTTGCCTCCAGCATCCTTACTCTTGTCTCTAGCACCTGCTTTTGTGCCTCCAGCATGTTTATCCTAAGATCTTTTTCATTACAGTTTGAGCACCCTGTTGGTGCAGATCCAGAACCGTGAGATGTTGAAGCAGAAGAGGTTACTCGTAACTGCTCATCAAATTCACTCTTCCACATAAAATATCCACATCCATGATCTTTTTCTCTTGGTTGTCACATAAATAATGTAATTATACGATTGTTTGTATATTTACATAAATAAGAAATGTATAATTGTTCACCTTCGAAAGAGGACATGCATAATATTCCCATCCAAATGTGTCTAGTTGATATGATTTTCTTTTTTTTTTATATTTCCTGCTCCACAATTACACATAAAAGGATTATATCGCTGCATCTCAGGTTTTGAAATTGGTGTGAAGATAAGAGGTTGTGAGGTTTAGTGGTTTTGAGGATAAGAATGTACATAATGTGTTTGTGAGGATAGAGCGGATATTTTATACAAACGTTTTGGTGGGAAATGTTGGCGCCAATATTTTGGTGGGAAGTTTTGGTGGGAAAATTTGGTGGGAAGTTTGATATCAATGATCAACAACAAAGTTCCAGCTTATCTTGTTCTAGTTTGAAAGATGCAATTCCTAACTATGGGCCAAGTGTTAACCACAATGTCTCACCAGGCGTAAAGCAGTTTATTAACTCGCTTGTTTCGTTTAACGAATGAGCCGAGTTGTTTCGTTTGCTTGTCGAGTTGTTTTGTTTGCTTGTCAAGTTGTTTCGTTTGAGTCTGTATGAAATGAGCCGAGATGTTTAACGAATGAGCCGAGATGATATGGTTATACACGAGATGTTAAACGAATGAGCCGAGCAATTATGGAACTCGTGCTCAACAACAAAGTTCCAGCTTATCTTGTTCTAGTTTGAAAGATGCAATTCCTAACTATGGGCATGATATTGTTGAACACTTTTAGAAGTCCACAATACAATGCATGTGGAATGACGTATTGGCCCATTATTTAGTATACATCCAAGACACCTTTGTCGTATTATTTTTTCTATATCAAAGCTGTAAATACGTATCATATTGATTACGTTTTAACATCAAAAATATTTTTGATAAATAGTAACGTATTGATTTTGTAAATTTTTTAATTTATGTAATTTTTAAAATTATTTTTTACACTAACATATAATTTTAAAGCAAATAATTTTCTAAAATTAATTTATATACAAGTATTTTTAAATAGATTATTGGATAAAAAAGCCATTTAAAAATTAAAAAAATATATATATACACGCAGATTGGGTCGACATTGTCGACCCATTCTGTTTTTTAAAAATGTTTTAATATTTATTTTAAAATAAAAATTGATTTAAAAGTTTTTAAATAAAAAAAATACACGTAGATTGGGTCAACAATTCTGCTTTTTAAAATGTTTTAATATTTATTTTAAATTAAAAACTGATTTAAAAAGTTTTTAAATAAAAAAAAAATACACGCAGATTGGGTCAACTTTGTCGAGCCATTATGCATTTTAAAATGTTTTAATATTTATTTTAAA
This sequence comes from Artemisia tridentata subsp. tridentata, assembly GCA_021014915.2. NCBI lineage: Eukaryota > Viridiplantae > Streptophyta > Magnoliopsida > Asterales > Asteraceae > Artemisia > Artemisia tridentata. The sequence continues at coordinate 374,849,294 of CP139505.1, forward strand.
ATAAAAACTTATTTAAAAAGTTAAAAAAAAAAAAAAAAAAAAAAAAAAAACACGCATATTGGGTCGACGTTGTCGACCTATTCTGCTTTATAAAATGTTTTAATATTTATTTTAAAATAAAAATTGATTTAAAAAGTTTTTAAATAAAAAAAATATACACGCAGATTGGGTCGACATTGTCGACCCATTCTGCTTTTTAAAATGTTTTAATATTTATTTTAAAATAAAAACTGATTTAAAAAGTTTTTAAATTAAAAAAAAATGCACGCAGTTTGGGTCGACATTGTCGACCCATTTTGCTCAAATATTCAACTGCTTTGACTGGCCTTTTTGGTTGAAAAAAGAGTGGGCCATGGGCAAGTCGACCAAAATTTTTTGCTTGTCCCAAACAGAAGCTTTTGGTGTAGTGGGAAGTCGTATCATGTGTATTTGTGTGGAACTGAACCCCGTAATCTGCAATACTCCTAGGGAGTTTTAATTTATTTGATTTATAAACATAAATATGTTTTGCTAATTTCGATTTAACAACATTTCATGGTGAACACTTCTATATCAAAGTGATCAACTACATGCCCGTCGTTAGAGACACATGGTTCAAAAAAATCCATTAAAATAAAAAAGCCAAAAGAAGTACCCTCAAAAGTACTACGTCCATCTATATTTGTTTCATTGTCACGTCAACTTACAAGTCTATGATATTCAATTATTGATCTCATAATAATTTTATCTGTAGAAATTCAATTATAGTAGTACCAATTAAGGGGTGTCTTTACTCTTAAGTTAAACGCTTACTAACATTTGAACCTTGTCTTCTTCATTTTTTAATTCAATAATGTTACTTTAATTGTTTACTCATCAATGTCTCATTTCTGCCCAAACATAAAGGTAATTGCACTAATGGTCTCTTAACGACAAATCTGTCGTAACAAGTTATTTTTTCTATTACCAAATGAGACAAAATAAACCTATAAAAGGGTAAAATGAACAAATATAATGTAAGATTTATTTGTGGCGAAAGTTCAGATATCACTACTGACACTTTTAATCGATATTAAATTGTGGTGAAAACTGTGAAAATGATATATTTCATGCATGCATGTGTTATCTCAAAGGTACAAATTTGTATTATCGTTATACATAAGTTTCACACCTTAAGAGTTAGGTCTTTAGTAACAAACTAGAAATTAGGTCATCACGCATTACGACGGAGCTATTTTAAGTCTATTTTTTTTCAAGCAATACTATAAGAGTTTCAAATTTTTGCACTTACATTTTTTCTTAATACTTTACTTATGACACCAAAAAAAAATTGAGAATACCAACAATGTGAATAGACCATTCTTATTTAACACCGAGGGTTTTATTCGTCAATGGTTGCAAGGATTTACAGTTGTTACAAACAAACGACGAAAACATAAAACGCTTGATTTCAATCGAAAATTAATATAAGCTCGCCTTCTTTACATATAAATACAATACAAATAATTTTTAATTAATTGATACATCATAAAGGTAGTCAAGTTAGAGAGCCATGAGACACTAGTTAGACCACCTGATATGTCACTCATATCCACTATTTGCTTTAATAGCAATTACGACTGACATGTCAAATGTTCTCACCAACCTGTCATAACTCTCTAGATCGACCAACTTGCCAAGACGATACATGTATACATACAAAAATGTACAAATGGACATAAATTTAATGTATGCTCCTCTAGCTTATTACATGAAACATCATATTCAACAGTATCCTTTTCACTTGAAACTAACATTTGCACGGATTTCCTCTTCTTCCTCAGCTACTTTTTCTTGCATTTATTTAAGCACATTGATGTTCAATCCAACATGGCTGCAAGGCCAAGAAGCTTTCTATTCCAAGTGTCCTTGCTAAATATGAGCCTTTGTATAGGCAAAGGGTAAACAGATATACCAAGCAGGTTCTAATTGGTGAACTACGTATAACATAATTGCTACATGCATTGTTTAGTAGATGCTTATCGCTTGTTTATTGCAAAGAACTAAACATCACTGACATTGCAAAATTTGCAGCATCCTTTACCTTGACCAATACATCTGGATCCCGCATTACTGTAACACCCCCAAAATTAGGTCCAGCGGAAGCATACATGTCACTGGGGTGCTATTGAATTGGTATCACAACACAAGTACAAAAAAGGTTTTTACCTCAATCATTTAGAATAAAATTCATTAACAAAAAGCGTTAAATTTACATAATTCAAAAGTAGTGCGGAAATAGGCCCATAAAATAAGTAAAGCGGTCCCAACATATATATCAGAGTCGTCTATAACCGTGCCCCTTGCCAAGCGCCTCCAAAAATAAGCTATCGCCTTAACATGAAAATACATGCTAAAAGTGTCAACACGACGTTGGTGAGTTCATAGGTTTTAGTTTAAAACAATATGGTTGAACCATAAGGTTTTCGAGTTTAAATCATCATTCACAAACAAGTCACATTCAACATATGCTCACACCGCCTAAATCACAGTTACAAAACCAAATCCGCAAATAATATCATAATCAAAACATCTCGAACATAATCAATCATACAGATACTACACTCATATAGTGTCACGCAAATTTAACTGTTAGGCTGGCTAAGTCATGAACCAAACACATGAGCCGCACTCAAGGAGTGTCCCATAACACATGGGCCGCACTCAAGGAGTGTCTCATATCCAAACATTGCAATAATCCCTATAGGTGCACACTATAGTACTATCCTACACTTGCAGCGTGATATTATATCCCTACACAATTGCAGCTGTGATATAATAACCCTACACATTGCAGCACATATAACACAAATCTTAGCCAGCTCGTGTAACAGTTTCATAACCACGAACACAATTTCAAGTCTAATCAATAAACAGGTTTTGCATATATCTTGCCCCAAAACATATCAGGTTCATGAGGAAATAATCACATATGCAACAGATAATCACATAACGCATTCAAATAACCAAATCAAATATTTCAGCCAAACAGTACGTTTGAGAAAACAAATCACGTTTCAAGTAAAACAAGCATTAGTTTAAGTAAAAATGAGCATGTATTCTCCCCCAAAACAGTTTAAAAACCAGTAAAAGTAGGGGCCATGAACTCACCTTAGCCACAGCAATGCAAACATCACAACTGACACAACTGGCATCTAGAGCTAATCACAACGGTATCCAGGAGACAGGCACAACGGTACACGGAGGTACAAGCACAAGGGTACGAGATCGGGGCAACCTTATACGTATACGGTTATCTCAAAATACGGCTCGTACAATAATTAAGTCTAACATAGACAACGTGTCTTAGTTTTTATGGATTACTCAATTTCAATACTTATCAAAAGCTTAGTATCAACATTTCGTGCGGTGGTAAGAAAACATAGACTCAAAACATAACTCACGCCAAAAAGGAATAGACATCGACATAGTCAAGAAAAATACTGACAAGAACTCGAGTCGAGAAAGAAATGACAAATGAAGTCAAAGGAGTAACGACCAAGGAAAATGTTATTAAAAGTAGATCGATTGGTAAGTTTCGGTATTTACCCCGCAATCCCAAATAGTTGGAAAAGTTATTTTAAGTTTGGAAAGTTTTATAAATTTCGGGTTGGAAAAGTTATTTTAAGTTTGGAAAGTTTTATAAATTTCGGCATGACGCGCCGCTTATTCCACGTTCCCAAGTCATTGCGACTTTAAATTCCCAAGTTTGTAATTACAATATTTTATTAATTTATGTTTCGTTATCATTTGCGTAATTATTAGTTTTGGGTTTATTGAATATTTTGTGTCCGGTCCGTGTCTAATATATTAAATTCTTTTTGAGTCTAATATATTATACCGTCTCAAGTCCCAAAATGTCCAATAAGTCCGTTATCTAATATCGTAAATCTGATAACGATCCAATAATTGTCAAATAGTCCAAGTGTCCAAATAACATCAATCCGATATATGTCCCAAAAGTCAATTCACAACCCGTATTGTCCATGTTCCAATGTAATAATCCCAATGTATCTGAAACTTTCCCAATGATCATATATGCCAAAAGCAAAGAAACATGCTAGTCCGATAACTAAGTCAAACCGCACGATATTAAAAATGTCACCATACACTAAAACTAAGCTCTAAACCAAAACAACACAATCTAACAATTCATAAATGGGCTCCGACCCATGATCTAAACAAACACACCCTTAACAGGCTAAGGCCCAATAACAACTAACTAAACTCACCTCAATGGGGCTTTAGCCCAATAAGCAAAACAAACAGTCCTACATGGGCTTGACAACCTGCTTAACCAAAATAACTACAAAACACACCCTGCGTGGGTGTGGTCGACTCGTGAGCCAAACCAAAAAACAACCTAACACCCCCCGGGTGTTATGGTTTGACCGAGACAAACAATCACCTTCGTGGTGTCTTTTGTAACCGAGACCAGCAGCAATCACACGCCCCACATGGGTCGTTGTTGAGCCGAGGGTAACACAACTAGACCAAAAGAGATTAAAACCAACGCACCTTATATGGTTTGACGAAAAACTATACGAGACAACACACAAGCAAATAAAAATGATAGGCAAATGAGCACAAGAATAAGCTCAACAAACGCACCCCTAATTACTGGTTGTTTCCAATCCGAGACTAAACAATAAAAACCCGAATATCAATAACATCATCAACAAACAAACACTCGTTTACCATTTCCAAACCGTGACTAATCCAAATCCAAATCCATACGTGACCCTCTCGGGTCGCAGCCCGAAACCATAAACGGGCTTACCGCTAGACTAAAACCAACTAACAAGAATCATTTCCAAGCACACAAACTGAAATTTATTCCGGGTCGACCCGACTCGTATCACAACTCGAAATCAAACAAACACCTCTTTAGATCATCTCTTACCACATGAAACTATACACAAAATGTTTTTAATCGGTTTCCACAAAGCAACACGGACCCTTTTTATTTGATTTTATACCACACAAATACTCTAGAAAAATAATCCGTCTTTTAAATCTATGAAAAACAATACAAAACATTATGGTCGGCAAATAGATAAACAAACTAAGAGTGGTTTTACCATACCACATGGACAAACGAGAGAGAGAGGAGTGGCGGTGGTGACAGCGACACGACGGTGGCGACATCAACAAACCAAACATAACCCATAATAGCTGCTACATGATCATTTCCAAAGCGTACAGTTCCCATGAATTTCCAGACGAAATTGATCAGCAACTTTAGATTCCCGTTCATGTTCTTGGAGCAACCCGAGTCGACGATCCAAAGACATATTTCGATAACCTGCAAAGAATAGAAGAGTTTGTATTTGGAAATCGTTTTAACATTTGGTTCCATGGGGTTAGGGGTAACATCTGAATCACGCTCATAGAAAGTTTCTAGAGGTTCAATTTGAACAACTGTCAAGTTGCCATTTTGGAGTTTGAACTCTCTACACGTTGGTTTCCATACACAATACTTAAGATAATTCCTAGGCATATGACTACTAGTGGTTGACCTACATCGTGCAATTAGTCTTCCTATAGATCTAGATCTAGCACTAGTTCCTTTTGGAATGTTCTTCTGTTCAAGCGTAACATTCACATTTTTATAAACATAATCATCACAAACATCATTAGATAAACATTTCATGCACATTAAACAAATAGAGTCATTACATGCATTAGAAATAGTACTTTTTTCATTACATTTAGATGACATATGTCTCTTATTACAAAGCGATAAATTCCTATGGCGTTCTTCAACTCCTTCAACTTTATTCTGGCATCTACTCTTAGAGACAGGCGAGACTCTACTATTCCTTGTATTGCTCCAAGGCTGTAGTCTGCTGCTCCTAGAGGTGCTTTCTAATCCTGTAGAAGGTAAGGCACACACATTAGGATTTATATTGTTGTCCTTAGAAGTTGTTTCAGCACTCCTAGACTCTTTTGGATTAACATTTACGCTCTTGCCGTTTGCCCCATATGATTTAGATATGGAGGCAGATGCATTAGTGGAACTAATCCTATAAAGGACAGGTGTTATCACTTTTGGTGTTTCGACAACAGCTTTTCCTTCATCAACAATATTTTCTTTTTCATTATGCTTGGGCAAGGGTGTTGGAGTGACTGGTTTTCTCAAATCATTTTTCACATCGACTTTTTAAACAAATTTAGAAATCGACATTTTTGGTTTAACAACCGGTTTTGAAGTATTTGGTTTGTACGAAAACGATGGTTTTGCAAACTTAGTATCCACACCCTTCCCTTTTTGACTTTCTAGCTGAGCCCTCAAAAGATCATTTTGCTCTTTCATGTCCTTGTAGGCACGCTCATACGACAGTTTGTCATACTTGCATTCCTCGGTTTTTTGATCAAGTTGTTTAAAATTTGACACGTTTTCTTTTTCAAGTTTAATAAGAGCATTTTCATATTTTGAAACAATTGCATAGGTCTCAGCTCACAGTCTTTCATCGTCTTTAACAGAATATGTTTGTAAAATGATGGACATAATATCGGTCGACATAACTGCTTCGAAGAGAGAGTCATTTAGGTTTTCCAAAACTTCGATGTTTTCAATATTTTCATTAGCTTCCTTTACCAGGGATTTGTGGTCCTTGACAAAGTCAGCTGTTTCTTTCAAAAATGCTTGTTCAAAATGAATTACTCTCGCATGGATGTTATTAAGTGGAGTAGTAATTTCTGTTTCAAACACCTTTTTCATTTCTGCATGAAAACTTGAATGCCAGTTGTTAATACTTATAGTAGTTTTAGATGCAACAATTTTTTGAAGTGTTTCAATTCTCGTTTTAACATCATCTAAATATCCTCTAGCAGTACTTGTGTTAAAAAGATTGTTTGAGGACATTTGCTCCAAGTTTGAAAGAGTTTTAGAAACAACTTTTTGTTTTGCAACTGGTGTTGTAACAACTGGTTTTGTGGAAAACTTTGGTGTTTGTTTTTGTGGAACAAAAGGAATTCCAGAAAGTTTGTTAAGTTTATTGTAATCAATTGGTTTAATCTATGGGTTCTTTTGTTTCATTTTAATTCGACTCTCTTCAGCAAGCTCAATTGTTTCGTCGGTATCCCGAACAGCAGGAGGATAATGTTTAGCATATATTATATTTCTATTGTACAGTACATTCTGTTCTTTCTGAGCTTTCTTGAGAGTATAAGGGTTTTCGCAACCGATAGCCAGTTTCTTCATTGTGTGCAAAAGCGGGTTTGGATCTTTAATTAGCATATGAATAGTTTGAGCGGAATGACCCGTTTTAACAAGCAAATCTTCCAACTTTTTGATTGTTTCTTGTTTCTCAATGATTTCATCGAGAATATCGTTTTCTCATTTTGAAAAATCTGCTTTCAACTGTTTCTTTTCTTTTTCAAGATCAAAACAAGTTAATTTTTGTTTAGAAAGTTGGTTTTTCAAATCAGAAATTTACGTGTTCAAGTATTTTATTTTCATGTGTAAATTAAAATCGAGTGTGTCAAACTTGATTTACAATTGTTTTTCTCTTAAAACGGAATTTTGATAACCAGTTTCTAATTCTGACTGTCATTTTTTATGAAACTCAAAAGCTTTTTCGTTTTCCTTATACCTCTCAAGCTCATCGGTCATTTTCTCATTCGCAGCCTTTACATCGTGATTGACCTTTTTGACTTTCTCAATTTCAATACTACAATTGTTCAATAATGATTCAAATAGAGCATGCGTTTCCTCATCATTCTCACCATGCTATGAAACTAAGCCTCCACTATGATTCATATCTGGAGTTGCTTAATGAATATTGCTACTACTCGGCGTGTCCAGGTATGTGTCATAAGTGATTGCTCGAGTCTCAGAATGCTGTTCCTCATAGGAGACATATCAAACATTTCATTATTGTGGCATGTAGTGAATAATGGTACCTTATATACTGCATTGGTGTCATAAACAGGAGGTGTGTCAGAATCCGTGTCGTACTTAGCCTCCTGAAGATTTTCCATAAACATGCAGTTTGCATCGATGTCCTCTCGGTCTTCCATGTCATCCATGAGAGCCATAAAATCATTTTCCTCAGCATTCAACTGAAACCCCTCTTCTTCCTTCTGTGCCAACAACAATGCTTTCTGAAGATTATTGATGAACTTGATGTTGCTCGCTATTGGTCTTGGTGTCAACTTGATTCTGATTAGCTCATTCATTAAACTGCTAGAACCTGGTATAATAGGATTCAATGGATTCTCCTGGAGTAGATGTAAACTTCTCTCATTCAGTTAGTAGCTTGTTTTCTACATCTTGTTGCCCAATTTCTGTTCCATGACATAGCCTTCTAACTCGTTCCTACATGTCATAGGCAGAAGATACGCCTTCTAACTCGTTTTCTACACAAGTGTCAGCAAAGTTCTCTCCCTTAGCCAGAAGATACGCCTTCCACCAACTCAACGCATCACCTTCCAACTTGAAAGTAGCCAGCCGCGTCTTAAATTCGTCACCGCAACCCAAGACTTTGAACAACTTCTCCATATGTGTGATCCAATCTTCTGCCTCCGTGGGGGTGGCAGCAGACCGGAAAGAAAGAGGCTTAAGTTTGGTGAACCTCTCAATCCAAACATGCATCCCGGTAGGTGGAGCACCGCCACCTGACGAACCAGCACCATTTCTGATGTCTGCGGTGATTCTGGTCATTAATTCAGCAGAGAGGTTTGGGAGAGCATTAGCCAAAGCAGCGGCTATCATAGCCTCGAAGTTCTGTAACCACTGCGAAAATCTCATCTGGTAACACTTTATACTTACCCATTTTTCACATATATTTTTTTATTTATTTATTTACTTGCCTGAACGTAACCACTATCTCATGTGACGTAACTCACATCTATGATAAACGTATTCGCACGCGACCTAACCATGACCTATTATATGTTTATACATTACCTTATGTCAAGTATAGTACTTTGCAAATTACCATTTGTCACTTTACGTTAATTCGTTAACGTACTAAGTTTAACTAAAACCTTATCACCCGATATAGTTTCTATGAGACTTTAAACCACTATAATACCAAATATAGTTAACGAAACCCTAGAAGTACCAAAGTATAAGTCACCTAGGTAATGTACAAGTCACTAAAGCATAGAAACCTTAATTTCACTATAACTCCCGATAAAACCCTAATTTCTCAGAAACTATTGTTTTATTTGAAAACCCTAGTTAATATTTTTATAAAAATATTATGTACAAGCCCTATAAGCCAAGGTACAAGTCATTTAAGCATAACATTTAATTAGAATTAAAAACCTTATAAAAACATTAAAAATAATTATTTAAATGACATTTTATGTAATATTTTCACACAATAAATTCTAAAAATAATTTATTTATTTATTTAACATATGTACAACTCCATAAACTTAATGTACAACTCTCTAATGCACAAGATCATAAAAACTCATTTATTTGTATTTAAAGTCTAATAAAATTACATAAAAATTATGTAAAATTAAGAAATAATTAAAAATGTATTTTTCTTATTTTCCTAACCCTAGTATAAGTCTTTTAAGCTTAAGGTACAACTTGCTAAAGCACAAAAATCATTTTTCCCAATATAACTACAAATCGATATATATTAAATGAGTTTTATGGATTCAAAAACCTTCCTTAAGTGAACCATAGGATTAGAAACCCTAGTTTTACCCTAAACCCTAGATTACAAGTGAACAAAGCCTATGTACAATTCCCCTATGCACAATTCGACCCTAACTAAACTAGTTACTTCATCTAGTTTGATCCTAACCCTAAACTAACCAACCCTAGCTAATTTCTTAAGCCCTAAGAGTCCAAATGTATGAACCCTAACATGCCACAACCCCCCTCTTCTAGAAATGGGTATACTTGTATGGTTTAGAGACTTACACATCATCAATCCCCCCTCCTACCCATGTGTCTCCCCTCACAGCCATACACCTCACTTCCCTCACTCCCATAATCTTCCTAGAACACACAAGAAACCCTAGATGATCCCTATAAATAGAAGACACACCATGAAACCCTAATTCACCACCAAACCATTCGAACCAATCCACACAGCCTCAAAACACTTCACTACTGATCCCACAAACCTAGTATAAGCTTAAATAGACCAAAGGAAGCAGTAGAAGTAAGCTAGAACCAATGGGAACTCAATTCGAACCTATTTCCCAAAAATCATACCCTAGTCGACATAAATAACAAGAGGTATGTTCTATCCTTTTTATTTACTTTCTTACACTTAATATGAGTCTAAATACTTAGTATAATATGTCTTGAAAGTTATATTAATCCAGGATTAGTAGAAATAAAGTTTTGTTCATAAAAACTCAAACCGAACACTTTTGCAACAAAAACATATGAAATGAATTTCTAAAAGTCCTAGGATCATAAAAATGGATTAGGAGTACTATAAATATGTTAGAAATACTAATTATACAATAAAAACAAGAGGTATAATAATCGGATATAAAGAAAACAAAGTTTTCTTTCTCTTTTTCTTCCTGTCGACCAGCAGCAGACCTGCTGCTTTGGTCTTTAAATTCGAATAGTAAACGTACATTTAAAAATATAGGTTTTGGCATGATGAAAGTACACTAAAAGGTCTACGTTTAAGAAAAAGAATCATTAAAATTCATTGAGAAACGAGTGAGAACGAACTACTTTTTGATCGAGTAAAATCTGTGTCGAACAAACCCCATGTCGCAGTTTTCAAAAATTGTTTCTGTGGTCATACCTTCGAACCAAGCTGAGATCTTTTGCAAAAATACTCTTAAGACACTTAAAAATGTTTTGGTTAAGGAGTCATAAAAGTTCCCGTCACCAAACGTGAGAAATAAATTGTTTTTGTGTACCAAGGATGTCGTATGAAATGGATTAGGAGTCTCAAGGGCCATTTTTGCCAAAGCTCTACTAAGTTTTATGTCTTGGACTAGTTTTGCAGTCAAGTTAAACCCTAGGGGTGTAAACTGTCATTTTTGAAACTTAAGGGTAGAAAGTGTAATTTAACTAAAGTTCAGGGGTAAAAGTTGTCATTTTTATAAAGTTCGAGGGTAAAAGTTGTCAACCCTAGATACTTGAGGGTCTAAAGTGAAAATATACTTATAAACTTTAAATTAATTTAATATTATTATTATTATTAAATTATTATTATTATTATTATTATTATTATTATTATTATTAAATTATTATTATTATTATTATTATTATTATTATTATTATTATTATTATTATTATTATTATTATTATTATTATTATTATTATTATTATTATTATTATTATTATTTTATTATTATTATTATTATTATTATTATTATTATTATTATTATTATTATATTATTATTATTATTATTATTTATTATTATTATTAGAATTTTAAACCTAATATACGTTTCGAGCTGTAACTAACAAACGAAGTGTCCATTTAACGAACGGACAGAACCAAAATTTACAGATAAGAAATAAGATAAAATCTTATAACTTTTGGAGAGATTTCATGTTGTCTTAAAATTAACATTTACCGAAAACGATACGAAAGGAATAATAAAAACTTATATATTAAGAAACTATTACTGAGAACTTGACACACCAACCCAGGTAGCGTGCCGGAGACGTTTATCAACTTCACTTAACTTTGTATTTCAATCCAGATTGCCCAGGTGAGTTCATAGTCCCACTTTTAACTATTTTTCCAAACTTGTGGGGAGATACATGCTTCAAACCGAACACAAGTATTTTTTCTACTTTCTTGATTTATATTTGCCTAAGTTTGCTATTGCCAAAAAGACCCCTAATCATGGACCTCTAATCACTTGCGGGTGAGCGCGAATATAATGGATAGATCTATTGGGTTTGACAGCCCCTTTGTGTTACCGTAACGTAACCAAATGCATTTTATTTGATTTTAATAAAGAGACTGGCAATCTCCTACTCGGGGGAAAGGTTACTTACATTTAATTATGTGGTAATTTATATCTCATAGCTCATTACTATGAAGATAACCAGTTAACGTTTTGCATGCCATGAGGCTTAGTGCAATATATATACTTTACACTGCAGTACTACTGATTTCTCTTTATCTAGCTTGTGTTCAAACCTATTACAACTGAAAACACTATGGATTCACTCAACCTTTGTGTTGACTTTTTAAGCATGTTATCTCAGGTGACTAAGGCATGGCTCGGCACGGAGTGGCTGTGGACTTTCTTCTTATAACAAGGGTGTCCACTTTGTTATCATTCAAAGAATAATGTATTTTTATTTCGTATTTCAAAAACTTCCTTTTGGGACCTAAATAATGTACTCTGATAAATAAATGAATGATAACAATTTTTCTTAAAACGTCTCTTTTTCGAGTCGTTTTCTATTAGCATGACTGTGAAACCATGAAGTAATACCCCAAACTTATATTCCGCTGCGTAAATCGAAAAACGGGGGTGTTACAGAGTGGTATCAGAGCTCATGGTTATAGAGAATCAAATGTTTTCAAACATTGGACTATAGCCGTTTTTCATAAAAATTTCCCTAAGAGTCCTCCGTGCCACAGCTTCACTGAAACATTATTTATATGTGATTATTATTTAATTTACTAGTGAGATATTTATAATATTCGGGTGGTTACAGAGTTATGGTTTCCCCTACCCATACTATTACCCCTATGTCGGACTCGGACACTGATAATGTCATGATAGTTCCGGACATTACAACTATACCCAAGCAAACGACAGAATCGGATCCATCCGAGGATGTTTCTATAGTACCCGAGACTGTATTTGGACATGATACGGAATCGGACCCGTCCGAGGAGCCATCAGATGATGTTGCGATGCCTGATGTTTATACCGCCTCCAGATGATCCATATGTGCAGGTTCGCGAAGGGAGTTCGGATGGAACTACTCTGGATCACGACGCATCTGCCCGTACCACTATATCTTCTTCTGATTTATATCCTCTATCGATTCCCTTCGAGCTTAGCGAGGAGGCTAGAGCTATTGTTTCCCGATATCATATGTTACCCCGATCGCCTACGCCTGATTATCCGACCCCGCCGAGAGTTTTCGAAATAGGAGAGAGTTCGCAGGTAGCTCAGGAGCGACCTCCGACCATATCCACTTTGCTGACTCGATTAGAGAGGCAAGAGGAGCAAATTGAGACTGCTCTAGGCCATCTAGATGAGTTACCTCTAGAACGAATCGAGAGCATGGAATATGGAATCGAAGATTTGGCGACCGAACAAAAGGAAATACGACAGAAGTTGGAGGAAAGTCGTAAGGAGATGGGTGAACTTGGTAAGCAAGTTAGACAGGAGATAACTACTCTCTACGACAATGAGTTAAAATTAATAGATGAAATGCTATTAAGGAATGAAGAATTAAGAATTGCTCATGAGAAGATTGTTTGCTCTGGAGTCTACAGTAGAAGCGATGAAGGTTCAGTACCAGGAGAATCAGCAAGTTATCGCTAGTATGATAGCTGACCTGGAGACTCGACTGGAGAAAGCGACCGATAACCGTTTGATTAGATCCTACCCGTATCTTTTGTACTATGTCTCAGTTATGAGAACTATAAATCTAGGGCACTAGCACCAGTTTATATCTAATAGCTTCTGCGTTTTGTACTAGCCACCGGAGGTGTAGCATAAATACAACACTTGTGTTGATGTTTTGTTATATAGATAACAAAATGTTAAGATATTTATTGTTGATATAAATAATGCCTAAACACGTTATTAATATTTTTCGATATCTCTACGTTTTGATAATCACAAAATGTAAAATCATTAAACGGAAAATTATGACGTAAACAAGTATTTAGTTGTAAATATCTATTTCTACAACTCAAATCACTTAAGGTATGAATGAACTAATGCTTAATGCACTATATGATCAAAGGAACATTTTCTTAATCACTAGATTTTTTATAAAATGTCAAAAACATTTTATATCTTTTAGAAAAACATTTTTGGTAATAAATAAAAAGGTTTAATTCATTATAAACTTATGAATTCAAATTTTTAACCAAAATCAGTAAAAATATTCCAGAAAAACCTTCCCCACAAAAATACAAAACTGGGCAACGGCTATACTGGGCGGCCCCCTTAATTATACTGGGCGGCCCCCTTAAAATTAAGGGGACCGCCCCCTATTTAAGGGGGCCGGCCACGCTCCAGTAGGCTCCAGCTGTCCAGATTTTTCCCTATAAATACCAGCCTTCTCCTGAATTTTTACTCACCTTTTGCACACTAAAACTTTCTGTTTTAAAACCTTTCTAATCATTGTAAATCCTTTGATCATATTCTCTTAAGCATTGGTTTCCAAGTGATCCAAGCTTCCACCACCAAAAGTGCAAAAGAAGAACACTACTTCAACTAAAGAAGAAGTGTTATTACTTACCTCATTCAATTGTGTTGTTGTGTAAATTGTTGTATAGTTGTGATAAGTAGATCTAGGTGTGATTGAGTAGTTGTGTTGTAAATTAGTTGTGAAGTAGTTGTAAATTAGTTGTGAAGTAGTTGTGAAGTAGTTGTGAAGTAGTCGTGAAGAAGTTGTGAAGAAGCCGTGAAGAAGTCGTGAAGCCGGTGTGAAGAAGTCATGAAGAAGTTGTGTATAAGTCGTGTAGAAGTTGTGAGATTAGTTCTAGCTACGATTAGAACTCGACATTTAGCTTTGTGTCGTTAAGCCGGTGTAAGCTAAAGTTGTGTAAGGTTTCTCCGCCAAAAGGGAGTTTGTTGACATAGTGAAGAGAACTCTCGAGTTTTCATAAATTAAAAAGACGTAAAACTATTCAACCCCCCTTCTAGTTTTCCACAATTGGTATCAAGAGCCACGTCAAACAAGATTTTTAAAATAAACTGTATTTTAAAACTTGAAACGATCTATGGAATCTGAAAAATATTTAGAAGGGCAATCTATGCAAAGACCACCACTATTTGAAAGTGATGGATTTTTATATTGGAAAAATCGATTCGAAACTTATGTGAAGTCAAAAGATCTAGATCTTTGGCATGTTATTACTAATGGTGATTTTTTACCTATTCAACATAATCTTGAAACTAAAAAGGATGAAATCGTACCTTTTGAAAAACAAAGTAATGATTTAAAAAGAAAACTTTCTAAAAATAATGAGGCTAAAATGGTTATTTATAATGCGCTACCACGTAAAGAATACGAAAGAATCTTTATGTGCGAAACCGCAAAAGAAATTTGGAACTCTTTACTAATAACTCACCAAGGTAATAGTCAAGTCAAAGATAATAAAATAGATCTTCTTGTTCAACAATATGAACAATTCACGATTCCGGAAGAGGAATCAATTGATAATGCGTTTGCTAGGTTTAACACAATCATCACAAGTTTGAAGGCACTTGATGAGAGTTTTTCTAGTAAGAATTTTGTCAGGAAATTTCTTAGGGCACTTCATCCAAAATGGCGAGCTAAAGTTACGGTGATTGAAGAATCGAAGAACTTGTCAACTCTTCAACTTGACGCGTTGATTGGCAACTTGAAGGTCTACGAAGCAATAATCAAGAAAGACTCCGAGATGGTCAAAGGAAAGAAAGAGCAAAGCAAGTCAATCGCGTTGAAAGCTAGGAAAGCATCAAGTGACGAGGATAACTCAACCTCTGAAAGTGATGATGAAGAATATGCCATGGCCGTAAGAGACTTCAAGAAGTTTTTCAAAAGACAAGGAAGATTGGTTAGACAACCACATGACGAAAGAAAGGCACTCCAAAGAAACAAAGATGATAAAGGAAGCAAAAGTGAAAGGAAGTGTTTTAAGTGCGGTGATCCAAATCATCTCATTGGAAGATGTCCAATGATGTCAAGGGAGCAAAACCAAAAGGCATTCATTGGAGGAGCATGGAGTGATAGTGACGAAGACGAGAAAGATACTACAAAGGAGGAAAAGTGTCTTGTAGCTAAGACATCAAATGAGGTACGTTCTGAAACCGAATACTTTAGTGATGATAACCTATCATTAGATGAAAAGGACATAGATAATGAATATAATAGGTTATGCATATTAGGTCAAAAAGTAACGAGTAAAAATAAATCACTAAAACATGTAAATAACCAATTAGAAAAGGAAATACTAGAATTAAAAATTAAACTACAAAAACTAGAAAAAGGGAAAGAAATTTTTGAATGTAAAACATGTCAAGAAACTAAAAATGAAAACGAAATACTTAGGAAGGAAATTTGTAAACTTAACAAATTCGAAAATAGTAGTAATTCACTTAGGGAAATAATAAGTATTCAAAGAGTATCAAGTGATAAAACCGGATTAGGATTTAATTCAACTGAGGATTCAAATAGTAAAACTAAAAATGTAAAATTTGAATGTGAAACTAGTGAGCAAAAACCTGTAGAGTTAAAACCTAAGTGCATACTTATGAAAGATAGAAAAATACCCATAGCTAGTGATGAGGAAATAAAAAAAAAATTATAAGCCATCATTAAAAACCAAAGTAGAAAATTCTAGACCAAAATTAAGGTCTAAAACGCCTCCTCCTAGAAGACCACCTAGTCCTCACCCTCGGCCTAAAACACCTCAACCTAGAAGAAACCAAAATAGACCAAATAGTCAAAATAATAATTACCCAACGTGGAATTTTTCAAATCCACCAAGTTTTAATCCTTGGGGAATACTTCCACCATATATGCATCCGAGTCAATTGCAAAGCATGTTTGGGCCAAACAACTATAGACCAATGAGACCATGGGGACCAAGTGGCTAGATTGTCTAGTCATCGGGTATGTCGGTCTATCATTCATGATTGGCTTCTATAAGTCAATATCTATGCTATGAAGAATTTGAAGATCATTCATTGAAGATTAAAAGGTACGCCTTTCTTTCATGCTCACCATTATATGCGTAGATTAATGAACTAGCCAATTGCATGCCCCCGTAAGTTTTAATGCCTAGTTTAGTTAGTACTTGTATGTTAGTTAGAAGATAATCCCTTATACATATACATAATATATATATATATATATATATATATATATATATATATATATATATATATATATATATATATATATATATATATATATATATATATATATATACTAACTTCGAAGCCCGCCCTGGGCGGGCATGACTTATAAGCATAGACTGGTTTATTTTAGTCAAATTTAAATTATATATGTAAACACAATATAATGTAGTTGTTTATATTTGTTGTTTGGCCTTTTTTTTTATCACTATCTCCTTAACTATTAGTTGTATGAGAGTGAAACATTATACTTTACTTACCGTATGAAGCATATAATTGTGTCGGATTGCCGTATGAAGCATATAATTGTGTCGGATGGAATTCACTATTATTGAAAGAATTCAATTAACCTTTTAATACATTTTTAGGTAATTATTTTAATTTGTTACTTCAAAGAGAATAAATTTGATTGTTAAATTTAATAAACCGAATTATATTTGAAAAAAAAAATGTGTATCTGGGTAAAGAAAGCATGAATCTGAATTCACTATTATTGAAAGAATACAATTAACCTTTTAATACATTTTGAGCTAATCATTTTAATTTGTTACTTCCAAGAGAATAAATTTGATTGTTAAATTTAATAAACCGAATTATATTTGATAAAAAAAATGTGTATCCGGGTAAAGAAAACATGAATCTACAATCTTACATTTATGGTCAAAGTTTAATAAGAAATACTTAAAAAGATAAAAGTGGACACTTGTTATGGGACGGAGGGATTATTATTGGTAATATTATTTTTTATGGCTTGACATTGTATCTGAAAAAAATTAAGATAACATCTTTGAAGAACATGCAAGTTGCTTAGCATACTCATTAATAAGCTAGAGTTGCTAGTCTTTTCATATTGCCAGTTATAATTATCTCTGTATCTTATACACACTAACCATCATTACGTTATTGAAAAAGTAACCGTTCACTTCTCAAAATATCCGTGCCGGAATCAAGAAAAGGTGAACAATGCAATCTTGATCTTACATTTCTGATAACGTTTTTGGTATCATTTGTTGTCTAATTTAGTTTATGAAAAATGAAACCCTGAATCGTCTGAATATTTAATAGCTATCAAATTGTAGTTCTGTATTTAAGCTAACAATCTGTAGTTGCATGTAGTGTTTTTTTGTGTCTGATCATGTATTACAATTAAATTGATTAATCATTTTACGTTTTTTTCCTATGAACATAGTAAGAGAGAATATAGTTGATAGGGTGTTGTTTTTTTGGGCAGATGTTGATGTAAAATGTTTGTTATAGTGACCCATTGTTATCATGGTTATAGATCATGTTGGTTGTAAGTTTGTCGAGATTTTTCTAGCCAAATTTATTTTTGTTGAAGGTAAAATAAGTAGTGTAGACTCTACAGTAGTTCCGCGAGTGTACTTTTTTTGTTATGTTTTAGATTAAGTTCTGATAAACTTGAATGATTATTTTATGAACATGTATTTTAGGAAACTGGTTAGTTTGTTAGGATATCAGTGAAACATGTTGGTGCGGCGTTGTTTCATAGTGGGCAAAGAAAGTAGTCCAAGGTCTGAGCCAGTTGTTTTGTGTAATATGAATGTCCCGTTATTGCATTTTACATGAAAAACGGCTGTAAATATCTTTAAGTGTATGCACAATTTCTTCATAATCTGTTACCAAAATTTGGTTTTGAATGGTGAGGAGATAACAAAGGTTTATCTGTTAGGGCTTTCAGGTTACATTAACGCAGTTGTTAAGCTTAAGAATAACTCAAGACTACCTAATGATATCAATAGTTACGATATTCACGTGATCATATAAGTTTTGTTCTCCTTTGGTTTTTTAAGTCGTCACTATTTCCTCCTTTGTTATTCACATGAATATGAAGCACTTTGTGTGAACTTATAAAGGCAGATATATTTGAGGGTATATATATACTTTACAAAATGCTTCATCTTCGTGTGAAGAAGAACCGAGGGGGACAGAAGCAAGTAAATATAAAGGTATCGGGACAGTGTAAGGATGTAACTGAAGTTTGTTTTGAGTTGCTGTGCACCAATGTAATTTTTAGTTGTTTTGAATTATTTTAATCCTTGTCGGTTAGGTGTTTTATTTTACATCGTGATTAAAAATGTAATGGCGTTGTTGATTGTTTCATCAAATAGTTGTTGGTATATTGCAGTTGTATTGCAATGTTATATATTGCAGGGACTGAAATTTATTTTGTAAGGATTGAAAGTTGTTACTTATGTTGATATTGAAGTGAGCCGATTAAGGTGGGATATAGTTCAGGGGGTGGTTACGTATGATTCTAAGCTTTCTCTTCGCTCTTTTACATTAAATGTGGTTACGAAGCTTCTAAAGTGGGTGCAAAATTTTTAAAAAATCACATGAGGCACTGGACTGTGATTTATAAAGGGTCTGATGTATTTCGAACTTTGAATGTGTATGATATTCGAGTGGATAATTACTGTTGTGATTTGTTAATTGAATCGAATATGGTTTTACAACGTGATTGTGCCTGTTGTAATACCTAATCCAATTGTATTGGCCTGACAGTTTGAATCTTCAGGACTGAAACAACGAAGATGGATCAGCAATTCTTATGTCGTTTTAATCTGGGAACCAACCCAAAATACCAGGTTCACATTCGTGTATATATATATGATTGTTGAATTTTTCCTGATGATATTTTTCACTTTTAGTAACACAGGATTATAAGTGTATAACTTATTGAAACGGTTTGTTTTGCAGATATTGCCTAAAGTTTTCAAGGAGAGATTTTACGATGATGAAGAGTATATTTTTGTTAATGGCAATAACAGACGCAGATATGTGTGTTTAGTTAGGGTGGTTGAAGGTGAAGTTCATGTTCATGGAGATGAGTGGGGAAGCTTTGTTGAAGATAATGTGCCATCATCAGTCAAAAGACTACATTTTGTGAAGGAGGGATTAGACACTTTCTACGTCACCGGGTATAATGAGGATGGTAGTGAAGGCCCTGGTTACGATAGGCGAGTTGTTGGGTCTAGAGTTGTACGGTGTTTGGCCAGGTTCATTGCTGGAAGACAGGTATGAATGTTTTGTCTTTTCACTTATACATATAGATTGGAATTGAGCGTATTTGTATACATTATGAGTTAACATTCAACTAAAGTGAGTACAATATAAGTTGGTAAAAAAAAACTGATTCTGAGCATCATTTTAACTCCTTTAATTGAAAATATAATACATATTAATTAGATGCCTGCGAGGAACAAACTGTGTTTGTATCATGAAAATTATCGATTTGTTTGCTTAGTTAGCCTGTTTTCCTGCTTGCGTAATGCAGATTCTGCCAGGAGATTTTCTTCAAGATATATGGAAAGAAACGTTCAAAATTTATGCTAACGGGTTGAGGGTCAAGGTGAGACATGAGAGGGTTCAGCTGGATGCAAACAGTGTTGTAAGGTCTAACAGATTGTTTGGCAACCGATGGGACAGACTTGTCGATGACTTGGAAATTGGTGTAAGACAGCCCATGGTATTCACCAATCTAGGGGATAATAAATTAAGCCTGGCGCTATTTCGTAAGGATTGCACATGCTTGTATCCAGAGACTGTTTACCCAACATTGTTGAGGTTACCTGGTCGTCGAATACCATTGTATGCCATCGAAGGTTTGTATACTTTAATGTTTCATCGTGTGTTTCAAATATAATAAATGTGTTGTAAGACGTTGTGCGTTTTTTATTGAATACAATTTCAGACAAAAGAGCCCATCATATCTGCACCTGGAAAGGACATATCAATCACAATGATGAGAATGCTGTCTTTTATGTTGACCTGAATGGAATCGTCTTGGAGTTCTACAATGTGGTAAGTATTCAAGGAATATGTAGTAGTATTCTTGATTTATCCCATTTAGCTTCTATATATTTTGTTATCTGTTGATGTTTGAAGTCGCCCCTCCCTTCTTTATGACAGACTATACCCGTGGATTTCGCTGGCCATCATCAAATGTATGCATACAATAAGGCGCTTCTGTTGCATGATGATGAGAGGTTTCCCGTGAAGGTCCGTACAGTAAACGATACCCAAAGAACAAACAGGGAACATCAAGTGAAGCTGACCGGGAATTTCAGAGTATTTGCGAACATGTATGGGTTCAGGACTGGTAAATTGTTGTGGTTCAGATTTGTTAACACTATTCTGGAAACTGTGGAAGGCCAGCAAAATGTGATTCCGATATTTCACGTTTGTTAAGTTTATCAAAACATCGTATTAGCTTTTGGCTATCTATTTTCTAGACAGTTTTAGTATGGATATATCTCCCGTAGGTATGCATGGGTATGAATGTTTTTTTTGTTGTTTGTTTATATGACCCTTAGGCGTACGAATATAAGGTATCAAACTAATGCATATGACAGTAGTATGTACATGGTATTTGGACACTAACAGCACGCTTAACAACTGCAACTGATAATGTGTTGTTATGCACTTTTGCAACTGGTTATGTGCTGCTATTTCTTGTTATGATGTTTGTATCATATTTAATGGTAAATTTATCTTTGTTATAGTACATTGAAAAAAGGCTTAGATAAGGCTTTTGATTATATATGTTTAATTGATACTTTGTAAGGAAAAAAAAAAAAACACAAAACACACACACACAAACCAATGTGAATGAAGGATTGATACTGTTAATTTGTATAATTACTATACATGTTTAAACGTGGAACAACGCTTCTGTATAGACAACATCAGCTGTTGTTTCCGAATATTTCTCATCCTCATGACAAAAAAGTATGTTGAAATCTTTATTCGTTTTGACGTGAGATAACACCTTATAAACCTCCTTGTGTGAGAACGCTGTGAATTGGAGTAACAACCACGATCTCACAGAAGTTGTGTAAACAATATGGCATTGATTATACCGACATGGTCATGTATTGGTGACATGATAATATTTTGTTGGAAATAGGTTGGTTTATAGACGTCATCGTTCAATTATAGGAAAGTTATTTAAACTATCGTACCAATATGATTTTTGGAATAAGGCATTAGCATATTGTCTTCGAATTCAGTTTTTATCCGTTTTAGCTATTTCTAATTGATAATATCCAAAATGTGGAGTATTTTATTCTGTTACGTTCGGAAGTACTGAACTTTCTATCAAGCCTTTTGTTGATATCAATTGTGGTATCGTATAGTGGTCCCATAGTTGCGGATATTGTAGCGACGCGTGTATAACGATGTGTCTTTAACTATTTGTGATGACAAGAAGGATTTGTCGTAAGTAATCTAAGAGGGATGATATGTGATTATGCACCATCAAGATTATCTTTTTTTATAAACATTTCGTATATATTTAAGTAAAACTTAAATTCGTTGGTATAAAAAGTACAGTGCAACATTACAGAGACCCCTTAACAATAATAGCATACCCGCTACGAAAATTAAATTTTTAAAAAAAAATTAACATTTGAGCAAATACTACATCAGTCATATATAATCAAAAACCAAAAAACACAAACTACTTTCGTTGGTATAAAACGCACCTTACACAAAACACAACGTACTAAATGTATTTTTTTTTTTTTTGTTTTTTTTTTTTTTTTTTAACTACGGGTGATTGAAGTATCCTTTGATCATTATTAACAATTCATCAACATGTTCAAATCAAATCCGTCCATTCTCAGTGATCCTTCACTCTCTTTTTTACGTGATTATTTCAAAAGGTATACTAATACAATGGCACCATACAATCAAAAACCACAAAACACAATGTACGAACTGTATTGTTTGTATGTTAAGAAATTGCATCCATGTAATGCTTGATGTAAGCGTGTTTTTATGTAAATACATCAATATTTGTTTTTACAAATGATTGTCCATTTTCCTTTTATATTAAAGTCAACAGTCAATGGTCGCGTTTTTATGTAAATACACCAATATTTATTTTTATAAATAATTACCCATTTTCCTTTTATATTAAAGTCAACAGTCAAAGGCCTATAAGTGAAAATAAATTTGAGTTAAAGTAAATAAATTAACTTTCCTTTTTCTTGTTCACCATATCAGACAAACAAACATAGCATATAAAATATCAAACCTGCACCGATCAAAATACTCATGTCTGTAAAAATCAAGATAGCCGATTTTTAGATACGTGATTTTTAGAAGCATAATAAGACAATACAATTGGTATATAGGTGATTTTTTGTTGGATTTACATTCTATCTGTTATACGGAGTATGTTATAGATTGTAATGGTTATAGTTTAAGATGGCTGTAAGCATTTGGGAGTATTGTGTTTGATCTTATCCTCTGCTTAATTTCATTAATCATCATATGAATCAGTTTTTTAGGAGCATAATAAGAGAATACAGTTGGTGTATAGGTGATTTTTTGTTGGATTTTCATTCCATCTGTTATATGTTATAGGATGTAATGGTTATAGTTTAAGATGGCCGTGAGCTTTTGGGAGTATTATGTTTGATATTATGCTCTGCTTAATTTGATTAATCATCTTATGAGTTAACGGTTATAGTTTAAGACGGCCGTGAGTTTTCGGGAGTTTTATGTTTGATATTATCCCCTGCTTCATTTGATTAATAGTTAGTTTTTTAGTAGCATAATAAGAGAATACACCAGGTAGATAGGCAATTTTTTGTTGGATTTACATTCCATCTGTTATATGTTATAGGCTGTAATGGTTATAGTCTAAGAAGTCTATAAGTTTTTAGGAGTATAATGGGAGTTTGAATCTTGTTAAGGCAAATAAAGTAGTATAGTTTCGGATATAGCTACATGACACTAAAAATTATAGGTGTATGTAAAGGATTTTAGACAGGTTGTAAGTAGATGTACTTGGTTGGGTGTTGATGAAAAATACGTTTGTGTTGTTGTTTAACGCGATTGTTAGTAGTATGCTTGTAGTTTGATATGAGCGGTTAGTTATTACAGTATGCTTGTAGTTGTTATTTGCAATATTGTATTTCATGTTGTTATAGACTGCCATCGCCATAGATAACGGGGATTGCAAGCTTTGGAAAGTTTTGTAGGTCGATATTGCTGATGAAATTAAAATAGTTTAATATCGAAAATAGCTATGTGCTTGCATGGTTTTAGTTGTGATCTAGCTTAAGTATTGATTAATTTGACCTGTTATTTTGCGAGTACGTTTGTTATGAATGGGTACCGTTACATTGTTAGATGGCTGTTTTAGGGAATCAAACTTCACAAAATTTTTTAAAAGAATTTTCAAGTGTTAGCGTTGGAAACCTTTTGCTTTTGTCTTTGCGATCGATTGAAGTGTTGTATCGTACCGGTGGTGATCGGCTATTTACGGGAATCTTTGGGGGGAAATGGATCAGTGTGTAGATCCGGGCATCCTTGAACCATAAATAGTCGGTTTACTCAACCCTGTAGAATTGGGCTCAGATATCGGGCCTCAGATTATTCATCTTGCTTGTGATTAAGCCACGGCGGATGTAGTCTGTACTCCCGATTAGGCTTGAACTACACGGGCAACTGCTATGACAGCTTCTGATCTTGCGAAGACTTAGTGCATGGCTGTACGCGCAATCTTGCAATTTCTTTTATAAAATGTTGTGAACTCTAAATTCTCACTAATACCCTGTGTATGTATATAATAAAGTAGCTTGCAGTTGAAAATATTTCCATGATTGCATGTTTTTTCGCTGTTACTTTTTATCTTGTCAACACATTAATTAGGAAGGGGGCTGTTACATAGTTAGACTCACACACTTTTAGTGTTGTATCATTCCGATGGTGATTGGTTACTTGTGAAAATATTTGGGGTGAAACGAATCAGCATGTAGATCCAGCATCCTTTAATCGCTATCGCGTAATTCCTTTTTTAAGATGTTGTGAAGTATAAGTTCCCACTAACAGTTAGTGAATGGATATGATAAAGAATATGTGAAGTTTAATTTAAATTGATTTTTGTTTTCAGTTTATATATTACTGGTTTTAAAGTCGTTATTGTTATCTAAGCTTAAATTTTGATTAGTTTGATTCCTTATCCTGTCAATATGTTTATTAGAAAGAGGGACTACTACATTGTTAGAAGGTTGCTTTAGGTAACCAAGCTTCACGCAATCTTATAAAACAAATTTCAAGTGCAATGTGTCCATCCTGTACACTCATAATACCTTTTTAAATGCGAAACAACGCTTCTTTATAAACAACATTTGTTGTTGCGTTTAAGTATTTCCCCTCCTCGTCGCAACAAAGTACCTTCAAGCCTTTCTTGTTCTTGACCCGAGACACTACCACATAAAGTTGTCCGTGTGAGAACACTGGTCGTTGGAGAAACAGCCCTACTTGCGTCAGTGTTTGTCCTTGACTTTTATTAATAGTCATTGCGAAGCACGGTGATACCGGGAATTGTCTTCGGTTAAATTTAAAAGGTATTTTCGTATCTGAAGGACTCAAAACCATACGTGGTATGGCGCAAATAGTGCCGATACTTCCACCTGATATGATTGTTGCTTCAATTTTGTTAGTACCAAGCCTCCGAACTTGGAGTCTGGTTCCATTGCACAAACCAGCTATTTGATCAATGTTCTTCATGCACATAACAGGCGTGCCTATTTTTAGTGTCAAGGAATGACGCGGCAGACCGGATATTTTAATGCTGTTGAGAAACTCACACGTATATAAATCCGGATTGAAGGTGGTGTCTTCGTCATCAATACCAATTGAGTCAGAACTTAAGTAAGTCTTCTCATCTCCTTCAAGTAGCCCAAGCATTCTGTCGTTGATCATGTCCACAAGGTCGTGAGTCGGTGCCAGAATAGCCCTTTCTTGGAAATAGGTCGGCTTATAAAGGTTCCTAATTAAATCCGGGTAAGTTTCGTCTATTATTGTACCAACATGATCATCGGAATCAGGAATCAACATATCGTTTGTGAATTCAACCTTTGCTTCTCCATTGTTTTTACCTCCGATTGTTCCATTCCCAATCGATAATATTGTAAAACCCTAAAATCTGAAAGCATGAAAAATGACCAAAATGCCCCGCAAGTTTAAAAATTTATTTAAGAGTTTATAAAGTATCAAATAAATCCCAAACTTCTGGAAATACACGAGATATGTTACCAAATAATTTTAACGACTTCATTTAACATTTATACAAGTGACAAAATTACTAAAATACCCCTATTAGCACCGAATGGATTTATGTGTAATATTAAGTTTATTTAAATGAGGTAAATATGACAATTATGGAATGAATCAATCCCCATAATTTTGGCTAACCTAATCACGAAATTCCTGGTCCTTCTCCCCCCATTTGATTCGGTTTACCCATTTTAAAACTCAATCTCATTATCTCTTTTGTAAACCTAATTGCCGAGTGAATTTACACACACAAACAAAATCATTTGGCCTCCAATCGACACCCTAAAATCCCTAGACCATTTTTCTGTGATTGATCAACATCCAAAGGAACTAGGAAAAATACCATTCGAATTATTTGAAGCTTGGTCCGATCTTGGTGAATTATTTCTTTGTCGCTAGAACAAAATAAGGTATGGATCGAATTAATTCTTGCGACCTCCTAAAAATTCGTTTCTTATTTTTCTTGTGTTCCTCACATCATATGTGACCTGTGAAAATTGGTTTCATGATTTTTAGATCGTTTTTGAAGTCATGGTGGATTACTGTCCTAAACCTTTACTCTCTCTCTCTCTGTACCTTGACTTATCTATTTCGTTATACTGTATATGTTCTTTTCCTTTTACTTTCATATCTCTTGCTTTCGTTTCCGTTTATTATATATCTGTTCACTGGGCTTTTTAAGCTCAGCCGTACGTTTCTTTTCATGTACGGCAGGTTTTAGTTGGAAGCTGGGTTATTATTAGAGAGGACCTTGAACTTAGAAGACCTTGCTAGCTAAATTGGATTAGAGATGATTTGAAAAGTTATATTCAGACTTAGTGATTATTGTATATCTCACTTGTAACCTTGTAATTTCAGATTTTGTTTGTAACCCTTGGAATCCTATTGTATTATTTATGTCATATGCTTGTGTTTGTTCTGATAAGAATCCGTATATGTGACACCTTTGCCCTTGTCGGGTTGGGGTGTTACATTCCCAATCGATAATATCCAGTCTGCAAAGTCTTGTATTTCTTTGCGTTCTGAATTATTTGAGCTTGTCCCAAGACGCATGTTAACAGTCAATCTCAGTACTGTACAATGGTCCCAAAGATACGAAGAGTTTATTGTTGCATGTACAACATCGTGTCTTGAACCGTCCGTTATGACCGGTAGGATTTGACGAAAGTCACCTCCAAACAGAACTACTTTTCCTCCGAACACCTCTTTCGACGGGTTTGACGGATGTGTCCTACATATGTCTCTCAGTGTCCTATCGAATGCTTCGTAACAATGTCTATGTGTCATTGGAGCTTCATCCCATACGATTAGTTTGCACACTCTTATCAATTCGGCTAGCTCACTATCCGCTGGAATATGACACATGGAATCGTCGACTACGTTGATGGGAATTGCAAATCGAGAATGAGTTGTTCTTCCCCCTTCCAACAAAAGTGCGGCTATACCACTCGACGCGACATTTAATACTATATCTCCTTTTGATCTAATTGCTGCAGATAATGTCTTGTAAAGGTAGGTTTTACCCGTGCCGCCATATCCATATACGAAGAACATACCCCCTGTTTGGCCATTAACAACGTCCATTAAAGTATTATATATACTCCTTTGCTCGCCTGTTAATGTACTAAATAGCTTGATGTGTTGTTCACGTAATTCATCTTTGTTGTATTTTAACTCATCCACTACCAGCCTGTTATAATTTGCCATAAATAACATTTCGTTTGGGAAAGGCATGTTTGGGATGTTCCTTAAACTCTTATTGTTAGAAAGAAGCATGTGCTCGATATATGTAAGGCATATGTTCTTTCTTTGCTCGTCCGAGAGTTCCAAATCTGCAAAATAAAAATTTAAATTAACTGTATATTTTTTACACGCTTTGCATATAAGTTGCAGTTAACATATTTTATTGTATTCAAAACCTCGCACCTGGATCATTCCGTTTTATTCGTTCTACATGTAGTACATCAGTAGCCATTACTTCCCACGTCTTTTCATAAACATATTCTGGTCTGGACATGCAATCCGTCATAATTAATATGACATAAAACTTCCGCAGGTAGTTTCCAGTTCCCCATAGACTGGCTTCTAACAACCCATCGATATATTCTTTATCATCTTCCAGTAAACCGCGTGCCTGGTAAGCCTCTTTATATGTACTGTATGTAACACCTTTAAATTTTTTAAAGTCGATCCAATCTTGTGCGCCTGGAACCTTGTTAATTAAAACTCGTAAATAGAACAGCTCCCCAGTTGTTGGCGACATGATGAACTCAAATAAGTACATTTTATTATCATCATTTATCCTATTTATTTGACTTGTTTTATTATATTATGTATGAGAATTGATACTTAATCATTTACTTTTGTAATTCTCAGTTAAAAACAAGCATTTGGTGAAACTTAGCTATTATGGACTAAAAATGGAGAAAAATGATCAAGATTGGAAAAGGCTGCTGAAATGAAGAGATTGAAGACCATTGCCTGACTTTAAAGAATGCACGCATGCAATTCTGTCATGCGTTGCATATGAAACTTTGGTCAACGAAGAAGAACCAACTTGTTCTACTCCAGATGCGCCGCATTATACTTCTTACATACGGCGCATCACTATTAAGATTTCACCAGTTTCGATCCAAGATACAAGAAGACATGCGCCGCATACAGTTATGAAGATACGCCGCATCTCAAGGCGGTGTACGAATATTCTGGAATATAATAACCTTGGACCCCACGTGAAGTTAAGTCAATGCGCCGCATCTACTTATTCAATGCGCCGCATCTTACCTCAGACAGAAACTATAAATACCCCAAGGCCAGACGAATTTAAAAAGACCTTTGTACGTACGTGCCATATATCCCTAAACGAGCAAATGAATTCAGACGAATAGGCAGCACAAGACACAACCGAACGAAGATACAAGAGCTGTAAGAAGGTCCTGCATGTGTTTAATTCATTAAGTAGTTTTGTTTCATTGTATTAGTACACTTTAATTCATCAGGATTGGTGGCTTGTGTAATGTGACAACGGAAAGGTTGCACTCCCTTAAAACTGCTTTCCCATTAATTAAAGTTTATATGTTGATGTCTTTGGTGACTTTTATTAGTGCATTGATAACCTCTGTGTCTATTAGTGGCTTGTCGTATGTGACTACGGAAGATCATATTGCGCCCTCGGTTATTACTAACTTGATCACTTAGGAATAACTTTTAGACATAAGTAATCATTAAGGGTTTACTCGCCGATAAGATTAGAGCCAACGAGAAAGGGTTAATTACATACACTTCGTATAAAACTAGCAATAAAACAAGTGACAAGCTACTTAATTATCAGGACAGGTCTTCTTATTGTCTCAAGTATTTATCTGTGTACGTGCGTGCTTATCGCTGATTCGTGCTCATTAGTTTAGTTTATTATTTAATTGCAACCAAAACGTGCCAGTCTCTCAGGCTGAACCCCCTTGCGTTAGATTAGGTTGTATAATTGACTTAAGACATTAAAATACTGATTAGAATAACTAGATAATACGTTCCACTCTTAGTGATCGACACTCTACTTACCATTATATTCATACAGACCGGGTACACTGCTCGTTAAGTGTGTGTGTTATTGATAAGTCGGCTAAATATAAATTTAAAACTTGAGTAGGCATTAATACTGCTAAACCGCAATGACACATCACGTCCCATCAAGTTTTTGGCGCCGCTGCCGGGGAGTGAATTGTTATTATCTGTTAATTTGATTAGTATTTTAATTAGGTTTTTCTTTTTAATTTTTTAGATTTTAACCGCTAACTCTGTTGTATATTAGGATAATTGCATTCATTGTATAATTTGCATATTTTCTGTTTTTGTGTGTTTTTATTTTTGTTTATTTTCGTTTGTTTTTATTTTTGTTTTTATTTTTCGTATTTTCTGTATTCTGCTATCGTTGTACTGAGCTTATTCAAACGATACGGCGCTGATGCGTGGTTTTGCAACCTTACAACAGGTTTTACCTCTCGAGGGATCTCAAGAGGCTTACAACCCCACCAGGCAGTGTACCTGACCGATGTCGTATAGTCTAGTGGTAAGTACGGGGGATTGATCGTTCTCCACAGGGAATAGTGTTCGTTAGGTATGAAAAACTACTCTAATAGGTCTAAGGGTGAGAGAAGATTCTTTTTATGTTTTTATAATTTTTTATGAAAGCAATTAAAATCTCGGGTTTGAAAGAGTGGGCGGAATTAGTTGCTAATCAACTAACCCAAATTACTACGAATGCAAATAAAATAAAATAACTGAAAATGAAAAGGTGGTAAAACTTATGTGGAGAGAAATGTGTTTACTTAGATTTCCTTACTCCCTAACTATCTTTTACCGGTTGATTAGTGTGTATTAATTGCGTGGATGACGGGTGTATTCCTTAATACCAATCGTGGGGTGGCGTACGTACTTTCCCAACTCTACAAGCTCCTACTTCACTCCTATGTCGAGCCGGCTAGGAAGCTCCTAACATGGGATCACTAGAATTCGCTTGTGCATTAAATACAACCATAAAAACCTTTAGTACGCATTGGTTCATGTTTCTTAAGACGTTCAAGCAAGTTACCGAATAGGAAGTTAGCCAGTTTTCTTAAGCCTAACATAGATGAACAATCATCCAATACAACTAATAACACACTAATAACCAATAATCAATAGCTAGGTTTCATTAGATCTAAGCAAACACAAGATAAATCTAGCCTAGCATGTTAAACAAAAGACAAGAACAAGATAGAATCAAACAACACATAGACATATTGAATTATTAATTGATAACTTATCTTCAATGTAACATGGAAGATCTCAAGGCAAAAAGCCTTGAAAAAGCTGCTAAAATCGTCTTAGGGTTTTCACACACAAAGTTCCCCAATAAGTTCCACAGTAATGACAAAAAATTACAAAACTATATATAGACTTTCAGATCTGACGGCGTCACGTTATGGAGTGTGACGCCGTCACCTCGCCGCTTTTAGGGTTCCCGGATGGCCTTCTTGACGCCGTCCCTCTTTAGCTCTCCAAAATCCGTTCTGGCTTATCAAGGCTTGACGCCGTCAGACTTAGGGGTGACGCCGTCCCTCTTTAAATTAAGCCGTGACGACCTTGATCACATTAAAGCGTGACGCCATCAGAATTCCATGCAAATTTCTCTGGCTTATCATGAGTAATTTTCACATCCACCACTTTTGCTAAGCCATGACGCCGTCCAGAACAAATCCTGACGCCGTCAAAGGTAATTTCCAGCACAATTTTGAGACTTTGTCGTTTTCTTCACTTTTATGCTCCAAAAACGTCCAAAATGCCTCCTTTTCCAGATTTCTCCTCAAAAGTACCTAAAATGAAAAAAGGAACGATTTAGGGCAATATTTGATCAAATAAATACGATTTAGGGCTTAAATGACCCCTTAAAAGTGGTACACTTTTCGCTTCATCAAATACCCTTACACTTGAGATTTGCTTGTCCTCAAGCAAATGCGCTTTTATTCTAATCAAAATACAAGTTAGGGGTCATTTAATGCTAACATAAAAGTAATTACAACAAATATTCATTCCACTTTAATCATAATAAGCACGGAGATTATAGACTAGCACCTCACAAGTAGTGTTTAGATACTCACATCTCTCAAGTGTCATCAAAATAAATCTCATAAATGAAAACGGATAATATCTCTCACTACCTGTCATAGCAAATAGATTACCATAGGCTTGGGAAAGGATCGAAAACCTCCTCCACTAGGCGTAAGCACCTAAGATAAACTATCAAAGAGGGCTTTTAAATGGGTTATAACGTTAGGTGTAGGGAAAAGGAAAACACGGTTTTGCTGGATAAAGGATATTTTACTGGTGGCGAGTTAAAGATCTTGATTAATTACATGTACTATACAATGTTGCTAAGCCAAGACTCGACTCGATCTTAAGCTAATGAAAGAAAATAACAAAAACATAAAATAAACATAAAATGAAACGGGATGGTAGTCCGTATGTTTTTTCTACTTTTCTTTTTCTCATTTTTTTTTTTTTTGTATTTTTCTTGATTTTTTTTTTTTTACGTACACTTTTGCCCTACCATCCAAAATAATACATCATAGGGGCGTTGCATTCCCCTTACACTTGAACTTTTACATAACTTTACAAATTACTATTCTAATGACTCGAATTAAGATAATCAAAACACTTGGAGTACTTTTAAAATATTTAGCACATATGGGGGTAATAAATGATGTTCTTCCCCATTACTCCATTACACTAGTACTTTACCCATGAGTCCCAATCGTCCCAAAACAATATGTACAAGGATATGACTCGACTTAGCAACCATGTAATCAACTAGATAATTAACTTGGGTTTAAACAAATGTTGTAACAATAATGCACTAAAAATGAGTGCATACAAGGTAGGCTAAGGCGATTTGGGTGTACATTTTAGTGGGGTGTAAACAAATTCTTCCTTTAAGTAAAATGCTTAAAGTTAGAAACGAAAAGATAGGCTCTGAGGGGTGTACTAGGGGTATCGTGTACTAAAAATGAGTACAATGCAAAGAGTGTGGGAGAATTACTTGACCAATGTAGCCAACGTAATTATAACAAAAACACAGGTGTAAAACAATGGGTTAATCCTAATGCCTCTTATCATGTAGTAAATCTAACTACACGAATGTAGTCTCACTTGTGGTCTCGGAATGGTCCTAACGCAAGTTCTAGAATCTAAGTGCTACCGGTACACACATCATAGCATAAATGCTTTTCCTGCCAATTCTAGGGGCGAACCTCACATATTTGGGGGTGGAAAATTTTTTAGTGGTACGGTTTTTGTGCTAGTCATATAACTCCTATCCGTGAGACGCTCATTAAGATCAAAGTTTCACTCCTATATGTTGTAAAAAATTTTAAATTTGGCACTAAAATTACCCTAACAGGTGTTTATCTCAGTTTTATTACACATTTACTATTAAATAAACAAAAATCAAGTGCAATTGTATTCTCTAATCGTACTTTTACCCCCCCCCCCTTACACTTAAGATGAACATTGTCCCCAATGTTCAAATAACAAGATGTAAAAGCAATAAGGTATAAGAATGAAATCAAATACTACCCCTGATTCGCTCGGTGGATAATGAAGTAACATGGTTAGATCTTCTTCCAAAGTAATGTTGAAGCTCCATGACTAATGCATCACCAATAGCTTGATCCAAAAAACATTTCATTGTCCAAAATAACCTGTTAAACCTGAGAAAACAAACACGAAAACCTGCATAACATCGGCGGGATAAACTCTATATATAAGGATATAATGCTTGTGGAATGATAATTTTGCAGATTCCTAGAGATTATAAGTTAGAGATTTAATAAAAACTTTTTATGAAAACAAAACTTTCAAAAATTTTCAAAAAATTAAACCTGACGCCGTCAGGTTGTAAATCCTGACGCCGTCAGAAATGATATGACAGAATTCTCATGTTAAGTTTCCGGAAAAATTTTGGAAAAACCTATGCCTTACTTCCTGGAAATCCTGCAAAACATCATTATGACTCGATACAAGCATTTGACTCAAACAAATACTAATATGTATGTCAATTTAATATTATTACGATTCATGTTCATTCTTGTTCTTGTAAACCGATTTGGATTTCCCTTACACTTAACTTTTGCAAAACACCTTTATATGTAGTTAAGACGAAGTTAAAAACAAGATAAAGCATTTTCACAATTTAGTTTTGAACATGAATCAATAATAATAAAAATTAAACACACATACGGAAGCAAATAAAATCAAACAAACAAATGAATAAACACACAAAGCAAATAAAGCTTGGGTTGCCTCCCAAGAAGCGCTTGTTTTTGTTCGAGTCACGAGCCTGACTCTACCCTTATTTAACGGAAATAGGGGAGGTTTTCCCTACACTTAGGGTTAAGTGCGGGTGATAGTAGCGATACACACCAGCTCGGTAGGAGTACGCCACGTGAGGAAAGATTGGTGGATGAATTATATGCTCAAAGGGGTGTGCTCCTTTCATCATAACCTTACCTAGTTCACTTTGGTCAATGGGTGAATTAAAGTTTTCTCCTAAAAAGGGATCATCTTCTAACAACTTCGAGAGACTCTTAATTGGGAACCCATCTTGACCCAATAGACCCGGTTTAAACCCATAATGTTTCTTGTGATCAATCATGAATGGGTGATGTAGACA
The DNA here is from genome assembly GCA_021014915.2 of Artemisia tridentata subsp. tridentata. Lineage (NCBI taxonomy): Eukaryota > Viridiplantae > Streptophyta > Magnoliopsida > Asterales > Asteraceae > Artemisia > Artemisia tridentata. Next base: position 374,883,615 of record CP139505.1, read on the forward strand.
TGTAAGGTCATTTTTCACTCCTATATTGTCTTCCTCACTACAAGGCTTAGAGTCTACTACCTTAATCTTAACATTACCCGGACTACATGGTTTGATGGGTGGATCGGGACCTTTTTCAATTCCTAAATTCACATCTAAGGATGGAAGATTAGGTAACGGTTTTGGCTGAGGCTCCGGTTCATCAAAACTAGGAACTTCCATATAACTAAAAGAAAGGTTATGACTACAAGTATTCAAACCTATATCCTCTAGTTGTGTTTGGTCCAAGGGTTCTACCTCTATTGGGGTTCCTATAGTCTCTTCTACTTCTTCTGGGTAAGTCACGGGTGGTGTGTGTGCCTCGAATGATGGTAGGACTTGTGGGGTACTTTGTAGGTTTGTGTTATTTACCTCATCCTTCCTTGTCTCTATATCAATTATATCCACATCATGTGTTTTAGTAGAATCTAACCCAAACATGTTCCTAAGTATCTCAAATCCTTCTCTAGCCATTTCAAGTTCTAAGTCCGATTCATAAGAATCTTCCCCGATAACATGATTACTATGTTCAATTTGCCTAAAGGATTCATCATGTGTTCCTTGAGATTCAAAGTCATTGATTATAAAACCTAGGTCTTTTTGCTCAATATGCTCATGTTCGGCTAAATCCTCCTCAATTGTTTCCTCAAGTTGTGATGTATACGAACCCATTAATTCATTAAACTTATGGTTCACGGTTAGGAGGCTTTCCTCAAAGTTTTTCCAAAGGGTCTTATTAAAAGGAGTTGATCCTAACAATGATTGTTTAATAGAAGCCACACATGCACATAATTCATCAAACCTATCAAACTTTATACCCATCTCCTCTTGTATATATCTAAGATCACTTAAAAATTCATTGGAACAACAGGAAGCAAATCTATCCGTGTAAAGTAATTGTTCCTCTATTGTTAATGATCTAAATGGAATTTCATCTGCCATGGTGACAAATGAAAATGGTTTTACAAACAAAGGGCACAAAGAAAAAGATAGACTAAAGAAATCTAATAAAAAGAAAAATAAAAATCTCACTAGAAAGGAATCTAGTGAGTAGACCTATTAAAATAAAAATTCAACCTAAACAATAACTATTCCCCGGCAGCGGCGCCAAAAACTTGATGCGTGGTTTTGCAACCTTACAACAGGTTTTACCTCTCGAGGGATCTCAAGAGGCTTACAACCCCACCAGGCAGTGTACCTGACCGATGTAGTATAGTGTAGTGGTAAGTACGGGGGATTGATCGTTCTCCACAGGGAATAGTGTTCGTTAGGTATGAAAAACTACTCTAATAGGTCTAAGGGTGAGAGAAGATTCTTTTTATGTTTTTATAATTTTTTATGAAAGCAAGTAAAATCTCGGGTTTGAAAGAGTGGGCGGAATTAGTTGCTAATCAACTAACCCAAATTACTACGAATGCAAATAAAATAAAATAACTGAAAATGAAAAGGTGGTAAAACTTATGTGGAGAGAAATGTGTTTACTTAGATTTCCTTACTCCCTAACTATCTTTTACCGGTTGATTAGTGTGTATTAATTGCGTGGATGACGGGTGTATTCCTTAATACCAATCGTGGGGTGGCGTACGTACTTTCCCAACTCTACAAGCTCCTACTTCACTCCTATGTCGAGCCGGCTAGGAAGCTCCTAACATGGGATCACTAGAATTCGCTTGTGCATTAAATACAACCATAAAAACCTTTAGTACGCATTGGTTCATGTTTCTTAAGACGTTCAAGCAAGTTACCGAATAGGAAGTTAGCCAGTTTTCTTAAGCCTAACATAGATGAACAATCATCCAATACAACTAATAACACACTAATAACCAATAATCAATAGCTAGGTTTCATTAGATCTAAGCAAACACAAGATAAATCTAGCCTAGCATGTTAAACAAAAGACAAGAACAAGATAGAATCAAACAACACATAGACATATTGAATTATTAATTGATAACTTATCTTCAATGTAACATGGAAGATCTCAAGGCAAAAAGCCTTGAAAAAGCTGCTAAAATCGTCTTAGGGTTTTCACACACAAAGTTCCCCAATAAGTTCCACATTAATGACAAAAAATTACAAAACTATATATAGACTTTCAGATCTGACGGCGTCACGTTATGGAGTGTGACGCCGTCACCTCGCCGCTTTTAGGGTTCCCGGGATGGCCTTCTTGACGCCGTCCCTCTTTAGCTCTCCAAAATCCGTTCTGGCTTATCAAGGCTTGACGCCGTCAGACTTAGGGGTGACGCCGTCCCTCTTTAAATTAAGCCGTGACGACCTTGATCACATTAAAGCGTGACGCCGTCAGAATTCCATGCAAATTTCTCTGGCTTATCATGAGTAATTTTCACATCCACCACTTTTGCCAAGCCATGACGCCGTCTAGAACAAATCCTGACGCCTACAAAGGTAATTTCCAGCACAATTTTGAGACTTTGTCGTTTTCTTCACTTTTATGCTCCAAAAACGTCCAAAATGCCTCCTTTTCCAGATTTCTCCTCAAAAGTACCTAAAATGACAAAAGGAACGATTTAGGACAATATTTGATCAAATAAATACGATTTAGGGCTTAAATGACCCCTTAAAAGCGGTACACTTTTCGCTTCATCAGGCGCATCTATTTTCATAGATACGGCGTATTGCGTTTAATTTTTATAAAATACAACGCGTTTAATTAATTCGATACGACGCATCTTTCCCCAAGATACGGCGTATTCCGTTTTTAATAAGAAATTTTTTCTAAGCGATAACGCCATACGGCGCATCTGTTTTTACAGATACGGCGTATTTATTATTTTAATTAAAAATAGTTTTCGAATTATTAAACAGATACGACGCATCGATTTTTATCGATACGGCGCATCTTACTGAATCAAAAATCTTGTATTTTGAAATGTAACGAAAATACGGCGCATTAACTTTTGTTAATACGACGCATTTAATTTTAATAAGTATAATTGATTTTTGATAACTTAATACTGATACGGCGCATTCTAATTTCTAAGCGGCGTATCTATTTTCTGAATAAAGTCTGATTAAATTTTAACGATTATAAGATACGGCGTATCCAACTTTTTGGATACGGCGCATCGTCTGCAGATATCAGTAACTTTAATTTTTCGTATTCCGTTTTCGTTGTTGATTTACTGATATATTACTTTCTTGAACATACCCTACTGATGCTTTTGTGATAGTTTCAGGAAGTGCATGACCAGGAGTTCTACGAAGAACTTGATTCAACCCTTCGAAGATCCTGAACGAGCCTTTCATTCGCTTAAAAGGCTTTTCAACACAAAAAGCTTTGATATTTCAAGTTCATTCGAGCTTGATTATTTTTCTGAAGAGAAAGAGGAAGAAGAAACAGAAGCAATGGGCGAAAACACAACTATGGAGGAATACATGAACAGTACCCGTGCTGATTACAGTTCAGGAGTTGCTAGACCAAAGTTTGATGATAAGTCAAAGTTTGAGTTAAAGGGTCAGTTTCTCAAGGAGCTAAGAGAAAATGCTTTCAGTGGATCGGAACATGAAGATGCTAATGAACATGTTGAAAAGGTCCTCGAGATTGCAGATTTGTTTACTACGGAAGGAGTCACTGACGATCAACTCATGCTAAGAATCTTTCCAATTTCACTTAAAGGAGCTGCTAGTAAGTGGCTAAGGAATGAACCTGCTAGTTCAATCACAACATGGGAAGATTTGAAGAGCAAATTCCTGAAAAGATATTGTCCACCTGCTAAAACTGCTAAAAAGATGGAGGCTATCAACAGTTTCAAGCAAGAGCCTGATGAAACTCTTTATCAAGCTTGGGAACGATTTAAAGACTTACTGGTGAAATGTCCTCAACACTATCTAACCCCAATGCAGGAGATAATATTGTTTTATCAAGGATTGGACGTGCCTACTAGACAGATTTTGGATGCTAAGGGAGCTGTGCCTCAAATGAGTGCAGCTAATGATAGGAAAGCTATCCAAGAAGCTGCTGATCATTCTCAAAAATGGCACGATGGGACCTCTACTAGATCTAAGAGCAGCACTAATTTTGACGAGTTTGCTGGAATTCAAGCTCAATTGGATAAAATTAGTAGAGAGATGAAGAAGCGTGATGAGAAAGTGTATGCTGCCCAAGTTGGATGTGAAAAATGCGAAGGACCTCACTACACTAAGGATTGCCCAAATAAGAATGAAAGTGAGACTTTTGAGGAAGCATACTACACACAATTTGGACAACCATTCCGACCTTCAGGAAGATTTAGGGAAGCTACTCCGGGATTCTATCAAAAGAACAACTTCAATCCCGCTTATCAAGAAAGGAGGCAGACTTTAGATGACACTTTAAAGCAAATTATGGCCGATGCTGCTAAAAGACATGAAGAGAACACTGCTATGATCAAAGAAATCCGAGCATCAACGGACACTATTACAAGAAATCAAGGAGCTTCGATCAAAGCATTGGAACAACAAATTGGTCAAATGAGCAAAGTTCTTCAAGAAAGGGGATACGGAAGTTTACCTAGCTCAACTGAAACCAACCCAAGAGACCATGTCAAGGCCATAAGCACCACTGAGGAAGTCACTCCTAACATTCCTTTTCCTAGAAGACTGATGAATGGTAATGATGGTGCAAGACCCGAATTTTTCTTTAATTCTTCAATCAGTTTAAGGAGGTTACTCAAAGAGAAGATGAAGATTGAAGAGGAGATCAAGGCTACAATGAAAGAAGAGAGCTCTGCAACCGACTTACATGCCTTGCCTCATAAAGAAAAAGACCCAGGAAGTTTTACTTTACCTTGTTCAATTAATGATATATCTTTCAATAATGTGTTAGCTGACTTAGGAGCTAGTGTTAGTGTAATGCCCCTTAAGACATTCACTACCCTAGGACTAGGAAAATTAGCACCAACTAAGTTACATCTTGAATTGGCTGATAAAACGGTAAAACAACCTGAAGGGATTGCTAATAATGTGCTAGTTAAGATTGAGAAGTTTGTTTTCCCCGTAGACTTTGTTATATTAGATATGCCCGAGGATGTTAAGATTCCTTTAATCCTTGGAAGACCTTTCTTGTCTACTGCCCATGCTAAGATTGATGTGTTTAAAAGAAAATTTTCATTAAGGGTAGGGAATAATAAACTAGTCTATAAGTGCCAAAATCCTACTAAAAGCATAATTAGAGGCGTCTATGTGCTAGGATTAAGAGAGCGTATGGACCTCGATCTTGAAGCTAGGCTTATAGGAGAAACATTGATTCAAAACAACTCAACTAATCCCAATCATGAGAACTTCGAGGAATTTATTGACCTTAATGTACCTACCGAACTTAGACGCGATATTGTTAATGATTCTGAAGATGAATGGTATGATTGCGTAGTAATTAACAAACGTAGGAGGATAGTTGAGGATACAAATTTGAATAATGATGTGTTTATTGAACTACCACCCCACCTTGCATATTTGTGTCTATTTAATACTAAGAATTTCCCGTCTATCATTTTGACATCTCTGCCCGAAGGGACAGAACTTTGTTTATGCAGATATTAAAAAAGAATGGCGTGGAAATTAAGGACGAGCAAGGAGTGTTCAATATTAGTGGACTGGCAATGAGGGAGCGCGATGCTTCCGACTCCTTCAATGATCGATATTAAAGAGCTGAACGTGAGTCTAACTTGAAGACTCTGGAATAAAGACAAGTGCTGACCGGGAGACAACCCGGAGAATTTTTACTATTCTGTTCTGTGTCGAGTCAGTCAGGCCCGCAGAAGATACGGCGCATCTCAATCCTGAGATGCGACGCATCTCCTGCACTGGTCATATCTTACTTTATTTTTCTGCATTTTTTATTTTCGACTTTAAAAACTTTTTGTCAGTTTATTTTAATGCGGCGCATCCCTGGTTAAGGATGCGACGCATCTTCTATTCTGATTCGTATTTATTCCAGGCTCGATACGGCGTATCTTCTTCCATAAGATACGGCGCATCGACTGACCTGATGATTTTCAGTTTTATTTTTACTAACTACTAATGTATTATGCAAGTTTGAACTTTCTTAACTTAGGTGTGTTTAAGTCTTGATGGTATTATAGATTCCTGCATTTCCTGTGGATACATCAATTATGAAGCTTAAACGTTCTCATCCACAAAGAAGATGATTTTTGCTCTTATACAAATAATGGAGGATCATACCGAGCAAATCTCAGGGGAGTTTTTCTGTTCTAATTCTTTTATTTTCCAGTTTTTAACCTTTGATACAAACAACGAGGACGTTGTTTAACTTAAGTGGGGGGATTGGAGAATTAGAACACTTACTTGTCCTAAACTTTTTCAAAAATTATGCTTAAAATGCGCTTAATATATCAAAATTAAAAATTTTTAGCATGTTTTTGTTTAAGATCTAAGTTGCATAGCTGCACACATAACGTTATTTTCAAAAATTGTGATTTTTCAAAATTCACAAATCTATGAGTGTGCCGGTGACTTGTAAACTTTAGAACTTGGCTTGTATACTATTCGAGACCACCATAATAAGTATTATTTATATAATTGGAATGACTTGTCTAAATTGGTAAATTTCTAGGATTACACCCAAATAGCCTTTATATGTTATGTGATATTAGCTAACTACACTGGTTAGTTAACCCCAGTATAAACCCTTTGTTACTCTCATTTTTAGAGTAAGATACCCCTAGAAAAACACTCAGAGCCATTCCTTTCGTTTCTTACACCTCTGTTATAATGTTTCGTTACACCCTTACACCTTAGCCTACCCTGTAGATTAAAATCCGTGGTTGGTTAATTGCTTTAGGCAAAGTGTGTTTCCTTACATTACCTGTGTTCGCGTGCGTAATTCATTATCTTTGGTTAGGTCCGGAAATTGCACAATGCAATTGGAGTGAAAGTAAATATTGTATATCTTTGAGTTTATTTTTTTCGTGTGTTTACTACTTTCACTATTACCGTTATTTCTGAAAGTATAAAAAGTATGGAAAAATTATCCGAAAAGAAAGTGATAGAAAAGTTGTGAAATTTTACACATCTATGTTTATGTTTCAAAAAAAAAAAAAAAAAAAAAAAAAAAAAAAAAAAAAAGGAAAAGAAAAAGGAAAAGTTGGAAGTTTGTTTAACCAACTTATGTAAAGTTTTGTATTAATTGGTCGATATCACCACTATTTGTTATATATTATATCTATGGATTGAATGGGAGTTGAACGTTATGGGAACGCCAACTAAGGATATTCTTTGATTAAGATCTTGTTGAGTATAATTCGTGTCTACCTAAAGCGTGTGTTTCAAGTGTTAAAGCGTGAGTTATTCTATGATATAGTCTTATTCATGGGATGGTTGGGATAGTGATTAACCACACTTAGGATTTTAATTTATTTGTTTTGTTTATTTTTCATTTTACACCAATTTGTATCCCAAATATTATCCATACCCTATATTATTCTTTATCCAAACCTTTGATTTATTGAGATTAGGGATTTGAGCAATCTTAAGTATCGTAGTCATGGATTCGGCTATGTATTTATGATTTTGTCGCCCTTTTTGATATAATATTATTGGTGAAGATTACTTGGTCCTATCTTTAGCCTATTCGAGTTAAGGATTTGAGCAATTGCAAGTATCGTGTTCGTGGATTCGATCATGTATTTGTGATTTTGTCGCCTTTTCTGGAATTTGAGATCGATAGAGATTAAGAAGAATGATTAACCCTTAAACCTCAAAACCCTTTTTACCGCTTTAGACTTGTTATTCCTTGGCTTTAGTGGGGGAGATGTGTATACTTTCCAAGCTTATGATAGAATATTCGTCACGACTGGACAGTTAAACGATTAGATTTGCTTTTTTCGAAATATTTTATTTTATTCCTAATTCGTTAAGTGTTTGGTTGTGTGATTATGATAAAAATGAATACATGCTTAAATATAAAAATAAATCCTAATATCTTTTAGGATATATTTTCATAAGATTAATTCTAAGGTTTACTTGGGGACAAGTAAAGTTCAAGTGGGGGGATATTTGATGAACTCAAATAAGTACATTTTATTATCATCGTTTATCCTATTTATTTGACTTGTTTTATTATATTATGTATGAGAATTGATACTTAATCGTTTACTTTTGTAATTCTCAGTTAAAAACAAGCATTTGGTGAAACTTAGCTACTATGGACTAAAAATGGAGAAAAATGATCAAGATTGGAAAAGGCTGCTGAAATGAAGAGATTGAAGACCATTGCCTGACTTTGAAGAATGCACGCATGCAATTCTGTCATGCGTTGCATATGAAACTTTGGTCAACGAAGAAGAACCAACTTGTTCTACTCCAGATGCGCCGCATTATACTTCTTACATACGGCGCATCACTATTAAGATTTCACCAGTTTCGATCCAAGATACAAGAAGACATGCGCCGCATACAGTTATGAAGATACGCCGCATCTCAAGGCGGTGTACGAATATTCTGGAATATAATAACCTTGGACCCCACGTGAAGTTAAGTCAATGCGCCGCATCTACTTATTCAATGCGCCGCATCTTACCTCAGACAGAAACTATAAATACCCCAAGGCCAGACGAATTTAAAAAGACCTTTGTACGTACGTGCCATATATCCCTAAACGAGCAAATGAATTCAGACGAATAGGCAGCACAAGACACAACCGAACGAAGATACAAGAGCTGTAAGAAGGTCCTGCATGTGTTTAATTCATTAAGTAGTTTTGTTTCATTGTATTAGTACACTTTAATTCATCAGGATTGGTGGCTTGTGTAATGTGACAACGGAAAGGTTGCACTCCCTTAAAACTGCTTTCCCATTAATTAAAGTTTATATGTTGATGTCTTTGGTGACTTTTATTAGTGCATTGATAACCTCTGTGTCTATTAGTGGCTTGTCGTATGTGACTACGGAAGATCATATTGCGCCCACGGTTATTACTAACTTGATCACTTAGGAATAACTTTTAGACATAAGTAATCATTAAGGGTTTACTCGCCGATAAGATTAGAGCCAACGAGAAAGGGTTAATTACATACACTTCATATAAAACTAGCAATAAAACAAGTGACAAGCTACTTAATTATCAGGACAGGTCTTCTTATTGTCTCAAGTATTTATCTGTGTACGTGCGTGCTTATCGCTGATTCGTGCTCATTAGTTTAGTTTATTATTTAATTGCAACCAAAACGTGCCAGTCTCTCAGGCTGAACCCCCTTGCGTTAGATTAGGTTGTATAATTGACTTAAGACAATAAAATACTGATTAGAATAACTAGATAATACGTTCCACTCTTAGTGATCGACACTCTACTTACCATTATATTCATACTGACCGGGTACACTGCTCGTTAAGTGTGTGTGTTATTGATAAGTCGGCTAAATATAAATTTAAAACTTGAGTAGGCATTAATACTGCTAAACCGCAACGACACATCACGTCCCATCACGACACATGATGTACACGCCCAATGGATGTCCCTCTCTGCCTTCTTACCCAGACTCTCTCTTCCTGCTTCCATACATAGTGCTATGGAAACTCGTGATAAAGCAATTTCCTCGCCTGTGCATCCGTCTTGTTTGTTTGCATCCATTGTACAAATTTCGTGTCATTTACAGATGCTTTATCCAACGTACAGTCAATGCTTTCCGCCGAATCAAATATAACAGATTGTTCACCTTCCAAATGAAACGGCAAGCGCTCAACGGGAGGGAATCTGTAATGGATGTCAAATTTGTAAATCCTCCATGCTGCTTCACATGCTGAAAGGTATCGACAATCGTAATAATCTTTAACTTCGTCAATCTCATTGTCTTCCACAGCCGCAGTCGCCCTGTCTGGACCTTTGTTTATATATTTGAAGAGATATTTTATGGAACCCATCTGGTTACACCATTCCACGTTAATATGCGATTGGTAACGTCTAAGCAACCCTGGATTGTAAGGTACCACGTACCCGTTGTGTAACTCTACCCCACTCTTTGTTACAGAAGAACCGTCGTTCCTCCTTCTGTAAAGTGCATAACCACTATCATCTATGACGGTTGCATCGTTAAACTGTTTAGGGAATCTCTTCGTGCATTTGTTTTTTACAGTACACGGGCAAGTTGGGCGTTGGGGGCCACACGGGCCATGCATCATATGATCATAACGATCTCATACAGCTCGGGATCGTCTTTTTTATCCGGTATTTCTGCTGAAATAAAGCGATCAATTTGCCGTGTCGTTTTGATTTTATCACGTTCTTCCAGGAAAAGCAGTATATGGGCATGTGGTAAGCCTCTTTTCTGGAACTCGACGGTGTAAACAGCTGCAGTAAGTTGATAATGTTAACTACAGTATATAATCATGTACTCGTGAGCCCATAAATAAGCTTCAACAAACACCCTCTCAGTTGTTGTTTGCAGAATGTTTATTTGATTGTTGCGTTTTTTTTAAGTCAGAGTAGGTGTTAAGAAAAAGCTATAGTTAGATAGATGTAACGATGATACCTGCTTTCAAGTGGCCAAAATAATGCCGGTCTTTAAAATCTTTCATCAGACTGTCCAGCTTTTGTTTAAACACTCTGGCTATTGCATCTGGTCTGTCTTCAGACTTCAAGCCCCTATCTGCGACAAAACGTGCAATTTTCGGCCAATTTGGATTGCATGTAAATGTGATAAAAAGGTCGGGATATCCATAAACTTTGCATATTGTCATGGCATCTAAATAATTCTGCATCATATATCTTGGGCTCTCGGTAAATGACGATGGTAATATAACTTTTTTACCTCGTAACATGACACTAGAATCTTCTTGTTCTGCCAGTTTTGCGAGCTTAGAGTATGTCTCACTTCTCAAATCCTTCTGTTGTTTTTTAACAAACGACATCCTTTCAGATTCAACCATAGTGTACGCATCAACGATAAATTGTTGGCACAACCTCCTTGCATTGAGTATCATCGAGAAAACACCTGTCCTTTCTTGAAGTCGATACGCAAAATACTCTCTCATTGTTACTCGTGTTTTCTTGTTTGTTGGTGTATGATCAGTAACACCTACATGGTATATATCTGTCCAGTAACCATCTTCTGCATACGGGAACAACAATGGGTATTGTAACGCCAAATATGATGGGTGCAATTCACTGATCCTTTTAAGACCGCCTTCTTGTAAGTGTAAAATAATGTCTCTTTTATTAGTTGTTGCGTCAAAATCCCCTACTATCAGACCTCCAATTTCATCAGCTGTAGGTAGGTTGTAATTTCTGCCATCTCGCTGTCTTGTACCGATAAGGCGCATCCTGTATTTGTTTTCGTCATTTCTCCTGACCAACCGTTCTCCAGCCATTCTGAACTGACCTACTAATGGATTGATAATATCCAGCATGTCGCGTAAATCAACAGTCAATTAGTGGTCTACAATATAGTTGCTCGATGTTGACATGCTATCAATAGTGCTGTGTAAAAGTAACATAATTATATTAACATTCTATTGTTTATGTGATGAATGCACTATCAATTAAGGGTGTCATACCTGACGTTATTAATTCTATTCTGTATTTCATCCTTTGAGTTGTAAATATATAGTTGCGCAAAAACAGGTTTTTTATTTCCCTCTGGCAACAAACTCCCCATTCTATGGTAGTTTTCCCCTTGTATCCTGTAACAATAGGCTCCATACCCTTGATTAACAGATGTGTCCTGCTTTGCACCCATGGACGTGAATGCAAACATCGAATTGTATCGCCTAATGTTATCAACGAAATCTTTGCTTTTTGGATGTTCACCAACCATAAGTTGCCTCAACAATTCAGGTGGATTCTTAACTTCATTTCCTAATTTTACTTTGCCTCTTCCACAGCATATAGAGTATGACTCTTCGCCTGTAGACGGTGAGCCCACCATAACCTCGGCATGCCATAATAGTGCGTCACACGATTGGCATGTGAAAATAGGATCCCCGTGGTCAAAATAATCTGTAAAGAAAAAACAGATTAACTGTTTTAAAAAAAAAATCCAAAGGTATTTTTTGCTGGAACGAAATGTTGTTTTTACAGGGGCTGGTCTAATGGCTGTACCATTGGATATGCCTTTAAATGATTTTTTTGTGCTTCTTGATTGTTCGCACAGCCTGTAGTTTTTAAACCCTCACGTCTAGGTATTTTCTGCGCGGTTGTTTTTAAGTTGTCCTGTAGCCTATGTGACCTGCGTTTTGGAGTATGCACACCAGATTCAATTGTTCCCGGATATCTGACCTCTTTAGGCAGCGCTGCAACAAATGTGAGTGAATTAAAATATATCAATAAAAGTATTGCTTAATTTTCTGACGAGGGAATGATAAGTTTATTACGTGTTTTGGTCGCGTCTTTGAATGGCCGCCCCCGTGGTCTCTTTGCCGGTACTGGAATTTCACAGTTTGTTTGTTGGTTGATTCCTTCTGGTGTTGATCTGGTTTGAGACGGTGTGTGAGTTGGACGCACGTTGAAATCACCTGTATCTGTCGTAAATTGGGGATGAATTAATGTATTTTTAAAAATGTCATTCTAAACAAATATAAGGTGTATACATCGCGTTGCTTAAAATAAACTAATTGAATTACCTGCTTGGATTGGATATAGGAGTGGCCGGCCGATGTGTCCAGGTGTTATTGTTCTCTTTTGAGAAGGTGTGCGAGTTGGCCGTATGCTTAAATCTATGTTATCTGGTGTAGTTTGAAATTGCATTAATATAATTAACAAACACAATTGTAGACAAATATACGTTTTAAACATCATGTTGGGTAGTTTTAATAATTATGTTACTGTTTGTACTGGATATTTTGTTGGCCGGCCTATGCTTTCAGATATTGTTCTTTTAGTTTGAGAGGGCGTGCGAGTTGGCCGTATACTGAAATCACTGGTATCTGGCGTAAGGTGAATTCACACAAATATAGTATTATAGTTAAACAAATGTAATTTGCAAGTACAATTAGGTTGTAAATATCATATTACATAGTTATAGCTATGTGAATAACCTTTTTGTATCGGATACACAAGTGGCCGGCCTATATGTGTGCTTGTTTTTTTATTGCTTTTGCTTCTTTCTTCCTAGAGGTTGGAGTGCAAAATCATTTGACATAGTTGTCATGTTGGTGATGTAGCAACTATAATGTAAAGGTGTCTTTGATGTATATGATACGAAATGGTTAAAGAAATTAAGTATATGCTTAATTTCTATATAATTCGTAGAATAAAATGAATATGTTTCAAAATTGATCAAAATTTGATATTCCATAATTATAGGTTACTATATGATCATCTATTACTATATAATAGCATATATGATAGCAAAATATAATGTTATTTGTTAACAATATACTGTACTATTTATTCGTTTTAAACACAATTTTATGCATGCGAATGATTTGTATATATGATATATGTATAGTATAATATAATTACCAAATTTTGAATGTATTTAGATAAGTCCGACTATTTAGATAAGTCCGAATATAAATGTCATTTGGACACATTAATCACAATACTAAATTATATTAGTAACGATTTTTTAGTATATAAGCGTGTTGGTATCTTATTTTAGGATATGGTTGTGTTTTAGTATTTTTGTTTTTTCGTTTTTTCCTTCCTTTTTGTTTTTATTATTATTTTTCCTTTTGTTAAATTCGTAATAGAAACGTAGCAACAATTGCGCAAAGGATTTACTCCTCAATTGCGATAAGTTTTTCCTCAATTGTGATAACAACCATTTTTTCAATTGCGATAACAGTCAATTTTCACAATCGCGATAAGACATAACTATAGAATTGCGATAAGTAGAATTCCCCTAAATGAGAACTTTTTTAAAATTCACGTGATAACTACTATCATGTTCTATTACTTCTGCTCCACAGAATTGTTAATGATATATCAAATATTTTTGTACTGTTCGATGTTTGCATGCTCATTTTAATAGTGAATTGTATCTAATTTGTATATTATGTTTGTAATCAAACAATAAAGCACACAGTTATTTAACACACATCAAATTGGTTATCAAACAATAAAATTATGCAACCATCAAAGTCGATACGTAATTATTCAACACTTGCATTGGACACCAAACAAAAGAGTTTTAATAAATTCAAACCTATCTGAAAATAATGTAGACACAATAAAAAAATTCACTACGAAAGTTACATTTGTTTCATGATATTCTGTATCTTTTCTTGGCACTCCAATATTTCTCCGCGTCGGTGATCAATATCATCTTTACACTTTAGTATTGTTTGTTCGTCACTTCTGATTTCTGCTTCCAACCATGCTACATGTCGTCTAAGCTGAGCAACATAACGTATAGGTAGAAAATACCTTACAGGCCCATGGTCACCTCTTGAATTAGATGATAGCTCTTTTGGTGGGGAATTACTTCTTGAGCGTTTTCCTGGTGACTTTGATGGGGGAATAAACAAACGCCCCATGGTATGTTTAATGGCGTGTGATATTGTATCGTCTTTTATAGATGACGAAAAGTTAAATATTTTGTATTGAGGATATCTTAAATCAATATAATATTTTGTATACCATATTTATCTAATACTATATAAAACGGTTTGTATTGAGGATATCTTAAATCTATATAATATTTTGTATACAATATTTATCTAATACTATATGGTAGCATTTATGTTAACAAAATCTTATAATTAGATAAATGATAAACGAATTTCTACTATTGAAACAATATATGTTGAATTATTTAAATGTAATTAAATTGGAATTATTGATCCAATTCACTTCTTCTATGATCTATAATTATTTCATAATTAAATTTTTCTACGAACAATAAAATAATTTCAAGCAACAAAACATTTATTATCCAAATAATTAAGATAGCAATTCAAATAACATTACATTATTAATGTAAATTAAACTTTAAGAAATAAACAAACTTTTTTCAATATCTTTGTAAACATCATCAATCTTTTGCCGTGTTTCTGCAATTGTTGCATTCCGGGCAGCAATGACGTCAATTAGCCAAAAACGTTTGAAAGCATAAAGTACCAAAAACAACTAACTTATTATTCAAACTGAAAGTAAATAAATTCGTGAACATGTGATTTCAATCTTCATCGCTGAAGAAGTTTAAATCCACAAGATAATCACCAGTTACCTCATGACCCATCTTTCGTAATTCATTAATCATAGCCTCTGTTTTTAAGACCCTCGATTGAACGCTGTTAAGAACTTGAAGAGACTCCTGAGGATCCCCAACATTTAATTTAAGCCAATCGAGTAGAACAGATTCGGGCAATTCATCTATTGAATCAAAAGTACATGGAGTAATAAGCATATTATGTAAACATACTTTTTCTGGAAAAAAATATTAAAAATCCTATATGAAATACCTCCATTAGTTTGAGAAGGATCACCTTCTTCAAAAACTGATGCAAGAAATCTCAGTGCATCATCCACCTTAGTATTTGGCTGTTTACTGTGCCCCTCGTGGACTCCATCTCCCAATTTTTGCTGTGCCACACCTTCTTTTCCAGGAATGGCATGCGCTTTGTTCTTTGAATAATGAGCTTTGTTCTTTGAAACATGGTGAGGCTGTGAACTGCTTGCAGCTTGACAGATTTTAGGGTTTGATGATTCCATTAGCTAAATATGTGTTGATCGACATTATTGAGTTATCCATTATATAATTGCTAATTGGTTCGAAATTGTTATTATTGGGCCTTTTTTATTGTTTTCTTTTGGGCTATCATATGTTTTGAGATTTTGTAAACATTTAATAAAAATAAAATCAAAAAAGAAAAGAAAAAAAAGTAAAAATAAAAACGTACACACCTACAAATCTTAAAATGGAAATCAAATATTCATAATGAAAACTTGTAACTTATAAAATAACAATAGTCTTAGACAAATTAAATTAACGAAACCAAAAAACAAAAGCAATATAAGATATTGTTATGTTGGATCATATTTCATCCTCGCTATCATCGTTCCCACTGTGCCATAATCAGTAGAGTCGTCGTTAATAAAGCTATGTGTATCATCATCATTAGAATCATAGCTGACAGTATACGCGTTTGAAGCGGACTCCCAGATTTATTCGGTGACATTACTGATGTTAAAATTTTTACCGTCCACTTTTCCATCAATATCAGGCAGCTCATCCCACATGTCTTTTTCAACCATGTTATGTTTGTCAATTGTCTCTCTATCATAAGCCTCATAATCTTCGACAGAATCCTCATCAATATAAGTATATTTTGAATCTCCTACGAAAATGCCAAGTGTAAAATTATATAAGTAAAATGTATGTTTTAATCTCAAACATGTTTGACAAATTACCAGTAAAATATAAGTGTACAACTATTTTTGTAACAAACAACCTGTCGAGGAGTCTTCAACGATAAGTTCGTCAGGGATAGTGTATCTAGGTTTATAATCTTTTATAGGATAGAAGGGCTCATCAAGATCATTTATATTAACCTACACACCTTCTTCAGATACACTCTTGTTGGTATCATTTTCATCTTCCGTATCTTCATCATAGAGCATATACCTTTGTCGGGTTGATAATGTGGAGTATTGTGTTGTTTCTGAACATGTAAACGCAGTTGCTTTCACCCCCATCCATAGTATTCACATTTGTTGTTTGTGACTTTCTATCATCAGATGAGGCTAGATCTACAATTTGTTTTGTTTGTGTTTTTTCATCGTCTGATGAGATGAGATCAACAACTATGTTGTTGACTAACTTGCCATCTTTAGCCAATCTACGACGTTTGTGTGCAACTGGGATAGGTTGCAATTATTGCAAAGGTAGTAAGTTCTTCATATTGATAAGTATTACATAATATGCATCACATTTATATTGGAACATGCTGCAAGTATTAGAAAGCTATTCAGTTCTCACCAATGATTACTTTGTCCTAACAAAATATTACATGAATTAATCAAAAATACCTCCTTATCAGATTGACACTTATAATAGTCAAACTTGCATATGTTTTCACCGGTTTTAGATTTCGCATTCAACAGTCGTCGACTGTTGTGTGTCAAACAAACAACCTAAAGAGTGCATAAGAAATCTCAGTATAAACAAATATTTTATGTATAATATGATCAAAAAAAAAAAAAAAAAAAACACGTAATTAAAATTCTACGTGATACCTCGTCGTCAGTCTCATGCAAATCAACATCATTGTCAAATATGTTGGTTGGGTTAGTTGGAGTTTTTAACCAGACTCGTGTCATGATACAAAATTTGTTTTTTGTTTATTCCATCTTGAAATAGTTGGATAACCACTAACACCAACAGCATAGATCTGCACACATTGTGTTAACAATTAATATTGCATATCCAACAAAAATAAATGTCAATAATAAACACGTTTATGTTATAATACCTCGTCGTCAGATGGAACAACCTGAAGATATTTAAAAGTAATTAGATTTGGTGATTAATGAATGTGTCATAATACGAAATTATGTTAGAATACGGTCTATGATAATATACTGCTGTGTGCAAGATATTTCAGTATCATACATTAATAAAGTATCAATTATAAGCCTCTTTTATGCAGTTAACTTGATCAGTTTTTTATCATTTAAAGGGGAAATAATCAATCAATTTTTATGTCAAATCAGCATATCTGGGTACAAATCATGCTAAATAAGATCAGATATTCTGTCACACATATGATTTAAATAAAAAGTTAAGTTATTAGCTATTGCACCTCTTCATCATCCGAGATAACAATGGTCGGTATATTCTTATCCAGTGAAGTATTGTTTGGAGATGGAGGACTGTGTCCTGTTTTCGGATTACCCTGCTAAAAGTTTTGTGATTTAAGTAATTATAGCTTATATGATAATTAATAAAACACTCTTAACTTGATAAAGCATACGTAACTTATAAGTATATACCTTGTTTGATCGTTTACACGACATTGTGTTTACTTCTCGTCAACAAGAACTGAAATTATATGCTCAGCAACTAACATGTGGTTTAATTTATATAGTTTGAAGATGACCACTAATTGTTAAATTTTAATATGGATAAAGTTTATAACTATATTTAAAACATATTATGCTTTAAATATAAACGTTTTTTTTTTTTTTTTAAATTTATATTGGGTGATTATCATAAATATATACATATATTTTTATTATCATCTCTTAATAAGAGCAAATCGGTTGATTTTAGTAAGTAATATAACTTTATGGTTTTGGTTTGTGATTATCATAAATATATACATATACTTTTATTATCATCTCTTAATAAGAGCAAATCGGTTGATTTTAGTAAGTAATATAACTTTATGGTTTTGGTTTGGCCGATTATTTTTATTTTTTATTTTGGGTGTTTATACAAATACATGTATGATTTCATGTCTATATTTTTATAAGTATAGTTTGGTTACCTTTCTAAATGAATATGGTTTTTATTATAGTCAAATATTGTGATTATAATATACAAAAAACATGTTTTTATATTTTATATTCTACAACTTAAGCTTTAGATAAAAAAACGTGAATCATTATAATTTCCTTAATTTGTTGAATGAATATGTGTTGCACTATATAGACGTGATAAGAATTTTTATAAATAACATTACAATCAAGCAGTTAGTATCAAATTTACGATTATAAACCTATAACACCAAAGGTTAAACGTGCCATACATGTTCATTCAATAAAATTAAAATTTTAAACAAACAAAACCACAAAAAAATTGTTCATGGTGACAATAGAATTCCAAAACAGTTAGATTTCAAAACAGATATAACATATCAAATTAAACTTTATCTGATGAGAATGCCAGATGGAGTTCATCGTAAGAATAGACTTCTAACTTTTGTTTCTTCCTCCTTTGTCTCCTAACAGGCTTAAATTCTCTCAAAAACTGCTTATATTTTCTCTGCTCTTTCATTCTTGCCTCTTCATCCTTGATTTGCTCCCACTTCCTTTTTTTAATGGCTTGCCTCTCCGAAACCATCCAATCATAGATAGACTCTATGCTTTCTTCCACCTCTTCACCATGGTTACCTTGTACTTCAACTACATGGATATTCAGGCCATTTTTAAAACATGAACACAACATTGGAAAACTGTATTTCAGAAAAACTAATATATGTTTGTTTACCTTTGTTTTCACGCGTTTCTTTCACTTTGCTTGATGCAACTGATGAAGCGAAAAGTGTACCGCTTTTAAGGGGTCATTTAAGCCCTAAATCGTATTTATTTGATCAAATATTGCCCTAAATCGTTCCTTTTGTCAATTTAGGTACTTTTGAGAAGAAATCTGGAAAAGGAAGCATTTTGGACGTTTTTGGAGCATAAAAGTGAAGAAAACAACAAAGTCTCAAAATCTTGCTGGAAGTTACCTTTGACGGCGTCAGGATTAACCCTGGACGGCGTCATGGCTTGGCAAAAGTGGTGGATGTGAAATTTACTCATGATAAGCCAGTGAAAATTGCATGGGAATTCTGACGGCGTCACCCTTTAATTTGATCAAGGTCGTCACGTTATAATTCAAAGAGGGACGGCGTCACGTTCATAGTCTGAGGGCGTCAAGCATTGATAAGCCAGAACGGATTTTGGAGAGCTAAAGAGGGACGGCGTCAAGAAGGTCATCCGGGAACCCTAAAAGCGGCGAGGTGACGGCGTCACACTCCATAACGTGACGCCGTCAGATCTGAAAGTCTATATATAGTTTTCTAATTTTTTGTCATTAGTGTGGAACTTATTGGGGAACTTTGTGTGTGAAAACCCTAGGACGAATTTGGCAGCTCTTTCAAGGCTTTTTGCCTTGAGATCTTCCATGTTACATTGAAGATAAGTTATCAATTAATCATTCAATATGTCTATGTGTTGTTTGATTCTATCTTATTCTTGTCTTTTGTTTAACATGTTAGGCTAGATTTATCTTGTGTTTGCTTAGATCTAATGAAACCTAGCTATTGATTATTGGTTATTAGTGTGTTGTTAGTTGTATTGGATGATTGTTCATCTATGTTAGGCTTAAGAAAACTGGCTAACTTCCTATTCGGTAACTTGCTTGAACGTCTTAAGAAACATGAACCAATGCGTACTAAAGGTTTTATGGTTGTATTTAATGCACAAGCGAATTCTAGTGATCCCATGTTAGGAGCTTCCTAGCCGGCTCGACATAGGAGTGAAGTAGGAGCTTGTAGAGTTGGGGAAGTACGTACGCCACCCCACGAATGGTATTAAGGAATACACCCGTCATCCACGCAACTAATACACACTAATCAACCGGTAAAAGATAGTTAGGGAGTAAGGAAATCTAAGTAAACACATTTCCCTCCACATAAGTTTTCACCAACATTTTCATTTTCTGTTATTTTATTTTATTTGCATTCGTAGTAATTTGGGTTAGTTGACTAGCAACTAATTCCGCCCACTCTTTCAAACCCGAGATTTTACTTGCTTTCATAAAAATATAAAAACATAAAAAGAATCTTCTCTCACCCTTAGACCTATTAGAGTAATTTTTCATACCTAACGAACACTATTCCCTGTGGAGAACGATCAATCCCCCGTACTTACCACTACACTATACTACATCGGTCAGGTACACTGCCTGGTGGGGTTGTAAGCCTCTTGAGATCCCTCGGGAGGTAAAACCTGTTGTAAGGTTGCAAAACCACGCATCAAGTTTTTGGCGCCGCTGCCGGGGAATAGTTATTGTTTAGGTTGAATTTTTATTTTATAGGTCTACTCACTAGATTCCTTTCTAGTGAGATTTTTTTTTTTTTCTAGGTTTTCTTTAGTCTATCTTATTTCTTTGTACTTTTGTTTGTGATACCTTCCACTTACCTCATGAGTAACATTGGTCATTTGATCCCTGTTATTCGTATTTTTCGCCGTGCAAACTTTCAACTACCCGTTCCCGCCCCCATCATAGAAAACAACAACCTTTCACCCGACCACCACTTTGGTAACAATTCTGAGATGGAGGAGTCTGACCATGAGAATGACCATGTTAGTCCGTTTTACTACTCAGACTCCGATGAGGATGCCGGTAATGGAGAAGTAGTTAACGAGGAATGGGGAAAAGAGGAAATTGATCCCTTTAAGTATGTTGACCCTAGGACTAAGATCGAAAAGGATAGCCTCTTTAACATGCAATTTCCGTGTAAGATTGGTTATCATGATTTTTATGCTTATCTTAACTCATCTTTGCCTATGAACATTATCTCTCGCGCTAATTATAATAAAATCATGGTAGATGAGCTAGAATATCAAGGAGATAACATTGTTGCTAGGACTAAGCCACTACACGTATTCGTTGGAAGTTTTGTGTATTTGGTGGATTTTATGGTTATGGAGAACTTAGGAGAATTCATTGATAACAATTTAACCCAAGTCATTTTTGGAGAACCCTTCAAAAGGTTGACCCACCTTGACGAAAAACTTGTGGACGGGTTAATTACATTCTCGGATAGGGATGAAGATTTTACTTACCAAATGCCCCGAGCACATCCTAGGTTTAAAAACTACTCCATTGAATCTTGCAATAGACTTGTGCCTCTTGATTTGTTAAGTGAGAATGATAAGAGGAAGGGGCTCAAATATCCACATGAGAAAAATAAGAGATACTATCATGGATGTTTGGAGCTGAATGATAAATACAAGAAAGATGAAGCAACAATTAGATGGCTCACACTCGGATACGTGAGCATAAGCGACACTAGATGAGCCTTACTTTGAGTCTAGCTACAAGACTCGTTAATAAAGAAAAGCGCTTCTTGGGAGGCAACCCAAGCTTTATTTGCTTTGTGTGTTTATTTATTTGTTTGTTTGATTTTATTTGCTTCCGTATGTGTGTTTAAGTTTTATTATTATTGATTCATGTTCAAAAGTAATTTGTGAAAATGCTTTATTTTGTTTTTAACTTCGTCTTAACTACATATAAAGGTATTTTGCAAAAGTTAAGTGTAAGGGAAATCTAAATCGGTTTATTAGAACACAAATGAACATGAATCATAATAATAATAAATTAACATACATAATAGTATTTGTTTGAGTCAAATGCTTGTATCGAGTCATAATGATGTTTTGCAGGATTTCCAGGAAGTAAGGTATAGGTTTTTACAAAAAATTTCCGGAAACGTAACATGAAAATTCTGTCAGATCATTTCTGACGGCGTCAGGCTTTACAACCTGACGGCGTCAGGTTTAATTTTCTGAAAATTTTTGAAAGTTTTGTTTTCATAAAAAGTTTTTTTAAATCTATAACTTATAATCTCCAGGAATCTACAAAATTATCATCCCACAAGCATTATATCCTTATATATAGATTTATCCCGCCGATGTTATGCAGGTTTTCGTGTTTGTTTTCTCAGGTTTAACAGGTTATTTTGGACAAGGAAATGTTTTGGATCAAGCTTTTGGCGATGCATTAGTCATGGAGCTTCAACATTATCTTGGAAGAAGATCTAACCGTGTTACTTCATTATCCACCGAACGAATCAGGGGAGTATTTGATTTCATTCTTTTACTTTATACTTTTACATCTTGTTATTTGAACATTGGGGACAATGTTCATCTTAAGTGTAAGGGGGGGTAAAAGTACGATTTTAGAGAATACAATTGCGCTTGATTCTTGTTTGTTTAATAGTAGATGTGTAATAAAACTGAGATAAATACCTGATAGGGTAATTTTAGTGCCAAATTTAAAATTTTTTACAACATTTAGGAGTGAAATTTTGATCTTAATGAGCGTCTCACGGATAGGAGTTATATGACTAGCACAAAAACCGTACCACTAAAAAAATTTCCACCCCCAAATATGTGAGGTTCGCCCCTAGAATTGGTAGGAAAAGCATTTATGCTATGATGTGTGTACCGGTAGCACTTAGATTCTAGAACTTGCGTTAGGACCATTCCGAGGCCACAAGTGAGACTACATTCGTGTAGTTAGATTTACTACATGATAAGAGGCATTAGGATTCACCCATTGTTTTACACCTGTGTTTTTGTTATAATTACATTGGCTACATTGGTCAAGTAATTCTCCCACACCCTTTGCGTTGTACTCATTTTTAGTACACGATACCCCTAGTACACCCCTCAGAGCCTATCTTTTCGTTTCGACCTTTAAGCATTTTACTTAAAGGAAGAATTTGTTACACCCCACTAAAATGTACACCCAAATCGCCTTAGCCTACCTTGTATGCACTCATTTTTAGTGCATTATTGTGACAACATTTGTTTAAACCCAAGTTAATTATCTAGTTGATTACATGGTTGCTAAGTCGAGTCATATCCTTGTACATATTGTTTTGGGACGATTGGGACTCATGGGTAAAGTACTAGTGTAATGGAGTAATGGGGAAGAACATCATTTATTACCCCCATATGTGCTAAATATTTTAAAAGTACTCCAAGTGTTTTGATTATCTTAATTCGAGTCATTAGAATAGTTATTTGTAAAGTTATGTAAAAGTTCAAGTGTAAGGGGAATGCAATGCCCCTATGATGTATTATTTTGGATG
Organism: Artemisia tridentata subsp. tridentata; assembly: GCA_021014915.2. Classification (NCBI taxonomy): domain Eukaryota; kingdom Viridiplantae; phylum Streptophyta; class Magnoliopsida; order Asterales; family Asteraceae; genus Artemisia; species Artemisia tridentata. The sequence continues at coordinate 374,907,120 of CP139505.1, forward strand.
GTAGGGCAAAAGTGTATACCAAAAAAAAAAAAAAAAAAAAAAAAAAGAAAAAAAAAATCGAAAAAATCAAGAAAAATACAAAAAAATGAGAAAAAGAAAAGTAGAAAAAACATACGGACTACCATCCCGTTTCATTTTATGTTTGTTTTATGTTTTTGTTATTTTCTTTCATTAGCTTAAGATTGAGTCGAGTCTTGGCTTAGCAACATTGTATAGTACATGTAATTAATCAAGATCTTTAACTCGCCACCAGTAAAATATCCTTTGTCCAACAAAACCGTGTTTTCCTTTTCCCTACACCTAACATTATAACCCATTTAAAAGCCCTCTTTGATAGTTTATCTTAGGTGCTTACCCCTAGTGGAGGAGGTTTTTGATCCTTTCCCAAGCCTATGGTAATCTATTTGCTATGACAGGTAGTGAGAGATATTATCCGTTTTCATTTATGAGATTTATTTTGATGACACTTGAGAGATGTGAGTATCTAAACACTACTTGTGAGGTGCTAGTTTATAATTTTCGTGCTTATTATGATTAAAGTGGAACGAATATTTGTTGTAATTACTTTTATGTTAGCATTAAATGACCCCTAACTTGTATTTTGATTAGAATAAAAGCGCATTTGCTTGAGGACAAGCAAATCTCAAGTGTAAGGGTATTTGATGAAGCGAAAAGTGTACCGCTTTTAAGGGGTCATTTAAGCCCTAAATCGTATTTATTTGATCAAATATTGCCCTAAATCGTTCCTTTTGTCATTTTAGGTACTTTTGAGAAGAAATCTGGAAAAGGAAGCATTTTGGACGTTTTTGGAGCATAAAAGTGAAGAAAACGACAAAGTCTCAAAATCTTGCTGGAAGTTACCTTTGACGGCGTCAGGATTAACCCTGGACGGCGTCATGGCTTGGCAAAAGTGGTGGATGTGAAATTTACTCATGATAAGCCAGTGAAAATTGCATGGGAATTCTGACGGCGTCACCCTTTAATTTGATCAAGGTCGTCACGTTATAATTCAAAGAGGGACGGCGTCACGTTCATAGTCTGAGGGCGTCAAGCCTTGATAAGCCAGAACGGATTTTGGAGAGCTAAAGAGGGACGGCGTCAAGAAGGTCATCCGGGAACCCTAAAAGCGGCGAGGTGACGGCGTCACACTCCATAACGTGACGCCGTCAGATCTGAAAGTCTATATATAGTTTTCTAATTTTTTGTCATTAGTGTGGAACTTATTGGGGAACTTTGTGTGTGAAAACCCTAGGACGAATTTGGCAGCTCTTTCAAGGCTTTTTGCCTTGAGATCTTCCATGTTACATTGAAGATAAGTTATCAATTAATCATTCAATATGTCTATGTGTTGTTTGATTCTATCTTATTCTTGTCTTTTGTTTAACATGTTAGGCTAGATTTATCTTGTGTTTGCTTAGATCTAATGAAACCTAGCTATTGATTATTGGTTATTAGTGTGTTGTTAGTTGTATTGGATGATTGTTCATCTATGTTAGGCTTAAGAAAACTGGCTAACTTCCTATTCGGTAACTTGCTTGAACGTCTTAAGAAACATGAACCAATGCGTACTAAAGGTTTTATGGTTGTATTTAATGCACAAGCGAATTCTAGTGATCCCATGTTAGGAGCTTCCTAGCCGGCTCGACATAGGAGTGAAGTAGGAGCTTGTAGAGTTGGGGAAGTACGTACGCCACCCCACGAATGGTATTAAGGAATACACCCGTCATCCACGCAACTAATACACACTAATCAACCGGTAAAAGATAGTTAGGGAGTAAGGAAATCTAAGTAAACACATTTCCCTCCACATAAGTTTTCACCAACATTTTCATTTTCTGTTATTTTATTTTATTTGCATTCGTAGTAATTTGGGTTAGTTGACTAGCAACTAATTCCGCCCACTCTTTCAAACCCGAGATTTTACTTGCTTTCATAAAAATATAAAAACATAAAAAGAATCTTCTCTCACCCTTAGACCTATTAGAGTAATTTTTCATACCTAACGAACACTATTCCCTGTGGAGAACGATCAATCCCCCGTACTTACCACTACACTATACTACATCGGTCAGGTACACTGCCTGGTGGGGTTGTAAGCCTCTTGAGATCCCTCGAGAGGTAAAACCTGTTGTAAGGTTGCAAAACCACGCATCAGCAACATCATTCGACCTGGTGTAAAGACGATATTAGCATTCATTATTTTGTGAAATACATGAAATCTTAACATACATTAGTTATACACTTAGTAGGTTTACCTTGGAGCCATTTTCATATTGTTGCAAAACAGAATAGGCGTGCAAAGATCAGCAGTTTTTTTTTTACTTTGATAATTAATTTGCATTTTATTTTAGGATATACATATATATTTTAAAAATATATGTATATGATTGTGTTTAGGTTTTGAAAGAAACATGAATAAGATATCTTATTAACATATTTTTTTAATTTTTATTGTGTTTAATCCACATATACGTACATAAATTGAATTACATTTAGATTATAAGCATGTTTTTAGATTTTGTTTATATGGTCAAATATATATTAAAAGAGAAAAGAGTTGTGTGCAAAAACATTCATGTAAATTGTGTAAAAATTGTACCAAACAAATTAGTAAAAATCAAACATTGTGTATGGAAAAAACTACTAAAACAACTTAGTTAAAATCATTCATCTTCATGGCATTACTCTCCTCCTCGCGAGCACCGGACTTGGCTTGAGCACACAGATCTAACAGCAAATCAAGCAATGCCCGATGTCTTTCTTGCGTTTTTTTCAAAGCATCAAGCGAATCTAATGCGACCCCACGGTGTCCTAATGCTTCCATGTCAGCTATCATAACTTGGTTCTTCGCCATCACCCTCCTGAGATGCTCACAACAAGCGTGTATCAATTTTGCACATGCCGAGTCCTCATCTGCCATCTGCACAAACCACACGCGCATACAATCATGCAACTTGGACGAGCCTGCAATTTTCATTAGATCATATAAAATTTGGAATTGCGCCATTGGAAACATTATGCAAGCTGATTTACATCTTTCATTGTATATTTATTGTATTTAAATACTAAACGGCATCTACATACATTTAAACTTTGGTAATTATCTTATACCCTAGAAATATGATATACACAAATCATTTCCGGATATAACTTTATATTTAAAACACAATGATAAAATTTAATTAACATATATATTTATATCTTGTTAAAAAAAATGTATGCTATTAAATAGTAATAGATAGATATGGAATACAAAATTTTGTTTAAATTTAAGTGGTATTCATTATAGATTATACAATTTTTTAACAAATTAAACATATTCAATCTCTTTCAACGACCATTTGTTATATAAACAACTTTATCGAATTTACAATATAGTTGATTCATTAGTAGCAAGGTAACTATATCAAGTGATTTTGCAATTAGACCGAGAGGATAACCAAAGCGAAAAAGAACCACAAACAAATACTTTAAACATTATTAGTATTAACAATTTCTTAATAGACTCAATTGTTTATTGCATGTGATGTGGAATATTGTTCGTTTATAATAACAACTTTAAATAAAAATTAAAAATTCATATAAACAAAACATCGAGTATCCTAAAACTGTTGGAAATGGTATGCATGGCCTTTTAAAAATTAACTTTATTCATGTAAATAGAAAATATAAGAGGACATGTAAACTGTAGATAGATTGCTCCAAAAAATAAGGGTAAACACACAATAAAATGTGAGTTGTAGATAAATAGTTCAAAAAGAATAATCATAAGCACACAATAACATGTGAGGTATATGAGAGTTGTAGATAAATTGTTCAAAGGTTATTTTTAAAAATGTAAAGAGACATCAATCATCCTCTTGCTTTTCTTGTTCATCAGAGTCATTAGCTTGTAATCTATCATCCAATGCTGCAGGGACACCATTGTCGTCGCACGTCATGTCTTTGTGTTCATCATCAGATCGGCTAAGAATATCGTCAGTGGCATCACCGTACACTGATGGGGTATCATCTACTATGTCTACAGATGGAATTACATCTTCACCTGTGGGTTCCTATTACATTTTGCAAAAGAAGTAAACGTTTATATTGTATGGTTGGGTAAATTTCAATTGTGGTAAAGGGCATTTAAAAATAAAATGCACACTACCTCATTTATATCATCAGATCGTGTTTCGGATTCATCATCAGAACACACAGAATCATACTCTAAATCTTCATCTTCCTCATCGTCATCCTATTTTATATTATGCACAACGATTAGTATACATTTGTCTGCAGGCATGTACCATTACTAAATATATCAAAACAACTAATAACAAAACCTGTTCTTCCATGAAACCATTTTTGAAATAGTTGATTGTATCAACATCTTCGGTCACCTTTTCCGCTCGATATGTGTAACTGTTATTGTCATGGTTAAATTCAGAGAAAATTTTTTTGAAGAGATACTTCCTGCCAATAATTTGATTTAGGACATCTGGAAAGTATTGTTCCGTGTCCATGCCCTCTCGTTCCATGATTTCCCATGCTGTTGTATGTGTCATTTTATGCAAACTTTTGTCAAAAATCACGACCTGTGCTGTACCACTATGGTCAAATATGCGTGCAATGATTTTCAACCTACAAATATATAAATTTATCATTAATTGTAAACTGTTCAAACATGTTGCATTATTTATTCCACGTTTAAGGATAGTTCCAAAATAATTTTATATAAAGGATGTTTTACATACCTAGACGCAACTGCATACGTTTCCCCATGATTTTTGCAATGCCACAACTGCTTTTTATTCCTTGTTCCCGAGTTCCTTTTTGAAACAATTGGCGTTACTCTGGTATTGCACGTTTTGCAACCCGTGTAAACCCAACCATCCTCACGTTGTATACTATGCACCGTTGCATAAACTACACAGTGTGATTCCTGTATTCAAATACAAAACCATATATAAACATTACTAACGCAGTCTTAATCAGTAATTCAATTAAATTTATATTACATTTCGAATAACAAATTTTGACTCACCGGCTCAATAGTTCGAATGGTTCCAACAACTCTCTTTACACAACCGTGCATAAACTCCGCAGGTGTAACAACACGATTATCAATTGAATGCTCCCCAATTTTGAATTCATCCGCATTGTACCCATCCTGCTCCTCATACCTGTACAGTGTATAATTAAGTTTCTTAATATATTTAACATGTCCTCGATCAACAAACTAAAAAACATATGTACAACATCGTTGTGATAACCTTTTCCGGAAAGACAACAATTGTGGAACATCCCTGTTTATAAATATTCTCGTGCCAAACAAAGCATTGTGTATTGACGGCTTGTCTGTGTCACAAAACAAATAGAAACAATTTTAAAAGGTATTAATATGGATTAAATAATTTCTTTTGTGCCAATTTTTCAATACATATTTCTAAAAACTCACTATCCCAATATTTCACTTTTGCCAACATCAAAAGAATGTCTATATGACCAAGCTCATCACGCTTGTTTTCGTAGTCATTCCACATTAATGCCCAATTATCCCAAAATGTACAATCAACTCTTAAAGACCTGCACAACACAGAATAAAATCAATATATGGATACAATAGCACACTATTTTGTATACATTATTTTAATTGATCAAAGTGTGTAAAATATAGTTACTCGGCGTCCTCAAGAACAATTGTCCTGCGCAACTTATGACCACCGGAACTGTTCACGTTAACTATTTTACCAATGGCTACAACTGTACCAACAACATCTGGAAAAAAAAGGTGTTTATCAAATTTCACAACTAAAATTTTCAATAATATCAAATGCTATTATTACTGTTTATATAAACACGTACCAACACAATCATGATCGTGATACTCATTGTCTGTATCGAGGATACTCGAGAATGGCTCATTAATGAACCCAATAAAGTTATCATCGATGTGATCAATCCGGGTAACCTCGGTTCCCTTGTAAAAACATATTTTCCACTGGTTTGGTAACAAAGGTAATCGTCCAGCATTTTCAGCTACCCCAAAATTAGAGATTATGTAACACTGACCCTCTTGTAAAAGAGGTTCAAATTTAAACATAAACTCCTTTTTGATATAAATTTGGATACGATTTGACTGTTTATACAAACAAAACATTAGTGATACATACTAAATATACTCAAATATAAATATCTAATAACTAAACTGAAGTTACCTCCTCGTCCTGGAAAACACAATCGAGACTATAAGGATCATGTTCTTCGTTAAGTCTATGTGAATGCCATACGGATACACACCTTCCTTTAATAGCCATGTTTACATTCATCGGATTTATATCTTTAATGAGAATCATATTCCGTTCTTTCATTACTAAACATGTAAATCAAAGTTATATTCTTTTTTTAATGCATAAAAATCATATTTTATAATTGAACAACAATTTTAAACAAACCTGTTGTAGAACTTTTAACACTGGACATGTTTCTCTCATTGTTTTTTCTTGGGTGAGAATTCCCTCCTATAGATACATAAAGAAATCTCTACCATGTAATTTATATAAAGCAAATGATTCAAAATTGTGGTCACTTATAGCATTAATAAAAAACCTGATGGAACTTTTCCATAATACGATATAGATTTCTTGTTCATATGTGAGGGTGCAGACGAAGATGCTACCCGGTGTCTCAAATCATTTTGCTGGTGTTTAATGTATGTAAGTCTTTTAGATTCAAAGCTTGACATTGTTTTACCTAGCAACAATGATAAAATAAATTTATGTATAACATGCATTAATAAAGGATTGTGGTCTTAAAAACAAATATTCATACCTGGCCGATGTCCATAGTTGGAAGAATCATTGTTAGAATTTTCATACACAGATCGTGTTTCAACATGTGTTGACTGACTAACGTCTCTTCTCTTAAGGCGTTTATTAGATACTGTTATTTAATGAATACATATCAAACACGGTTTAAGATATACAAACACGAACAATTAGTATATTATAACCACACTTTATACTATTAAAACAACTAATCCAGAAACATATTACCTTTATGGATTAGATGTGACCCAGAGGACGATGAGCTGCTTCCAAAACTTCTCTTTGTTGGTGGTTTAGACACTGAAATTCGCAACAACATAACAATTAATTATATATAAACACATAGTATTATTGTTCTAGTTATTGGGTGATTCAAAATTCTACCTTTAGATTGAGCGACAGCATCAGAAATTGGTACCTCGGATCTCCGACCCGGTGTATCGCTTTCAAATACCGAATTTTCATACATAGATGATGAATCTCGTTGGTCCAAACCTTTACGTGAAAATAATAACATAGTAGCACAATATAAACACCAAAAAATCAGAGAATAGACAACAAAATAAGTCTATTATTATATGAAAAGCTATTCTAAATATATCATAGATTAAAAACATTGCTGAATCAAGCATATATCTAATGTTAATCTAAAAGTTATAAATTAAGCAACACATGCCCAAATCTTATGCCTGATATATTCAACACATATGTAAAAACTATGTATAGTCCATGTAATCAAAAGATTGAGCAAGTTAATACCGGTTGGTTGTATAACAACATCTGAGTCATGGCTGCCAGTTTGTCTGCATGGTGTCTCGGACTCATGATGTGGAGGTTTACCTGATACGGAATCATACAGTTATATGGTAGAATAAACCAAACCAATGTAGGATGCATGTAACGATATAAAACAACAACGTACCTTGCGACGAAGAAGTTTTAGCATTTTTCTTCTGCATGGTACTAATCTTGTTTCCTTTAGTAGCTATAATCAATCAAAAAAATATTGTAAACTAAAACATTATATTCATTATACAACAACACAATTAAAAACAGAATAAAAATAGAAATATATTGCTTGTTAAAAAACGAAAACTCAATGAATCAACTGTGCTATTGAACTATACATTCTGAAGAGGTACTTGTGATCTGCTTGGCTGACCCTCGTGTGAGCCTCGTAGAGTGCCTTTGACGGTGCATGATGCAATATACGTTTGATGCAATATAGGTTTATATGAATACTGAAAATAACTGATCTACATCCATAAGTATATATAGTGTCAAATAAGGGATGATATTAACCAAAAAAAAATTTAATAATGATAAAATAAAAATAAACAAATAGTTATTTTAAATATGGGAACTAAAGATTTGTGCAAATTACATTCTATACTTATCTTCCAAATCAAATATATGATATTTAAAATTTGTATGATATATCTAAAAAATCGGAAAAAATCTTAATAAATCCGACATATACTCTAATTTTTGAATATCATATATTTTAAAAAATAAACGTATCTTGTTAAAAAAGTCATTGTATACAATAAACTAAAAAAACAAAAATTCCGAAATTAACATTGACCAAGAAACATATATATAATTTTTTGGATGATATAACTCAAAAAATAATTTGGCCCAATGGTAATGTCGTTAATATACATGCAACCTTATAATCAACCAAAGTTCGAATCCACCAATATAAGTTTTTTATATAACAATTCGGATTTAATAAACATAAATTTCGGATTTAATAAATATTCCGAATTTTATTTACACTAAAACACTGCTTAGGTGGCATTAATGGCCGCTTACTAGGCAATCCAGCTGCTTATTCATCAATCAGGCTGCTTACTGGGCAATCTTTTATTTGATGACGTCATGTCCATATTGTTATATATATTATGTAGATATATAATATATATTACTATATATACTATATACATATATAAATATATCCGCACATAACCTAGATATGTCATTTGTTGACTATCTAGAACTAAAAGAAATTGTTCGTCCTCGAACCTTTTCTTCCCCCTTTGCCTCTTTTGAACTTCAACGTTCAACACGAAAATCTTTCGTGTCCACTATCACATAACTCATGGTGATGAAGAGAAGTGAGTTAAGTGGATTAACGTAGAAGTAGCACCTCGACCGTCGCGTCAAGAAAACTATGGATGAAACAAACTCCCGTCGCCGTCAGCACATATCTCCGTCATTACCTCATCATTTCTCGACTCCATTCAACATCCCATGTTTACACACAATATAAATATATATATATATATATATATATATATATATATATATATATATATATATATATATATATATATATATATATATATATATATATATATATATATATATATATATATATAAATATGCACATTCACTCTCACTCCCTAAAAGCTTTGTCGACTTGACATCTTGATCATTTTATCCAAAATCCTCAAGAAATATTTTCTTAACGAAATGTTAATAAAATGTCAAGTATTCCTTCCTCGTGCCAATAAAACCCAACGTATTTTTGGTATATAATAAATCTATCTATATACATAAAAATATTTTGCTATCAGAAACTAAACCCGACAAAAATCAAATTTTGGCAGGCGGCCCCCTTAATGTTTAAGGGGACCGACTAGTAAACGGGGGCGGCCCCCTTAATGTTTAAGGGGACCGGCCTACTGTTACTTCCAAAAACGTTTTTCTTCCAAAATTATTTGCCAAACACCCCACTTTTCAAACACACCCTTTACTCCACCTGCTGTGAACGAACCTCAACACCAAATCTACCCTCCAAATCACCATTTCCGACCAATTTCGCAAGGGGCAAACACTTGTATCTTGATTAGCAACACATTTTGTAAGTTTTCCAATTCACATTTCATCTAATTTCATTCAATTTTGAGTCTAATCATAATTAGGTGTTTTACTCAATTTTTTTTTAAATCCGAATTTTGTTGAAATTAAGTCTAGAAATCTTATAACCAAATGCTCCCCATAGGATTAGAATGCGTAATTCACCTAGAACATAAGTAATCCAAAACCCTCATGGCAAAATTTTGAAAAAAACCAAACACTCTTCTTCAAACTTTTTGTACATTGTTGAAAAATGCCTTAAACACTTAATTAAACTAACCACATTACAATTTCACAACTTTTAATCCTAAAAATATACTTCTTGAATCATGAAAAACGATTTTATAAACATAAGAAGGGTGTTTGGATTAAGTCATAGAATCGTTAAAATTAAGTCAAAACCAATTTCACAAACTAATGAACAAGTGTATAAACATATAACTAGTCATTGTGAGTCATCAAAATACATAATCCATATGTATATTGATATATGAGTCCTTATTGTTATAGAAAAAGGAGCGTTTGGCATAACATTTGGAAACAAATTTTTGAGTCAAAATCTACATTTTCATTTTTAAAATAAGTCACTTAACATAAACACTCATAAGAAATAGCTAGATATACAATTCAATGTTTATCTAGCCATATTTCAAAGTAGCTTATGACATATAAAGGAGCGTTTTGATGGTTTTGATTGCTTATCATAATATTCCTATAACTACTCCTTAACATCATAAAATACTTTCTAAGTAAGTTAAAAATTAAAACTAAGGAACATTGCAAACTACTTCTTAGGATTTAATTTTTCTTTAGAGTCGAAGTATGTTTGTGTTCCACATAAGTAGTATATATGACATATGCATTTTTTTTTCTTATTTTTCTTGTTGCTATCTTGTTCAGGTGAACATGCCTAAAGTTACGATTGGTGATGTCTCAAAAACAAAGGATTACATTCCAAAAGTCTCTGCCACTCCTGGCATTTCTCCCGCTATTGCTTGTCTCTATCATCCCATTGAAGGTAGAAACATTCATGAGGGTAGAATTGTCGATCCATCTTTTTATCAATCCGACTATATCGAACGAATGTTCTCCAATGTTAGTCTTGATTGTCTCTACAAGATCAATGAGCCTATCGTCCCTCGCTTTGTTCTTGACTTCTATAGCCAAGCGACGGTGCAAACCGATCCCAATGGCTATATCCTCATCTCTTTTATGATTCAACATGAATTCATTACTCTTAATCTCGCTCAATTTGGGCAAATTCTCAAAATTCCATACAACGGTCAAGCCGTTTTCTCAAATGAATAGGATCTCTCTTCTCTTGAGCAAAATCGACCTCAAGAGGGTCCTTACTACTCTGAGATTCCATCTCCCGAAGAAATCCGTACGACTAGCCGAGTGATCAAGTCTAGAAATGTTGACATCCATGAAAACCAAATCCTCCTCAAAGAGTTACTCCCCGACATGAAGAGTTGGGAAGAACTCATTCGCGAGAATGCGTTCGGTACCGGTGGTCACCGTGATCATCTCACGGCGAGCATTGCTCACATGTTGTATTGTATTGTTGCTGAACAACAATACAATTTGGCCTATCTCTTTGTCTATCGCATCATGTCCGCCAAAAACACTCATAACGCCAATCTTCCTTATGGCATGTTTCTCACCCGTCTCTACTATCATGTCATGCAATATTACCATCATCTTCAGAGTAATATCTATGAGTCCGTTCAACCCACCTTGCATCATCTCACTCGTGTCAAACTTCGTCGATCTCGTAGTGACAAGGGTAAAACTAGACGCCCTAATCTCTACGCACCTCGTAGTTCCACTTGTCATCGAAGAAATGATGATGAGGAGGAGGAAGGCACTTCCCGTGTTAGTACTCCATCTCCCACGACGTTCGTGGACATCCTCCCGGAACTTAATTATTCCGATTACAAAATTCCTTCTCCTTCCAAACAAAACGACGAACTACTCTTCGAAAGACAAACCGAATTACTCAATACAACTCAGCAGATGCATCAAGAAATGCGAGGTGGTTTCAAGTCGATAGGAAAAGCTTTCAAGAATATTTTCGGAAATAAGAAAAGATGAGATGTGGAAGTTGGCTTATTAGAACATTATTATCTTTAGACAATTTATTTGGTATTTGATTTGTATTTGACTATTATGTTTCATGTGATTTGTTAGTACTCTCTTGTTAGAAACTTATTAATATGCTTATGTTTGCTTTGTAATAATTGACATACTTGCTATATAACATGCTTATGATATGCCTATTATATGTCCTTTGTTGGGAATTAAATATTCTGAAGTTAGAGTATAGGAAAATACTTTAAGAAGAAGGTACTGCTAGTTCATGATCAAGGTACTGCTAGTACATCAAGGTACTGCTAGAACAAGAAGGTACTGCTAGTTCAAGTAGAAGGTACTGCTAGTAGAAAATGGTACTGCTGATCAGTGAGTCATAGAGCTGCTACAAGGATAAGATCGAAGAAGATATTATTTGTATGAGTCACTCTTATGCAAAAATAATATCTAGATATATTCTCAGTCAACAAGTTGATGCATGTGCTTGCATTAATTCATTTGAACAACTTGAGAGATATAAACTTCCATACGCTAGCTCGACTTGATCTTTTGTAAGACAAGTGTTGATTAGACTTAAAGTAATATTGTAAGAGATCTCTTGGACTATAAAAGAGATCTTAGATTAGTGATTATGTATACACACATGCACAATTACAAACTCATATCTGTCAAGACGTAGATCAAACAAAAACATATATCACAAATCTAGAAACATAAGATTCAAGGTCTTTGTAACCCTAGTGATAAATTCAAGATCACTCGTATTATTTTGAATAATATTGAATCGTTTAGTGATAAACTTTCTTTGTTCATTGTTAAGTAACAAACATAATTCTTCCATTTCCATAACATACATAACCTTCTAAGTGTGATTAAGTAAATTCCGCGTACTTAATCATATAAACTCAATATATCATTACACACAAAGTATACAAGGTTTAACCACCTTAACCGTGTGTCGTAGGTCCTCTCAGTTGGTATCAGAGCAAACAGGCTGATATAATTGAATTAGAAGAAACAGAAATGGATGCACATGATGCTCAAACAAATGTTGCTGCAAAGTTGCCCATGATCAAACCAAATGAGTTTGAGTTATGGAGGATGAGAATTGAGCAATATTTCATGGTCCAAGATTACACTCTTTGGGATATCATTATATATGGTGATTCTTTTTCACCAAGCTATTCAGATGTTGTCCTAGAAGGTAAAACACTTAGGAAAATAAATACTGGACCAGTGTCAAATGAAGAGAAGATACTGAAGAGAAATGATCAGAAAGCAAGAAATTTGTTGCTTATGACCATTCCTAGTGAACATATGCTATCTTTTAACAAGTATCTTGATGCAAAAACTCTTTTTGAAGAGATTTATGCATATTTTGGTGGTAATGAAACTACCAAAAAGACACAGAAGACACTACTAAAGCAACAATTTGAAAACTTTACTGCTTTTAGTAATGAGTCTCTTGATAAGCTTTTCTCAAGGCTACACAAGCTTGTCAGTCAGTTAACTGTGTTGGGTGTTGAGGCAGAGAAGGAAGATCTCAACATGAAGTTTTTGAGAAGTCTACCTGATGAGTTCCATACTCATGTTATTGTCTGGATGAACAAACCAGACATTGAAACAATGAATTAAAGCTCAATGATTTGTACAACAACTTCAAAATTGTTGAACAAAGTCTTAAAAAGTCTGGAATTTATGGTACTAGTTCTGGGAACGTGGCACTTTTGTCATCTCCTAGTATTGGTAAGTTTGAAGAGGTAGAAGAAGTTGAAGGTGTTTCTAATGCTACTCATGGTGGTCCTTCTACTAGTTCACAAAAGACTGTTGCAGGACTTGGTGATCCAGCATTCTATGTATTCATGTCGAGTCAATCTAGTGGTTCTCCTCTAAATCATGAAGACCTTGAGCAGGTTGATGGTGATGATTTGGAAGAGATGGACATCAAATGGCAGGTTGCTTTGCTCAGCATGAGGGCCAAGAAGCATTGGCAGAGAACTGGGAAGCAAATTACCATAAATGGTAATGACACTGCTGGGTTTGATAAGAAGAAAGTGGAATGTTTCAACTGTCATAGGTTGGGACACTTTGCTAAGGAGTGTAGAAGCCCAAGGAAGCAAGAGAATAGAAACACATGGTATAAGTAAGATAGGAGAAAGGAAGTTACTGTTGAAGAGCCAAAGGCTATGTTGGCTATTGATGGTATTGGTTATGATTGGAGCTCTATGGCTATTGAAGAGGAAGCACCACCAAATGCTGCTCTTGTGGCCAATGAATTTGCTCTAATGGCCCATTCTGATTCAGAGGTAAATTCTATTCAAAATTGTACTGAATCATGTCCTAATCTTAAAGCTTATGAAGACCTTAGTAAGAGATTTGATGCTCATAGAGAAGAGCTAATTGATGCTCTTTTTAATTTAGCAAATCACAAAAGAGGTCTAGGTGTTGTAGAAAAACAAGTCTTACATTTTAAAAGTAATGAATCTAATTTTACTAATGACATCAATATACTAAAAAATGACATTAAGATCAGAGATGAGTGTATTGTTGAGTTGAATGATTCATTAGCTAAACACAAAAATGAAAGAGAAAATGTTAAGATATCTGTGGATGTTTTGGCTCATGCCTCAGATGGATTCAATAAGCTTTGGGAAGCTCAAGTAATTGATAAGGTTAATTCTGATGTTGGATTTAAGTCTGTCCCCCCACCATACAGAGGTGTTCATTCACCTCCAGGTATTGATTTAGCACACACAGGATTAGCTGAGTTTCAAGAACCAATCATGGAATATGGTTCTAAGGCCACTAAGAGTCCTAAGATAGAAAAGGTAAGTAAAAGTTTAGATAAAACTTTATCTTATCAGGACAAGGTGTCCTTTGTTAAGAAAGGAGATGCTATAGTTGTTGAAGATTGTACAACTGATAGTGATGATGATGAAGAAGAACAGGTTATGTCTAAACCTGTATTGGTTAAGAAAGTAGGAACAAGTGTTCCTAAGATAGTCAATCACAACACTAACAGGCCTAAGTCAAATGTTAAGACTGTTAGGAAACCAGTTAGATATTGTGAACAATATAGAACTACAAACAAGCCCAGAGGTAACCAAAGGAATTGGAACAACCTCAAGCTAACCAATTAGGTGATGACTTTGCTTTTTACAACAAAGCTTGTTATACATGTGGTAGTTTTGACCATCTTGCAGCTTTCTGCAACCAAAGGGTAACTGGGTATGAAAACAATAGGGTGAACTACAAAAGGCAAACTCCTCACTTTCACTCTAACACTCATAGAACAAAGCCCAGAACAGTCTCAAACAAGTCTGGACCAAAAGGTCCTGACAGACAAAAAGGTCCTGCTAATACATACAAAAAGGTACTGCCAGTACAAATAAAAGGTACGGGTAGAACAAAAGGTACTGTTAGACCTTTGAGGACTGTTAACCCAAAATCAACAGCTAAGGATGCAAAAACAACTTTCAAACATGCATCTAAAACTGTTCTAAGGCCCATTCAAACAAAAGCAGTGGTCCACAAACAAATTTGGAGACCAAAGGGTGTGACTTCAAAGCTAGCAGTCACTTCTGCTAAGCATGTTACTCACCCTGCTGCTAAGGGTAATAGGGCAAATGCTGTTAAGGCCTCAGCATGTTGGATTCTTAAATCCAATGTTGCATCAACTATCCTTAAAAGATTAAATTACATTGATGCAAGAGGCAGATCCAAGTCAGTAATGGCTTGGATCCCCAAAGAAAACTAACACTCTTATTTGTGTGCAGGAACATTCATCTGATAAACAAGAAGATCAAGGATACTCAGATAGTGGATGTTCAAGGCATATGACAGGCAACATGTCTTATCTTTCAGATTTTCAAGCTTTCAATGGAGGATATGTTACCTTTGGAGGTGGTTTTCGTGGCAAAATTTCTGGTAAAGGTACAATTAAAACTGGAAATTTAGATTTTGAAGATGTGTACTATGTACAAGAGCTAAAGTATAATCTTTTTAGTGTCTCACAAATGTGTGACAAAAAGAACAATGTCCTTTTTACTGACACTGAATGTCTTGTTCTATCTAAGGATTTTAAGATGCCTGATGAAAATCAAGTGCTTCTTAGAATTCCTAGAAAGGCCAATATGTATAGTGTTGATATGAAGAACATTATTCCTAAAAATGATTTAACTTGTCTTGTTGCAAAAGCCACATTGGATGAATCAATGTTATGGCATAGAAGGCTTGGTCATATTAATTTCAAAACCATAAATAAAATTGTTAAGAATGGTTTGGTAAGAGGTTTACCTCACAAAAGATTTGAAAATGATCAAACATGCATTGCTTGTCTAAAAGGCAAACAACACAAAGCCACTTGTAAGCCCAAGATTTTTAACTCTATCAATCAGTCATTGTTTATGCTTCATATGGACTTATTTGGACCTGTTTCAGTAAGGAGTATGCAACATAAGAAATATTGTCTTGTTATAACTGATGACTATAGCAGATTTACATGGGTTTTCTTTTTAGTGTCTAAGGATGAAACATCAAGCACTCTTAAGACTTTCATAACAGAAATAGAAAACCTAGTAAGCAAGAAAGTAAAAGTCATTAGGTGTGATAATGGGACAGAATTCAAAAATAGAGTTATGGATGATTTCTGCAAAGAAAAAGGTATTAGGAGAGAATATAGTGTTGCTAGAACACCACAACAGAATGGTGTGGCTGAAAGAAAGAATAAAACACTAATTGAAGTTGCTAGAACAATGTTAGCTGATTCTAAGCTACCTATAATCTTTTGGGCAGAGGCAATCAACACTGCTTGCTATGTTCAAAATAGAGTTTTAGTTGTGCAGCCTCACAATAAGACATCATATGAACTCTTTAATGGTAGAACTCCTGCAATAGGATTTCTTAGACCTTTTGGATGTCATGTGACAATTCTCAATACCTTAGACCATTTAGGAAAATTTGATGGTAAAGCAGATGAAGGTTTCTTAGTTGGATATTCTCTTGTTAGCAAAGCTTTTAGAGTTTACAACTTAAGAACTGAGAAAGTACAAGAAGAACTACATGTGGAGTTTCTGGAAAACAAATCCAATGTAGTAGGCCAAGGACCAAAATGGATATTTGATCTTGAGTATCTAACAAATTCTATGAATTATATACCTTTTGTTGCAGAAACTAATGATTTTTCAGGTTCACAAGCAACAAATGAGGCAGAGTTAGAAAAAGATCAACATGATGGCACAATGCCAATATGGTCAAATGCAAGTGTGGAATCAACTTCAACAAATGATGTATCTTCTTCTAGTAAAGCTAAAGGAGATGTTGAAGATGACAACAAGAATGATGGAACAAAGGAACAACTCAATATTTCAAATATTGATGGTACTGCTGACACAGAGCAAGGTACTGCTAGTATCTATAAAGGTACTGTTAGTACATTTGGAGGTACGGCTAGTTCATTTGAAGATACTGCTGGTCCTTCAACTTCAAGAGAAGCAGAGTTCCAAGAAGATGAAGTGGATTTGGGTAATCTTCCACCATCTTATCAAGTTCCTTCTACACCACACACAAGGATTCACAAAGTTCACTCCCTGGATAATGTGATTGGAGATGTACAATCTGGTGTGAAGACAAGAAGACAACTGGTCTCTTCAGACCAACAAGGGATTCTTGATGCTCTTTATGCTTCAAAACAACATGAGGTTTCAAACTCTTGTTTATTTGTATGTTTTCTCTCTCAAAAGGAACCAAAGAATATTCTTACAGCCCTAGATGATTCAAGCTGGGTAGAGGCTATGCAAGAAGAGCTTCTTCAGTTCAAGATTCAAAAGGTTTGGGTGCTAGTTGATTTACCTAGAAATGAAAAGGTGATTGGCACTAGATGGGTTTTTAAGAACAAAAGGGATGAAAGAGGGATAGTTATTAGAAATAAGGCTAGATTAGTAGCCCAAGGGTACACACAAGAAGAAGGGATAGATTATGATGAAGTTTATGCTCCAGTAGCAAGGATTGAGGCAATTAGGCTGTTTCTAGCTTATGCTTCATTTTTAGGCTTCACAGTCTACCAAATGGATGTCAAGAGTGCATTTTTATACGGTACAATTGGAGAAGAGGTTGTATGTTTCACAACCTCCAGGCTTCATTGACCCTGACCATCCAAACAAAGTGTACAGAGTAATGATAGCTCTATATGGCCTACATCAGGCACCAAGAGCTTGGTATGCAACACTTGCTTCCTATTATTAGAAAATGGATTTCAAAGAGGAAAGATTGATCAGACACTTTTCATCAAACAGCACAAGAAGGATCTTCTGTTAGTGCAGGTGTATGTAGATGACATTATCTTTGGATCTACAAGGAAGGAAATGTGTTTAGAATTCGAGAAGCTTATGCATGATAAGTTTCAGATGAGTTCTATGGGAGAACTCACATTCTTTTTGGGTTTACAAATTAAACAATCATCTGAAGGCATTTTTATCTCTCAAGATAAATATGTTGCAGAAATTCTTAGAAAGTTTCAATTTGCTTATTCAAAAATAGCAAGCACACCAATGGACTCAGAGAAGCACCTTCTGAAAGATGAAGATGGAGAGAATGTAGATGTACACACTTACAGATCTATGATAGGCTCTTTGATGTACCTTACATCATCTAGACCTGACATCATGTTCCCTGTTTGTGTTTGTGCAAGATTTCAAGTAACTCCAAAGGTTTCTCATTTAACTGCAGTCAAGAGAATTTTTAGATATCTCAAAGGACAACCAAGGTTGGGTATATGGTATTCTAGAGACTCTCCTTTTGACTTAGTAGCATTTTCGGATAGTGATTATGCTGGTGCTAGCTTGGACAGAAAGTCAACAACTAGAGGATGTCAATTCCTTGGATGTAGACTTGTCTCATGGCAGTGTAAGAAGCAAACAAGTGTGGCAAATTCAACAACTGAAGCTGAATATATAGCTGCTGCAAGTTGCTGTGCTCAAGTCTTATGGCTTCAAAACCAACTTCTTGACTATGGGTACAATTTCTTAAACACTGTTATTCATATTGATAATAGTAGTACAATTTGTATTATTAAAAATCCAGTGCAACATTCTAAAACAAAACACATTGAAATTAGACATCACTTTATTAGAGATTGCAATGAGAAAAGATTAATTCAAGTAATGAAAATTGCTTCAGAATATAATTTTGCAGATCTACTTACAAAAGCTTTTGATGTTGGAAGATTTGAGTACTTGGTAGCAAGTATTGGAATGCTTAATCTTTAAAATTTTCAAATGATGTGTTTATGTACATAAATTTTTGTTGGTACTGCTGGATTTATAAGGTACTGCTAATATATCAAAAATGTAAATTGTGTTATTCATACAGTTGGTTCTATGTTTATTCTAAGTACAAGACAAGTACTTTGTACATTGTTCTTTTGGTTTTAGACTAACTATTTCAGGTATGAACATGTGAACACAAAGGAGATTTCAAGTGAAATGGGAGCAGAATGCTTATCCAATTGCTAACATAGTAGGTTTATGATGGACTGAGTTTAGGAATTTAACCTCCTTAAAACTTCTTTCTTGAAACCTAGTTATGATATTTCACATTGAATTGATGACTTAGTTGATCAGATAGTAACTGATACAACTCACTTTCTATCATTTTATACTTTCAAGTATAATGAGTAAGTCTAAGGACATTTGATAGAAAGAACAGCTAGTAAAAGTGAATCTAACACTTGTGTTAGAGGCAAAAATTACTATGAGCTGGAAACCCTGTCAAGAAAATCTTTTGAATAGATTTATCTTTACACAGGCAGTTATTTATAACTGAAACACATTGGTTCTCACACAACCAGAGGTTGCTTTAAACCGAAATTTTGATTAAGTGTCTGTTACACACTTAATCCTTTCAAAATGGTTGGAAGCAGTATGATTTTTCAATTCTAAAATCATGAACATACTGCTAAGTCAAATGATTTCTTAAACAAGGATTTCCAAGGATTCACAAAAACCATCCATTGATGGATCATGAATCAAATGTCCACTGATTCACCTCTCATAGGAGTTAACACACCTAGAAGTGATGAGGACAGCAACTTAAACTTTTAAGGAATTGATGGCTTCATGTACAATATTGTCTGACAACAAGTACACATTGATAGATCAGTCAAAGGTACATAGTGAGATCTTCCAAACAAGGGGAGGATGAAACAAAAGTTATTTGCTTCAGGGGAGGTTACAATCTCAGGGAAGGAAATAATTGCCCAGAAAAGGAAGAATAATCCAATAAAAGGAAGGAGAAGATAAGAGCATACAAGATGATGACATAGAGGTTGAAAATGACAAGAATAGATCATATATCTAGAAGGGATGAAGCATTCCTAAAGGAGAAAGTTCTATCTAGATCAAACGAAGGAAAGTTTCAATTTCAGTTCATTATGTTTGTTCATCACTTGCAAAGGCATGTTGATAGATGATTTCACTTGTTGAAATCATTGCCTCTTACAATTCCTCCATCCAAGGAAATTGCACCATCTTTTGGTACAATGTTTTTATATTGCTGAAGTCAAAGAAGAACAAAGCAGATCAGTTCAGAATAAGAAGAATAGTTCAGATTCATGAAGTGTTTGAAAGATCTTCTCAAGTCCTCATTTAATTCAGAAAACATGTTTGAAATGATTCACATGTTTAGGGGAGGATTGTTGGGAATTAAATATTCTGAAGTTAGAGTATAGGAAAATACTTTAAGAAGAAGGTACTGCTAGTTCATGATCAAGGTACTGCTAGTACATCAAGGTACTGCTAGAACAAGAAGGTACTGCTAGTTCAAGTAGAAGGTACTGCTAGTAGAAAATGGTACTGCTGATCAGTGAGTCATAGAGCTGCTACAAGGATAAGATCGAAGAAGATATTATTTGTATGAGTCACTCTTATGCAAAAATAATATCTAGATATATTCTCAGTCAACAAGTTGATGCATGTGCTTGCATTAATTCATTTGAACAACTTGAGAGATATAAACTTCCATACGCTAGCTCGACTTGATCTTTTGTAAGACAAGTGTTGATTAGACTTAAAGTAATATTGTAAGAGATCTCTTGGACTATAAAAGAGATCTTAGATTAGTGATTATGTATACACACATGCACAATTACAAACTCATATCTGTCAAGACGTAGATCAAACAAAAACATATATCACAAATCTAGAAACATAAGATTCAAGGTCTTTGTAACCCTAGTGATAAATTCAAGATCACTCGTATTATTTTGAATAATATTGAATCGTTTAGTGATAAACTTTCTTTGTTCATTGTTAAGTAACAAACATAATTCTTCCATTTCCATAACATACATAACCTTCTAAGTGTGATTAAGTAAATTTCGCGTACTTAATCATATAAACTCAATATATCATTACACACAAAGTATACAAGGTTTAACCACCTTAACCGTGTGTCGTAGGTCCTCTCATCTTTGCTAGTTAACATTTGTACATAATTATCTTATATGTTTATATCATGATTTAACCATTCTTGATGTACATGATTCAAATAGAGCTTGCTGCAAACACAACCCATAAATTGACCCTTTTCTAAAAAAAAATCAAATTTGGTCGCCTGGGAAAACAGCAGATGGGCGGCCCCCTTAATTCCCTAGGCGGTCCCCTTAATTTTAAGGGGGGCGCCCTACAATTAAGGGGACAGACCATCTGGAACATAAAATTTACTGTTTTCTTTTGCATCTTGTGACCACTTTTACCTAGCCCCAGGTACCATTTCTCTTAATGAACGAACTGGTATTGGAATCTTAACACAAAACCTCCAAAATTTACCTAAACTAACCACATTTTCATACTATAAATCCCCTTCAAACAATCACCTCTCATTTCATCAACTATCACCTCCATCAAATACCCATTTTCATCCACCATGCTATCACCAAAATCATCCATCTCTAAGACTCCAAGGAAGCAAAGACTTGTCATCATACCACCAAAACAACTCTTTATTGACTTAACCCAAGATGACACCAAAACTCCATCACCACCACCTCAAAATTCATCCCCAAGTGCACCAAATGCATCATCAAAAACACCCTCTACTCATGGCACATCATCTTCCTCCATACCATCCACTTCATCCATCAATGACTACATCAACACTCACCTAACATCACCACCAAGAACATCATCACCACCATCCATTCAAGAACCTCCATCCACTCAACTTGCCATCTCCTTATCACCCATTACACCCATTGATTCTCATTTTTCACCATCACCAATTCCACAACCATTCTTTCCCATGCCTTGGGCAATACTTGAAGCCCATGGTGACAATTGTCTTTGTTGCATCCATAACCGCACCATAATCTTTGGACTTAGAGATGAGATACAATACATGTTTTCATCACTTGAAAACATGCTAACCAACCCACCACCACCACCTCCACCATCTTCATCCATCTCAACACCACCACCACCTCCACCATCTTCACCCATCTCACCACCACCTCCTCCATTTTCACCCAAATAAGCACATGCAATGCTTAAATAAAAATAAATTTTCAAACCTTTTTGTGAGCAAGCTCCATGGAAAATCATGTACTCCTAGAGTGATTATGTAGATTGCATTACTTTCTAGCTAGTGTAGGATTGGATGTAATCTTGTATGTTTGTGTAGTTATGCACAACATTTTTAATGTATGATTTTATTTTATATGCATGCTTATTTTTGCTATATATATGCTTGTATTTCTAACATTTTTCTTGCAAGAATTCCATATCTCGTTTCTTGGTGCCCTCAAACGAGGGGGAGTACACATCAAGGGGGAGTTCTCGACCCGTCAAGTTTTATTTATAAAACTTGTCGGCATAACCTTTTTGATTCTACAAAAAGGGGGAGAAGTAGATGTAAACTCACTAAATACTTGTCTAAAAACCAATTTTTCAATTTAATGAGTTTAGATTTTGTAATCATCAAAAAGGGGGAGATTGTTGATATAAATAATGCCTAAACACGTTATTAATATTTTTCGATATCTCTACGTTTTGATAATCACAAAATGTAAAATCATTAAACGGAAAATTATGACGTAAACAAGTATTTAGTTGTAAATATCTATTTCTACAACTCAAATCACTTAAGGTATGAATGAACTAATGCTTAATGCACTATATGATCAAAGGAACATTTTCTTAATCACTAGATTTTTTATAAAATGTCAAAAACATTTTATATCTTTTAGAAAAATATTTTTGGTAATAAATAAAAAGGTTTAATTCATTATAAACTTATGAATTCAAATTTTTAACTAAAATCAGTAAAAATGTTCCAGAAAAACCTTCCCCACAAAAATACAAAACTGGGCAACGGCTATACTGGGCGGCCCCCTTAATTATACTGGGCGGTCCCCTTAAATTAAGGGGACCGCCCCCTATTTAAGGAGGCCGGCCACGCTCCAGTAGGCTCCAGCTGTCCAGATTTTTCCCTATAAATACAAGCCCTCTCCTGGATTTTTACTCACCTTTTGCACACTAAAACTTTCTGTTTTAAAACCTTTCTAATCATTGTAAATCCTTTGATCATATTCTCTTAAGCATTGGTTTCTAAGTGATCCAAGCTTCCACCACCAAAAGTGCAAAAGAAGAACACTACTTCAACTAGAGAAGAAGTGTTATTACTTACCTCATTCAATTGTGTTGTTGTGTAAATTGTTGTATAGTTGTGATAAGTAGATCTAGGTGTGATTGAGTAGTTGTGTTGTAAATTAGTTGTGACGTAGTTGTAAATTAGTTGTGAAGTAGTTGTGAAGTAGTCGTGAAGAAGTTGTGAAGAAGCTGTGAAGAAGTCGTGAAGCCGGTGTGAAGAAGTCGTGAAGAAGTTGTGTATAAGTCGTGTAGAAGTTGTGAGATTAGTTCTAGCTACGATTAGAACTCGACATTTAGCTTTGTGTCGTTAAGCCGGTGTAAGCTAAAGGTGTGTAAGGTTTCTCCGCCAAAAGGGAGTTTGTTGACATAGTGAAGAGAACTCTCGAGTAGGTGACTCGAGGAGTGGAGTAGGGCAAGGAAGGTGTCCTTGTAGCCGAACCACTATAAATCTCCGTGTTGTGGTTTGATCTTTCCATCCTTATCTTTCATTTCATTTAAATTACTTTACTTGCATTGTTTATACATATTTGCTTATATTTGTCCATATTGATCAAGAGTTGAATTCACATAATATCGAATCGAAATTTTTAAAAGGTAAACAAAAGTTTTCATAAATTAAAAAGACGTAAAACTATTCAACCCCCCTTCTAGTTTTCCACATTTATGTCTATACGTGGTTAAGTAAAATGCTGCGAACGATATATGGGCTAGTAATAGGTTTAAGTACATGTGTGATGATTCAGACATATTTTGATATGATCAAATATGTGAAATCTAAACATGTGTTTTCTTGTAGAATATGCCTCGCAATTTCCCAGACCCCGTCATGTCCCAAGCTGCTATTTGAAAGCTAGTCGACGATAGCGTAGCCGCAGCTTTAGAGAATCAAGCCGCAGTATTTGCTCGATCCGGAAGTACCAGCCGACCGAATGGAGAGAATGAGATGACAACAAATCGCAAGTGTACTTATAAAGACTTCATAAACTGCAAACCAACTTTCTTCAAAGGAACAGAAGGAGCAACAGAGTTAGCTCATTGGTTTGAGCGTACTGAAGTAGTCTTTATGAGGTGCGGATGCACTGATGACTGTAAGGTTACCTTTGCAACAGGGACTTTCTTGGAGGATTCCCTGTCTTGGTGGACCTCTATTACCCACACCATGGGAGTAGAAGCAGCTCATCAGATCACTTGGGATGAACTTAAGAAGAAGATGTTGAAAAAGTACTGTCCACGGACTGAGATTAAGAAGCTGGAAGATGAGTGTAACACCCCAACCCGGCAAGGGTAGAAGTGTCACGAAAATGGTGACATATCAAAGGCAAGCATAACATACGACTTACATAATACAAATGGTTTACAATATTACAAAGGAAAATATACCAAATCTACATAGTCATACATAAATGAATACTAAAACTAGGGTATCGTCTTCATAAGCTAATCTCTCATCCCAAAGCAAACCCAAGCTCCTGGCTTCCTACTAAAACCTGCCGCAGGAAAAGAATGCGGCTGAGCTTAAAAAGCCCAGTGAACAGATATATAATAAACGGAAACAAAATCAAATGAACATGAACAGACATATCATAATGAACGAGATTTAGGAAAAGGAAATAAAGAATAAGGTTTAGGACAGTCATCCACCACGAGCCCATATCATAACATATCACATATCATATCATATCATATCTTCATAATCATATAGAGGGGAGACCTCTCAGATAATCAGATAATATGAGGGGTGTCCTCATTCTTCAGGTGGAGTAGCTAGCTCCCATATTTTGTGAAAGGAGTGGATTGCACCCAGCCCCAGTCACCATATCATATCATATCAAAGCATATCATATCAGAACATATCTAGGATGCATCCATACGCCCCCCAAACAAATCATATTGGCCATAACAAATCATAAAGCGCGCATAACATATCATAATGGGGACGGTGTGGTTAATCACTCTGACCACACAAGAGTCATGCCATTGGTGCATCAATGACACGGCCATGTTACCTTCATGGCTAGGAAACATATTTGGCTCGTAGTATCAAACTGGGGTCAAGGTTAAAGGTTCATATCAAAGCAAAGGTTCATATGTCATAATCATAGTCCAAATCTCAAGGTTCATATCACAGGGTTCATATAAGAGGTTCAGAAGTCAAAGGTTCATATCAAAGGTTCAAATGCCAAAGGTTCATATCATAGGTTCAAATCAAAAATCAAGAGGTCGAAGGCACCTTATTAAAAAGGGCAGAATATCTGTACCTTATTCCAAAGCAAAGCACAAACCAAAAGAATAAGATGCAAAGGATCATGTCCTCTCCTTCTTCACACCTAGAGGGGTAGAAAAGAATTACAACCCTTTCCATTTTAAGTAACTTTCCATTTTTAGCAGGTTTCCAAATTTAGTAAGTTACCACATTTAGCAAGATTCAAGTGATATAATTCAAGTCAAGTCTTTAATTAGCTTATTATGGAAGTAACATTCATTTTAACAAGTTACACAATTTCAGGGTTAATTATGACAAGTTTTCATAGTTCAGGGTTATAAGTGTAACTTTACCAAACTTCAAGGTTTAAAATAGAAATCTCATCATTTACCATTTGAATACTTTAAATTTCCAGAATTGCACATTTAGTCTTCACGTTTCCATATTTACAAGTTACACCCCTTTTAATTTTCTTAATTTACACATTACACTTTATAATTACATAAATTACAATTTAGACTTTATTAATATTACATTTGCACTTCAAGCCCTTCGTTACTCATATTTACAGAAAATACCCTTTAATTTAATTATGGCATGACAAGCCCTTCAAGTTTCATAATTTACGATTTACACCCTTTGTATTTAATTAATTACAAGTTAACCTTATACTTATATAATTTACAATTTAACCTTCACAAGATTCATATTACACATCAAGTCCCTTTTATTCCTTCAAATTACAGAAAATAGCCCTCAATATTATCATGTTACAACCAGCCCTTAAACTTTCGGTAATTTACACATTTGGTCCTTATACTTTTTAAATTACAATTTCGAATTATATAATTTACTATAATTACATATTAAACCTTTAATTTACCAATTTTACACCATGAGTACTTATTTTAACATGTTATACGAAAACACCCTTAAACATTCACAATTTTCACATTAAGTCCCTCTAGTTATCAAAGTTACATATTTAGTCCTTTAATTTACAATTTCAACCTTTAATTATTAACAATCACATATTAAGCCATTAAATTACCAAAATTACACATAACCCCCTGAATATAATTCATTACTCAAAACAGTACCAAGTTTCCAGAAATTACATATTTAGTCCCTCATTTTTATTATTTTCAAATCGATTTATAACTTACCAATTAAATCATTATCTTGCCAAAATTACAAATAAGACCCTCATGTTATAATTTTTACATATTCTCCCAGGTCCATATAATATTACAAAAATATCCCACAAGTTTTAATAATTACAAAACAGCCCCTTAACATTTAATTATTAAATCGGTTTGCATAAAACTATAACAAAATCAAACCCTAGCAATCCCAATCATTAGGCCATCATTGAATCATCATTGTATCACTTTTATTTCCATATTTCATCACACAAAAACCCTAGGTCGATTGATATAATAATTTTTCCACAATTTTCCCTTTTTATTTCATAAATCCGGTTTTAACTAAAATCCATAAATCACGAATTTGACTCAAAAAAATCAAGGCACCATTTTTCTCATGTTATATGAAGCATATAGAACCCAGGAAAAATAAGCAAACACCTCAGAAAAATTGCATGGATTTATTAGATTCGATTATTCAAAATTAGGGTTTTATGCTATTTATTTTTCATTCGATCAATACATGAAGCATGGTTCGATTTCAATATTTTTCCCATGTTATATGTGATTGAGAGAGAGCTAGAAAAATACCAGAAATAATTTAGATCAAAGGATTCACACGCTTCAAATTATTGTTGCTCGGTTAGGGTTTTTCGAACCAATTAATTCACCATGAACACACGATCGACTCCAGGACCTTGTGGCTATTTTTCTCACCTTCCTTGCATCATGAAGAACTCCATAAAAATAGGTTTTTGATTTCTAAAAATCGGAGGTGGTGTGTGGGAATTTTAAGAGTGGCGGCTCATTGTATTTTTAGGGTTTAGAGGTGAAATAAAATTTTTGGAGTGATAAATTAGTGATAGGCCGACCTTGGGGAGGGCATGGGGCCAAATGACCGGCCTTCACAAGGCCCAAATTAACTTACCCTTTATTTTGTGTATTTTCCTAATTTAATTGTAATTTAAATGCTTTTTAATTAATAATAATTGTGTATTTAGATTTTTGGTACACACAAGGGTATTTTGGTCATTTCACAACTTGTATAAATATTAATCGAAGTCTTCAAAATTATTTTGTACCATATCTTGCTCGTTTCCAGAAGTTTGGGATCGATTCGGAACTTTAATTAAGCTTTAATTAAATTTTTAAAGTTTCAGGGGCATTTTGGTAATTTTTGCATGTTTTAAATTTTCGGGTTTTACAATGAGTTTCACCAGCTAGTTGTGAAAGGGACAGATCTGAAGGCTTACAACAGGAGATTCCAGGAGCTTGCTCTCCTATGTCCATCTGTTGTGCCTGATCTAGAGAAAATGCTGGAGAAGTATATTGAGGGTTTACCCTGTAGCATTGAAGGAAATGTTACTGCGTCTAAACCTTAGTCGCTGGAGGAAGTGATTACCATAGCCCAACGACTGATGGATCGTGAGAGTAAGCATGGTTCTACCCAAGGGAATTTCGACAACAAACGCAAGTTTGATGATTGAAAAATGACCCATTCTTCCAACAACTATCCCAATAAACACCACTACCCTAGTAACAACAACCGTAACAACCAAAACAACTACCAGCCGAATTGTAACAATTCCCAAAACCGCTGACAAGAGACCGTCAGAGCAAATGCCAACGCACCTGTAGAGAAGACTGGTTATGTTGGAACCAAGCCATTCTGCAATCGATGCTCGTTGCACCATCATGGTCCGTGTGCTATCAAATGCGAAAAGTTTCAAAAGCTTGGACACCAGACCAAGGACTGTAGAGCAACTGGAGCGAATTTGCAGCCGGTGGTTATAACCTGTCACGGGTGTGGTGAGAAAGGGCATTATAAGACTCAGTGCCCGAAGGCGAACGAAAATTCGAACAACGGTAGTCGCGGAAGGGTTTATGTGCTTGGAGATGCTAAGGAAAACCCCGACATCGTCACCGGTACGTTTCTTCTTAATCAGCATCTAGCTAAAGTATTATTCGATACCGGAGCTGATAAAAGTTTCATATCTCTTACGTTTGCTACTTTGCTTAAAATCCCTCCTACCGTCTTACATAACACGTACCAAATCGAACTAGCTAATGGAAAATTAGTAAGCACGAACACTATAATCCGAAATTGCACTCTAACCTTATTAAATCAACCTTTCGACATCGATCTTATGCCCATTGAACTCGGTAGTTTCGACGTCATCGTTGGCATGGATTGGTTATCCAAATATCATGCTAAAATTCTATGCGACGAAAAAGTAGTTCATATTCCTTTCAAAGGTGGAACTTTGATTATACGAGGTAATCAGAGTAAGACCCGACTAAGCCTAATATCCTGCCTTAAAACACTGAAATACATCAACAGAGGATGTCAATTGTTTTTGGCTAGTATTACCGAGAAGGAGACGGGGGAAAAACGACTGGAAGACGTACCCGTAGTACGAGATTTTCCGGAAGTCTTTCCTGAGGAATTACCTGGATTACCGCCTGTACGACAGGTAGAGTTTCAGATCGACTTGGTACCAGGAGCAGTACCAGTAGCACGAGCGCCTTATCGTCTAGCACCGGCAGAGATGCAGGAATTATCCAACCAACTACAAGAGTTATTGGATAAAGGTTTTATTCGACCTAGTACGTCACCTTGGGGAGCTCCTGTTCTCTTTGTTAAAAAGAAGGACGGATCTTTTAGAATGTGTATCGATTATCGAGAGCTGAATAAACTTACGATTAAGAATCGATATCCATTACCAAGGATTGACGATTTGTTCGATCAATTGCAAGGATCAAGCGTCTACTCGAAAATAGATTTAAGGTCAGGGTATCATCAACTGCATGTTAAGGAAGAGGATATTCCTAAGACTGCATTTCGAACGAGGTACGGTCATTACGAATTTCAAGTGATGCCATTTGGGTTAACTAATGCACCTACAGTATTCATGGACCTCATGAATCGCGTGTGTAAACCTTATTTGGATAAATTCGTGATCGTGTTCATTGATGATATTCTTATCTATTCTCGAAACGAAGAAGAGCATGCGGAACATTTACGGACTATTTTGGAATTACTCAAGACAGAAAAACTGTACGCTAAGTTTTCTAAGTGTGATTTCTGGATTCACACAGTGCAGTTTCTTAGGCACGTGATAGACCGAGAGGGTATTCACGTGGATCCTTCCAAAATAGAAGCAGTTAAGAGTTGGCCGACCCCGACGAACCCCACTGAGATACGTCAATTTTTAGGACTTGCTGGTTATTATCGAAGATTCATAGAGGGATTTTCGAAGATTACCAAGTCTTTAACGGAATTGACGCAGAAGAATAAGAAGTACGTATGGGGAGAAGAGCAAGAGAAAGCTTTCCAGCTGTTAAAGCAAAAGCTTTGTGAAGCACCAATCCTAGCTTTACCAGAAGGAACTGATGATTTCGTTGTTTATAGCGATGCGTCACACCAAGGTCTAGGTGCGGTATTAATGCAGAGAAACAAAGTGATTGCTTACGCGTCTCGTCAACTCAAAACTCATGAGAAGAACTATACGACTCATGATTTAGAATTAGGAGCCGTTGTGTTTGCTCTTAAAATCTGGAGACACTATTTGTACGGTACAAAGTGTGTTGTCTATACAGATCACAAGAGTCTTCAGCACATACTCGATCAGAAGGAATTGAATATGAGACAACGAAGGTGGTTAGAGTTATTAAGTGATTATGACTGTGAGATTTGTTATCATCCTGGAAAAGCAAATGTTGTAGCAGATGCTTTGAGCAGGAAGGAACGAATTAAGCCACTTAGAGTAAGGGCTTTAGTCATGACTATTAACTCAGACCTACCATCCCAAATTCTCAATGCGCAAACTGAGGCAATAAAGGAAGAAAATGTCCAGTCTGAGAATTTAAGGGGAATGGACAAAGCGTTTGAACTTCGCCCCAATGGGACTCGTTGTATTAAGAATCGAAGTTGGATTCCACTTTTTGGTGATCTAAGGAATGTGATTATGCACGAATCACATAAATCCAAGTATTCTATCCACCCAGGATCTGAAAAGATGTACCAGGATCTCAGAAAGCTTTACTGGTGGCCAAACATGAAAGCTGACATTGCAGAGTATGTCAGTAAATGTTTGACGTGTGCACGAGTTAAAGCTGAGCATCAAAAACCATTTGGTTTATTGACGCAACCTGAGATTCCTGAATGGAAATGGGAAAGGATAACTATGGATTTTATCACCAAATTACCTAGAACGTCAAGCGGATATGACACCATTTGGGTCATAGTTGATCGTCTTACTAAGTCAGCTCGCTTTTTGCCGATCAAGGAAACTGACGAAGTAGAAGAGTTAGCCAAACTATATCTGAAAGAGATAATCCAGGATGCTTTGGGTACTAATTTAGATATGAGTACGGCTTATCATCCCCAAACCGACGGACAGAGTGAGAGAACCATTCAAACGTTGGAAGATATGCTTAGAGCTTGTGTAATAGATTTTGGCAAAGGATGGGATAGACATCTACCTTTGGCAGAATTCTCATACAACAATAGTTACCATGCAAGTATCAAAGCAGCCCCGTTTGAAGCACTTTATGGGAGAAAGTGTCGGTCACCTGTCTGTTGGGCAGAAGTCGGAGAATCTCAACTTACTGGACCAGAGATAGTCCAGGAGACTACCGACAAGATTGTGCAAATCCGACAACATCTGCAAGCTGCCCGAGATAGGCAGAAGAGTTATGCAGTTGGAGACAGAGTAATGCTGAAAGTATCACCATGGAAGGGAATGGTTAGATTCGGCAAACGCGGAAAGTTGAATCCCCGATATATTGGACCTTTCGAGATTCTGGAGAGAATCGGTCCAGTAGCTTATCGACTCGATCTTCCTATAGAACTTAGTAAAATCCATCCCGTCTTTCACGTCTCTAACCTAAAGAAATGCCTATCCGATGAAACACTCGTTATTCCTATGAAAGAGCTTCGTCTCAATGACAAGCTTAATTTTGTGGAAGAGCCTGTGGAGATCATGGATAGAGAAGTCAAACAACTCAAGCGAAGTCGCGTTCCTATCGTCAAGGTAAGATGGAACTCTAAGAGAGGACCAAAATTTACCTGGGAACGAGAAGATCAAATTCGGACGAAATACCCATATCTTTTCCCAAATACTCCGACCAACACCGACTGAATCTCGGGACGAGATTCCTTCAACGGGGGATACTGTAACCACTGCGAAAATCTCATCTGGTAACACTTTACACTTACCCATTTTTCACATATAATTTTTTTTTTATTTACTTGCCTGAACGTAACCACTATCTCATGTGACGTAACTCACATCTATGATAAACGTATTCGTACGCGACCTAACCATGACCTATTATATGTTTATACATTACCTTATGTTAAGTATAGTACTTTACAAATTACCATTTGCCACTTTACGTTAATTCGTTAACGTACTAAGTTTAACTAAAACCTTATCACCCGATATAGTTTCTATGAGACTTTAAACCACTATAATACCAAATATAGTTAACGAAACCCTAGAAGTACCAAAGTATAAGTCACCTAGGTAATGTACAAGTCACTAAAGCATAGAAACCCTAATTTCACTATAACTCCCGATAAAACCCTAATTTCTCAGAAACTATTATTTTATTTGAAAACCCTAGTTAATATTTTTATAAAAATATTATGTACAAGCCCTATAAGCCAAGGTACAAGTCATTTAAGCATAACATTTAATTAGAATTAAAAACCTTATAAAAACATTAAAAATAATTATTTAAATGACATTTTATGTAATATTTTCACACAATAAATTCTAAAAATAATTTATTTATTTATTTAACATATGTACAACTTCATAAACTTAATGTACAACTCTCTAATGCACAAGATCATAAAAACTCATTTATTTGTATTTAAAGTCTAATAAAAATTACATAAAAATTATGTAAAATTAAGAAATAATTAAAAATGTATTTTTCTTATTTTACTAACCCTAGTACAAGTCTTTTAAGCTTAAGGTACAACTTGCTAAAGCACAAAAATCATTTTTCCCTATATAACTACAAATCGATATATACTAAAATGAGTTTTATGGATTCAAAAACCTTCCTTAAGTGAACCATAGGATTAGAAACCCTAGTTTTATCCTAAACCCTAGATTACAAGTAAACAAAGCCTATGTACAATTCCCCTATGCACAATTCGACCCTAACTAAACTAGTTACTTCATCTAGTTTGATCTTAACCCTAAACTAACCAACCCTAGCTAATTTCTTAAGCCCTAAGAGTCCAATTATATGAACCCTAACATGCCATATTGCCCCTCTTCTAGAAATGGGTATACTTGTATGGTTTAGAGACTTACACATCATCAATCCCTCCTCCTACCCATGTGTCACAGCCATACACCTCACTTCCCTCACTCCCATAATCTTCCTAGAACACACAAGAAACCCTAGATGATCCCTATAAATAGAACCCTAGATGATCCCTATAAATAGAAGGCACACCATGAAACCCTAATTCACCACCAAACCATTCGAACCAATCCACACAGCCTCAAAACACTTCACTACTGATCCCACAAACCTAGTATAAGCTTAAATAGACCAAAGGAAGCAGTAGAAGTAAGCTAGAACCAAGGGGAACTCAATTCGAACCTATTTCCCAAAAATCATACCCTAGTCGACATAAATAACAAGAGGTATGTTCTATCCTTTTTATTTACTTTCTTACACTTAATATGAGTCTAAATACTTAGTATAATATGTCTTGAAAGTTATATTAATCCAGGATTAGTAGAAATAAAGTTTTGTTCATAAAAACTCAAACCGAACACTTTTACAACAAAAACATATGAAATGAATTTCTAAAAGACCTAGGATCATAAAAATGGATTAGGAGTACTATAAATATGTTAGAAATACTAAGTATACAATAAAAACAAGAGGTATAATAATCGGATATAAAGAAAACAAAGTTTTCTTTCTCTTTTTCTTCCTGTCGACTAGCAGCAGACCTGCTGCTTTGGTCTTTAAATTCGAATAGTAAACGGACCTTTAAAAATCTAGCTTTTGGCACGATGAAAGTACATTAAAAGGGCTACGTTTAGGAAAAAGAATCATTAAAATTCATTGAGAAACGAGTGAGAACGAACTACTTTTTGATCGGGTAAAATCTATGTCGAACAAACCCCAAGTCGCAGTTTTCAAAAATTGTTTCTGTGGTCATACGTTCGAACCAAGCTGAGATCTTTTGCAAAAATACTCTTAAGACACTTAAAAATGTTTTGGTTAAGGAGTCGTAAAAGTTCCCGTCACCAAACGTGAGAAATAAATTGTTTTTGTGTACCAAGGATGTCGTATGAAATGGATTAGGAGTCTCAAGGGCCATTTTTGCCAAAGCTCTACTAAGTTTTATGTCTTGGACTAGTTTTGCAGTCAAGTTAAACCCTAGGGGTGTAAACTGTCATTTTTGAAAATTAATGGTAGAAAGTGTAATTTAACTAAAGTTCAGGGGTAAAAGTTGTCATTTTCATAAAGTTCGAGGGTAAAAGTTGTCAACCCTAGATACTTGAGGGTCTAAAGTGAAAATATACTTATAAACTTTAAATTAATTTAATATTATTATTATTAAATTAATATTATTATTATTATTATTATTATTATTATTATTATTATTATTATTATTATTATTATTAGAATTTTAAACCTAATATACGTTTCGAGCTGTAACTAACAAACGAAGTGTCCATTTAACGAACGGACAGAACCAAAACTTACAGATAAGAAATAAGATAAAATCTTATAACTTTTGGAGAGACTTCATGTTGTCTTAAAATTAACATTTACCGAAAACGATACGAAAGGAATAATAAAAACTTATATATATTAAGAAACTATTACTGAGAACTTGACACACCAACCCAGGTAGCGTGCCGGAGACGTTTATCAACTTCACTTAACTTTGTTTTCCAATCCAAATTACCCAGGTGAGTTCATAGTCCCACTTTTTACTACGTTTTTCCAAACTTGTGGGGAGATACATGCTTAGTGCAATGCTATGAAGATAACCAGTTAACGTTTTGCGTGCCATGAGGCTTAGTGCAATATATATACTTTACACTGCAGTACTACTGATTTCTCTTTATCTAGCTTGTGTTCAAACCTATTACAACTGAAAACACTATGGATTCACTCAACCTTTGTGTTGACTTTTTAAGCATGTTATCTCAGGTGACTAAGGCATGACTTGGCACGGAGTGGCTGTGGACTTTCTTCTTATAACAAGGCTGTCCACTTTGTTATCATTCAAATAATAATGTATTTTTATTTCGTATTTCAAAAACTTTCCTCTGGGACCTATCCTTTGTACTCTGATAAATAAATGAATGATAATAATTTTTCTTAAAACGTCTATTTTTCGAGTCGTTTTCTATTAGCATGACTGTGAAACCATGAAGTAATACCCCAAACTTATATTCCGCTGCGAAATCAAAAAACGGGGTTGTTACAGAGTGGTATCAGAGCTCATGGTTATAGAGAACCAAATGTTTTCAAACATTGGACTATAGCCGTTTTTCATAAAAATTTCCCTAAGAGTCCTCCGTGCCACAGCTTCACTGAAACATTATTTATATGTGATTATTATTTAATTTACTAGTGAGATAATTATAATATTCGGGTGGTTACAGAACTATGGTTTCCCCTACCCATACTATTACCCCTATGTCGGACTCTAACACTGATAATGTCATGATAGTTCCGGACATTACAACTATACCCAGGCAAACGAAAGAATCGGATCCATCCAAGGATGTTTCTATAGTACCCGAGACTGTATTTGGACATGATACGGAATCGGACCCGTCCGAGGAGCCATCGGAAGATGTTGCGATGCCTGATGTTATACCGCCTCCAGATGATCCATATGTGCAGGTTCGCGAAGGAGTTCGGAGAACTGCTCGGATCAGGACACATCCGGTACCTACATCTGCAACATCATCGCTACCTCCTCATCCTTATATGTTACCTTCCCACGTATTTTCCGAACCTATATCTTCTTCTGATTTCTATCCTCTATCAATTCCCTTGGAGCTTAGCAAGGAGGCAAGAGCTATTGTTGCCCGATATCATATGTTACCCCGATCGCCTACGCCTGATTATCCGACCCCGCCGAGAGTCTTCGAAATAGGAGAGAGTTCGCAGGCAGCTCAGGAGCGACCTCCGACCATATCCACTTTGCTGACTCGATTGGAGAGGCAAGAGGAGCAAATTGAGACTGCTCTAGGCCATCTAGATGAGTTACCTCTAGAACGAATCGAGAGCATGGAATATGGAATCGAAGATTTGGCGACCGAACGAAAGGAAATACGACAGGAGTCGGAGGAAAGTCAGAATATCCAAATATTACTTTAAGGTCAGAATATCTGTACCCTATGAGAAACCTTAAGAGATAAGGTCAGAATATATGTACCTTATTCAAAGCAAGCAAATAGTAAAAGAGATGTCACAAGATGATCACTCCCGCTTCACAGAACCTATACGAATTAATAACCAAATATTACTTTAAGTTATGTTTTTAGTAACTTTCTGTTTTTAGTAAGTTTCCCATTTTAGTAAGTTTCCTGAATTAGCAATATTATTCATTTATCATTAAGGTTACGATTTAGTCAAGTTAAAGTAGTTAAAATGACAATATACACGAATTAGGGTTTATTATGATAATTTATGATAGTTTAGGGTTTTACTATTCAATATTGCAAGGTTTAAGGTTTAAGATGTAAATTACATGAATACTCTTTTTTTTTATCCCTACATCAAAACAACCCGTGACCCATGCGTATATTTTACTCTTTGTTTATCATTAGTTCGAATAAGAAACGTCAAACCGAGACATGCATGCATTCTTATTTTCTTTAGCTCGTACAAGATTTTGATTAGAACACGCTATATGGGTCGAAGGTAAAACAATTCAAAACAGTTTCACAAGAGTCGGTTCAGAAGGCAAGGATCGAATAGATAGCTTTTATGTGGTTATATCATGCGAGGCTTCTTTTGTAGAACATGCGTACGTATGATTAAAATAGTTTAAGCCAAACCACCCAACTACACAACCATGTTCAACACGTGAAAATCACAACCCTTTTCCAGCCCCATCGACCCCTCAAAATTATAACCGAAACCACCCCTAGTTCGACACACACTTAACACCACACGACACACATAAGACCCATTTCTCTTGCATGAAACTCGACCCATTTTACAGCCACCTTTACACACCAATACACACGTAAACTCACCCTTGTTCCCAGCCTAATTTGACACACAAGTAGCCAACATAGAGACCAATTATCATAGCTACACGACACCTTTAACGGTCACATAAAATCATGAACTTCCACTCTAATCGACATCCTCCTTATTTACTGTATGGGATTCGAAACAATAACAAAAAAAAGCATGTATGTTTTCTCTTTTATTTTAGTTCGTAGGATCAGTTTATACATGTATAAAGGATTGAACACAACAAATCAAAACAGAAAACATGAGGGTCGAATCAAGATATAGATCGATATATATATGTAAGCTCTCACAGTCGTTATTTTATGTGAATTACTAGTTATGATTTCATGCGACTCTTTATGATTTCATGTGATTCTTAAATCGTATACATACATGTAGATTAAACTGATTTATATAGTATCATGCGACATTTTATACGTTTATAATGAGATCAAAAGAAAAGGAATGAAGCAAGGTTGATACTATACCCTCGTTGCGTGATCAAAAGAGGAGAACAATAATCAAAGGAACCACGAGCACAAGACCCCTCGAATCTGCTATATAACACCGCGACCAAACCAATGTCGAGTCCAAGCCAAAACAACACCCTCGAATCAGTAGCACACCACGACTAGACCACCAAGTAGAAGCTACAAAGAGTCTCCTTTGCTTTGCTTTTTGAATCGAACAGGAAGGAAAGAGTAGCAGCCGCCAATGTGTGGTGTAGGTTTTTAGGGTTTTGTTTAGAGAGTTTTGTGTGATATATATATAAAAAAATGTATGTACATGTACACGGTATAATACAAACCGTGTGAGAGGGTTTTCAAATTAGGTAGTATGCTAATTTCATGGGATATGATTGGAGACCATTTCAAAGTTATCTTGTTTTAAAATCATTGTTACAGAAATTCGGTTAGGGCATTAGTAGGCGTGTGATGATATTTAAATGTATACCATTCGTTTTATCATAAGTCTTTATTATCGTATTACTTTTATTCGTTCAATTTTTAACAGATAGATACTTAGGATATATTCGGGATGAAATGTCTTAATGCGTTAAACGTCTTTTATGAATTTGAGATCAAAGGGTATTATGGGTATTTTACATGTTCTGAAATTTTGGGTTTTACAACTCTTCCCCTCTAAAAAAAAATTTCGTCCGTGAAATTGAAATGAGAACGAAATGAAGACATACCTGACTACGAAAAGAAATGAGGATAATTTGTTCGCATTGATTCCTCGGTCTCCCATGTAGCTTCACGCTCTGGGTGATTCCTCCAAAGAATTTCACAAACGGAATGACCTTGTTTCTCATGACTCGATCTTGTCGATCCGAAATAGCTTCGGGTTCTTCTGGAAGGGACATATCGAATTGAATCTGATCAAACAGATAGGATACCACATGCAAAGGATGATAATTGTATCCCCTCAGAAGAGATACATGGAAGACGTTATGAACATGCGATAACTGTGGAGGTAGAGCCAAACGATAAGAAACCTCCCCAATACGTTCAAGAATCTCAAACGGTCCGATAAATCGAGGACTAAGCTTTCCCTTGATCCCAAAACGTTTCACACCCCTAAATGGTGATACTTTCAGAAATACACAATCCCAACACGAAATTCTAAGTCACGTCGATGCTTATCAGCATAACTCTTCTGCCGAGTTCTAGCCTCTTTCAGCTTCTCCTTGGCAACGGCCACTTTCTCATTAGTGATCCTAATAATTTTCGGACCTTCGATCAAACGTTCACCCACTTCATTCCAACAAATGGGTGCCCTATACTTCCTCCCATATAAAAGCTCATAAGGTGCTGCCTTGATGCTATCGTGCCAACTGTTGTTGTAGGCAAACTCCACCAAGCATAGGTATTCATCCCAATTACCAGTCCACTCTAATGCACACGCTCTCAACATGTCCTCCAATGTCTGGATGGTCCTCTCGGTCTGGCCATCCGTCTGATGATGAAATGCTGTACTAAACTTGAGGCGTGCACCCCAAGCTCTGTGCAGACTTTTCCAAAAATGAGATGTAAACCGCGGATCCCTGTCTGACACAATCGATGT
Source organism: Artemisia tridentata subsp. tridentata (assembly GCA_021014915.2). Taxonomy (NCBI): domain Eukaryota; kingdom Viridiplantae; phylum Streptophyta; class Magnoliopsida; order Asterales; family Asteraceae; genus Artemisia; species Artemisia tridentata. Next base: position 374,946,193 of record CP139505.1, read on the forward strand.
TGGAGTACCCTGAAGTCTAATAATCTCCTGCTGAAAAATCTCCGCCAATCTACCGATACCATAATCCTTCCGAATAGGTAAGAAATGAGCAGACTTGGTTAGCCGATCAACAACCACCCAAATCGTATCATGTCTTTTCTGAGTACGAGGTAACCCCGTGACAAAATCCATGGAAATCTCATCCCACTTCCAGGTAGAAATATCTAAAGGCTGCAACAAACCACTCGCCCTCTGATGTTCAATCTTGACTTGCTGACAAGTCATACACTTGGCTACAAAAGAAGCTACATCTTGTTTCATACCATTCCACCAAAAATGCTGCTTAAGGTCCCTGTACATCTTGGTAGAACCAGGATGAATAGTGAATGGGGAACTATGAGCCTCAGACAAAACAGCCTCACGTAGCTCAGGATCATCCGGAACACAAAGCCGATCTTCAAACCATACTATACCAGAGTCATCCACTCTGAACTCCGACTGTTTACCCTCCTGAACATTCTGAACCACAACCCAAAGCTCACCATCATCCTTTTGAGCTTCCTTAATCCGTAGTATAAGATTGGACTCGACCTTCATGCTGGCCCAATATCCATCATAACCCCGCACACAAAGTTTAACATCCAAGATCTCCAAGTCATTATGAATTCGAGGTTCAATCTCAAGACTTGCTATCATACCAGATTTCCGGCTAAGTGCATCAGCAACAACATTCGCCTTGCCCGGATGGTATTGGATGTTTGTGTCATAATCTTTGAGGAGTTCTAACCATCGTCTTTGTCTCATGTTAAGTTCCTTCTGGTGAAGATATACTTGAGACTCTTGTGGTCAGTAAAGATGTCACATGACTCGCCATACAAATAATGTCTCCAAATTTTCAATGCAAACACAACAACAGCTAACTCTAAATCATGGGTGGGGTAATTCTCCTCATAGGGTTTTAATTGCCTTGAAGCATAAGCAATCACCTTGCCATGTTGCATAAGGACACAGCCTAAACCCTTCTTCGACGCGTCACTGTAAATCTGATAACCCCCAGAACCAGATGGAAGAGTCAAAATAAGAGCGGACACTAATCTCTGTTTCAGCTCTTCGAAACTCTTCTCACGTTCCTCCGTCCAAACAAACTTCTCACCCTTCCTCATCAGTTGCGTCAATGGTAACGCCAACCGTGAGAAACCCTCAACAAACCGTCGATAGTAGCCCGCAAGCCCCAGAAAACTCCTAACCTTAGTCACAGTAGTAGGTCTTGGCCACTTGGTGATAGCCTCAACCTTAGATGGATCCATGGTGATACCATCGGCGGATACAATATGACCAAAGAAAGCAACTTGGCTCAACAAAAATTCACCCTTCGAAAACTTAGCATACAACTTCTGTTGCCGAAGAGTTTCCAAAACAATCTTAAGATGCTGCTGGTGCTTTTCCTTGGTCTTAGAGTAGACTAGGATATCGTCGATGAACACAATCACAAATTTGTCAAGATATTCGTGGAATACTCGATTCATGAGGTCCATGAATACAGCAGGAGCATTAGTCAAACCGAAAGGCATAACCAAAAACTCGTAATGACCATATCTGGTACGAAACGCGGTCTTAGGAACATCTTGTTCTTTCACACGTAATTGGTGATAACCAGACCTCAGATCAATTTTTGAGAAGAATTTAGCCCCTTGCAGCTGATCAAACAAATCATCTATTTGCGGAAGTGGATAACAATTACGGATAGTGATACGGTTAAGTTCACGGTAGTCGATACACAATCTCATACTCCCATCCTTCTTCTTTACAAACAACATAGGAGCACCCCAAGGCGAAACACTAGGACGGATGAAACCGTTCTCTAACAGTTCCAGTAATTGCTCCTTCAATTCAATAGGCGCCATACGGTACAGAGCTTTGGAAATAGGTTCGGCACCTGGAATCAATTCGATGCCAAACTCAACTTCCCCAGTAGGAGGAATACCAGGAAGTTCATCGGGAAATACGTCAGAGAAATCACGTACAACGGGAAGACTTTCAATACTCGGACTTTCCAAAGATGTATCTTTAATGGATGCCAGAAAACCTTGGAAACCATGGGAAATCAGAGTTCGGGCTTTCATAGCCGAAATAATCTTAGCAGACTTGAGAGGTTGAGAACCATGATAAACAAAATCAGGGTGATGAACATAGCCAAAGATCACATTTCTGGCATGAAAATCAATGGTAGCCCTATGAGAAGCCAACCAATCCATGCCCAAAATCACATCAAAGTCAATCATATCGATAGGGAGCAAATTTGTCGGGCGAATGCGGTCATCAAACCGTAAGGGACAATTCACAAATTCATGCTCGATGAGTATATGGTTATTCATTGGTGTTGAGATGGATACACAATTAATTAGTGGTGTTGGGGTTATATTAAGTTTCTTGGCAAATGAAACAAATATAATGGAATGTGTGGCACCCGTATCAAATAATGCAAAAACAGTACGATCGCCAATGTAAAGTGTAACACCCCCAAATTACCGCAGCAGAACAGTAGAGTCAAGGGGGTATTACTTCATAATACAGATCAAGGTATAGAAAACGACCTCTAAATGAGACGTTTTGAAAAGTTATCATTCGAATTATTAAAAATCAGAGTTAAGACAATAAGTTCCAAAGTAAAGATACATAAAAGTTTGCAAAGCGCATCGAATGATAAAGATAAGATAAGATATAAGTCTTCAAGTATGCAAATGACTCTAGAATCCATGCATCCACTATCGCCTTATTAACCTGAGATAAACATGCTAAAAAGGGTCAACCAACGGTTGGTGAGTTCATAGATTTTAGTTTAAAAGTAAAGTATTTGAATAAAGATTTTCAAGCAAAGGCCTTGTAAATCCACTCAGTTCCAAGCCCCGCCCATACAAGACTTGCAACCTGTGTGTTTACAATCCACTGCCAACATAGTATGTCTATCAAGTATATTATAATAAAGATTTCACAGCAAAGGCCTTGTAAATCCACTCAGTTCCAAGCCCCGCCCATACAAGACTTGCAACCTGTGTGTTTACAATCCACTGCTAACATAGTAGGAATAGTATAAGTACGGATGTATAAAGAAATATGTATATGTCTAAAACTAGAACAATACAGATATGTATAAAATTAAATATCAATGACTTGCGTATGATTGATGACTTGCATACCAATGCACAACGTATTAAATGACTTGCATATCAATGCACAACGTATTGAATGACTTGCATATCAATGCACGAGAATAGATTTACACATAAAAGTGTACCGCATAATAAGACTACGCATCACATATAAATAATATAAAAGAATAATAATATTATATAGACCTGATTCATTTAGTAATTGTATCAAGTACAAGTATTTGATAATAATAGAGTTTGAGCATGTATCTCCCCAAAAAAGAGTTATTAAAACAAGTATTGGAAAGTGGGGCTATGACTCACGGTAATCCGTGAAAGTTTCTAAAGTATTTGTATAAGTAAATAAATATAGTTTGAGCATGTATCTCCCCCAAAAGTAGTTCAAAACGTATAAAAATAGGGGCTATGAAACTCACCTTAGTAGTGTAGTAATCGAGTAGTGATCAAATGGTGAAATGAATAGCTCCCGACTTGCGACCTAAAATAATGTGATAAGTTTAGATTTATTATTGGCTTTTCGGTTTTAATGAGTGAGATGATGAGAGTGAAAATATACGGAAATGGTAGTGTCGTGTTTGTGTGTTTTAGAGGTTTAAAGTTCGAAACTAACTCGTATTAGTTATTGTTGTTAATTATGTTAGTAAAAATATTTATTTTAAATATTATGCTAATTATTATAAAAACTTATGTGTTATATCTTTGCAAAAATGTACATGAAATGGGTATAAATTCCTCAAAGTTATAAAACTTATCCTTAACTTTATGAAAGTAACACTTTTAACCCGAAAGTTAAATTGTTTGCAATTCTAGTCCAAAAATATTATTTTATTCATTTACCCTTATCTTTTCGTTAAATACAGATTTGGTCCTTTACATTTTAATTTTCGTATTTTCTGTTTTGTATCCCTCATTTTCAGAATTTACACTTTTAATCCCTATGCCTCGTGACTTTTGCATTTCTAGTCCAAATTAACAAATTTTGCTAGTTTTTACATCTACTCTTTATACTCGATCTAATTGTTAAGTTTTCAAACATAACTCGCTGAAAATTTCGAATAGTTTAATATGGGTCGAAATGGGTTTTTAAAAGGGTGTGTCGAATGGGATTTTAAGGAGTGTGTCGAATGGGCTTTGAGCCCAACCTAAGTTTGATGAGGTTTTCAAAAAAAAGAGTTGTTCACTTTTCACAAATCTGAGTTTGGTTTGTAGTATCAAAAAAATAGCGCATGGTTTTAAAAAGAAAAGAAGCAAGCAGTGAAGAAAAGAAAAAAAAAAAGAAATTTATATGAGACGTATGGTTTTCATATGTCGGGTTTTCAGCGAAGTCGAGTAGTAGCAAAACGAGTATAAGGGAAAACTATGAGTTTTCATGACAACCAATATGGTTCGACTGTTTTGACGAAATAAGGCTTCGACTACAGAATGTATATCTTTATTCATGGTAAAGATTGCATGATGTATTCATTCATGTTTTACTAAAGGTGTGTTGATGGGTTTCGAATATGAGTTCAATATATATATATATATACATAGCCATTTGACACAAAATATATGCATGGAAGCATTTTGGGTTTTGACCATGTATTCATTTCCATGTTCAAGTAAGTTAGTAACTTATTAAGCTCGTGTTAACTTCATGCTAGTTCATATAATACATGCATATATGATGTGTATTTAAAAGGGGTGTCCGTGACTTGCTCAGGGAAACAAGTTTGGTTTTTGAAATGTTTATAACATGGTCATAGTGTTTTGTCTTTGTATTCATTTATCATGTTAACACATTTATTCTTTCATGCATGCACGACTTGAATAGAGTGAAATGAGGATGTGTAGTATTTGAACTAGAGTTGGCGACTTACAACAATCGGAGACGATGGTGGGACTGTTCGAACGAGGGTTGTGGCGACAAGAACACAAAGATGACAAGGAAAATTCTAGCTCTTCTTCTTCAACCCAACTCAAACTTAAAAACCCTAGTGATCTCGTACTCGAGCTATACTCCTTACCCACTCGTATGGTTACCAAATTCTATCTTTCTTTCTTTCTTCTTGTCAATAGTGAGCAATGTGAGTAATAAGGGTGATTTGTTTGTGTGTTGTCTTTGAGTTTTAGTGGTGGAGAGAGTCAAGAGCTATGGTGCTTAAATAGAGTGTTAGTGTGAATAAGGAAAACGTCCTTGTCCTAGATCGTCCTTGTCCACTGCTATGTGTAGGGAGTGTAGGTTTTGACTTCCTCTCACAAAAGTTTCTAAGACTGTGGTTAGTACTTAAGAAAGTATGACAAGATAAGCATATTGTTAAAAACCATAATGGTTGACTTCACCTCACAGATCCACACATGTTCGGCTGTTTAGGTATATGGGGAAGGAAAAGAAAACTTTGTTGATTACTATGATAGTTGACCACTCAATAGGTATTAGGTTTGTCCAAGAGTTAAAAGAATTTGGAGGGGACAATGGTACAACAAATGATGTGATTAGCATCTTAGAGTGTGATGACATTTTGTGTGTTTGTGAGATTTGTCGAGTGAGAGTAACGGAAGGAATAATACGTGCGTGGGTTTTTAGAGAATTTCGGTAGGCTTGTGGTTGTGTTGTTTGCTCGGCCTAACAGAAAGAAGAAAAAAAGTTAATAGTGAAATGGGCTTGGTGGTGGTGCTATGGTGTTCGGCCCAAGAGATAAGGAAGAATATATATATATATATATATATATATATATATATATATATATATATATATATATATATATATATATATATATATATATATATATATATATATATATATAAGTGAATTATGAAATAAATAATGTATTGGTATTATGTGTTTATTAATTGGATTGGTGTAATAATTTTTGGAGTTCGTTTAGCTTTTAGTGTCGGTGCGCAAGTGAGCTATTCATGATAAGTCTCGAAATCGTTTAGGGTGACTAGTGATCGTTGTTTGATAAAAAAAAATTAACCCGTAAAATAGGTTATTCAACATTAGTTTAGAATTACTTGGTGATTAATATAATTAATGACATGGGATTTTTACAAGGTATTACATAAAGAATGCCGGTAATAGTACCTGATGAGTTCGTTGCCTGATCACGAGTCGTAGCATTAACACGACCCATAGTAGGAGGTGGCCTAGCAGAGTTCACTGGTGTAATATGCCTCCCCTGGGGACAATCCTTCACCTTGTGGGCAGTGGATCCACAAGTGAAACATCCTCCCGTAGCCTTGTAACAAACACCCGGGTGAGGCTTCCTACAAGTAGCACAAAGTGGTGGAGGAGGTAAGGTCTCCGTAGGCCTCTTCTGACCCGAAGAACCTGTAGAACGACCCTGCTGAGAACCCCGAGTCGACTGATCCCTATACTGACGCTGTTTGTTGTTACCATGACCCTGGCGGTCATTCCCATTCCTACCAGTAACCCTCTGATCCTGAACCCTGTACTCCTGTCGTCTCTAATCAAAACCCCGGTCCTGACGGCCCCTATGCTCATAACCCTGGTCCTGACGACCCCTATGCTCATAACCCTGGTCCTGACGACCCTGAATACGGTTACCATCTCTGCCCCTCTTGTTTGAATCCCCATCAGCATAAAGTAACTCTATGTTACGGGCCGCGTCCGCAACTAGTGCAACATCTGTGTAATCAGTATTCACAATCCGGTCCAAAACCCACTTTTTCAACCCCCACTTAAAGTGCCTAGCCTGCCTATGAGCGTCACCAGCAACCGGTCCAACGAAACTAGCTAACCTCAGAAACCTCTGCATGTACTCTCCAGATGACTCCCGATCAAACTGATATATAGCTCCATACTCACGCTCATACCTTTGCTGCTCAGAGAAGGGAAAATACTGTTTATAAAAGATGTCACGAAAGGTATTCCATGAACAAGTGTCAGCAAAGTTCTCTCCCTTAGCCAGAAGATACGCCTTCCACCAACTCAACGCATCACCTTCCAACTTGAAAGTAGCCAGCCGCGTCTTAAATTCGTCACCACAACCCAAGGCTTTGAACAACTTCTCCATATATGTGATCCAATCTTCTGCCTCCGTGGGGGTGGCAGCAGACCGGAAAGAAAGAGGCTTAAGTTTGGTGAACCTCTCAATCCAAACATGCATCCCGGTAGGTGGAGCGCCGCCACCTGACGAACCAGCACCATTTCTGATGTCTGCGGTGATTTTGGTCTTTAATTAAGCAGAGAGGTTTGGGAGAGCATTAGCCAAAGCAGCGGCTATCATAGCCTCGAAGTTAGGGGTATCCTCCCCATTAGGATGACCGTTGCTACGCGTATTCACCATCTGAACGATCATTAAAACGATTAGTAAGGTCAGAAAACAGAAAGAATAAGCACGAAAGGAAAAGACGAAACAGGAACCTAGTGTCTACCCAAATCCTCACAAGTCAAATCCTAAGCTCTAAGGGTCAAATCCTAGGGTCCATATGTTCACAGGCCATAACTTAAGTACTACAAGTCGCAGCCTGGGCTCTGATACCATAATTGTAACACCCCAACCCGACAAGGGTAGAAGTATCACATTATGGTGACATATCAAAGCATACATAATAAACAGCGGAAGTCTTAAGCATAAATAATCAAAGGAGTTAAGTCAACATGACTTAAACCAATACATAAGTTCAAGAAAAGGAAATACTCCAAAGAAAATAAACAATGAAATTCAAGCCTAAACAAAGTCATAACATAAATAAATGGTAACTAAGATGACTAGGGTAAAGTCTCCACACAAGATTAACTCTCAACCCAAAGCAATCCCCAGCTCCTAGCTTAGATACCTGCCGCAGGAAAAGGAAATGCGGCTGAGCTTAAAAAGCCCAGTGAACAGATATATATAAACGAAACAAAAGATAAGGAACAAAGAATAAAATATGGTGCATTGGGAAACAGAAGGCATGAACAAATGAATATCAAAGTGTAAGTAATGGTCAGTAATCAATCCCGAGCCCAAACAAAATCATATCTCGTAGCACAAGTAACCATTGTATTCGGAGGGGTGACCTCGGAATACCAAAGGTAAAAGGAGGGGAGTCCTCAGTAACCATTGGAGTGATCAGCTCCCAAAATGTGAAGACGTGGATTGCACCCAACATCAATCACCAAATAAATCATAGCATAACATATACAAAACAAATCTAGGATGCATCCATACGCCCCTGCATAAATCATAGTGGCCATAACAAATCATAAAGTGCGCATATCATATCATATCATAAGGGACGGTGTGAAACATCACTCCACCACACTAAAGTCATGCCATTGGTGCATCGATGACACGACCATGTTACCTTCATGGATAGGAAAACATAATGGCTCGGGTATCAAACTGAAGGGTTCAAAAGTCATACCATATCAAAGTTCATATCAAAGGTTCATATCAAATCTAATCATATCAAAGGTTCATAAGTTCATAACAAAGCTTCATCATTAAGGTTCATAGCAAAGGATCAAAGCAAAGGTCCATAATCAATGGTTCACAAATCTAAGGGAACATATCAAAGGCATAGATTTAATAAGAGAGCCATAATAAGAAGGCTCAGATCATAATCAAAGCTAATAGCAAACCGATGTGAACGAATCATGAGAAACCTTAAGAGATAAGGTCAGAATATCTGTACCTTATTCAAAGCAAGCAAATAGGAAAAGAGATGTCACAAGATGATCACTCCCGCTTCACGGAACCTATACGAATTAATAGCAAAATATTACTTTAAGTTCATATGAATTAGGTTACTCATTTTAGTATGCTTGCCAGTTTTTGGTAACTTTCTATTTTAGTAAGTTTCCCGTTTTAGTAAGTTTCCTGAATTAGCAATATTAGTCATTTATCATTAAGGTTACCATTTAGTCAAGTTAAAGTAGTTAAAATGACAATATACACGAATTAGGGTTTATTATGATAATTTATGATAGTTTAGGGTTTACTATTCAATATTGCAAGGTTTAAGGTTTAAGATGTAAATTGTATGAATACTCATTTTTTTTATCCCTACATCAAAACAACCCGTGACCCATGCGTATATTTTACTCTTTGTTTATCATTAGTTCGAATCAGAAACGTCAAACCGAGACATGCATGCATTCTTATTTTCTTTAGCTCGTACAAGATTTTGATTAGAACATGCTATATGGGTCGAAGGTAAAACAACTCAAAACAGGAACACAAGAGTCGGTTCAGAAGGCAAGGATCGAATAGATAGCTTTTATGTGGTTATATCATGCGAGGCTTCTTTTGTAGAACATGTGTACGTATGATTAAAATAGTTTAAGCCACACCACCCAACTACACAACCATGTTCAACATGTGAAAATCACAGTCCTTTTCCAGCCCCATCGACCCCTCAAAATATAACCCAAACCACCCCTAGTTTGACACACACTTAACACCACATGACACACACAAGACCCATTTCTCTTGCATGAAACTCGACCCATTTTACAGCCACCTTTACACCCCTAGTTTTCCATCAGGCTTGGTTTTAACGTAACGAAGCATGCGGCTTGTCCATGGAAGATACCCACCTTTTTCAAGCATCGGAGGACGGTTTTCCGCACCGGCTGCATGAATGTCTTGATGAGTTGCCATTGATGAAGTTGTATATGATAAAGTTGATCTTGGATCGGTTCAACGATGGAGGAGTTGTGTTTGTTGTTGGTTAAGGTTCAAAGGTTATGTTCGTTTGAAGTTATGTCCTTACTCGAAGTTTGCTTACTCGAAGGAATCTTGCTCGAAGGATTCTAAGTTGAAGAAGTTCTGATTTCCTTACTCGAAGAAAACAACCTTACTCGAAGAAACTCTTTTTACTCGAAGAAAACAATCTTACTTGAAGAAACTCTTCTAACTCGAAGAAAACAACCCTTACTTGAAGAAATTCAAATTCTTACTTGAAGAAATTCTTCTAACTTGAAGAAATTCAAATCCTTACTTGAAGAAATTCTTCTAACTTGAAGAAATTCAAATCCTTACTAGAAGAAACTCTTCTAACTTGAAGAAATTCAAATCCTTACTTGAAGAAATTCTTCTAACTCGAAGAAATGAACACGTTAACACACAACACACTCCTAGATCATTGTTAGGCGATTGATACCACTTGTAGGACCTTAGACCTAACTTATCACAGTAAACAATAAGCTCGTATGGTGGTACAAGAGAAGTATGTATGACGTTAAGCTAGAGAGAGAAACTAGAAGAGAACTTTATTAATGAAACACACACACTACACACTCAAGCACACCCTCCAAATGAGGTGGAGAGTGCCTTTTATAGTTCAATACAAACGAGCCTTATGGGCTTTCCATGGGCTTGGATTGGACTTGGATTACATTAGCTATTAAGGAGTGGCTTAACATTAATATTAACCTATTAGCTTAGTCCAATCCACGAGCCATTTGACTATTCTATTACATATACTACGACACATTACAAAATTATAAGTACGTAAATGACCATCACTTTCTATTAAAGCTAACACAAGTAGTATGGAGCGTTAGAGACTTATTATTTTTGGCATTTTTAGTTTCTTATGAATAAATTCGTAATGAGAACATTATAATGCGTGTTTAGTTTGAACTTTTGGGACATCTTATGTTATATTTTTATTGGAGAATTCATTGGACATTGACTTTTGCTTTGTTTATGTATCGTTCGTGTAGCCTCTGTTCCTTTAGAATTAAGATGTTAGTGTACATTATCTGTGAGTGGTAATTAACTGGATGCACTACTACAAAAACTGGTTTTTAGACCCCCTTATTTAGACCCTTAAAAAAAATGCAGGTCTAAATAAGGATTTTACCCCGCCAAAAGTTATTTAAACCGGTGCAAATAGAAGACACCGGTCTAAATGTCTTTTTAACATTTAGACCGGTTTATATTTAAAACACCGGTCTAAAAAAACTTATTTAAACCGGTTTAATATGCACCAGTCTAAATGATTGTGAAATCTATTTTCATCTCCCGCTTACAATTTTCACTTTCATTTTCCATTTCCCTCCTACAATTTTCACTTTCATTTTCTAACTTTCAATTTCCCTCTTATAGATCTGAGATAACTCTCATCACTCCTCTCTCACAACCTCTCGACCCCATCACCACAACCCTCACCCTCACCACCGCTCCCTCGCCTATCGCTAACCAAAAGGACCCTACCACCATCCGAAGCAACAACCGCCACCACTGTAAGTATCATCTCCAACACTAGTGGCAATACCACTCATCTTCCTTGGTGGGTTTTATTTGTTTATGTTTTATCTTTTATTTTTGTGATTTTGTTTATGTTTTGTGTTTTACTTTTGTTTGATAAATGAATTTTGTAGGTGGAGCTCAATGAAGCATGGAAGGTTAAGTTGAAACGAGATCCATAGCAGGCTGGGTCAAAATGGGTTCTAATTTTGGCAACTTTCAACCCCTTTGACTATTTTTGGGGATTATTATAAGTGTGTAAGTTTGATGTTAATTCATACGTAATTGAGTGTTTTCGATTTATGTGGAAGTAATTTAGCGGTTTAATTAGCGTTTAATTGCTAGTGTTACTTGAGGGTAGTTATGTAATTATGCTGATTTTGAATTTGCTGAATCCGTAATATTGTGTGTCTCAGAGATTGTGCATTATCTGTTAATGTTAAGTAAAATTTTAGTGGATAATTAGCGTTTTAATTGTTTGTGTTAGCGAGGAAAACTGCGTAACTATACAGATTTCATTTTGTTGATCAGTTTACAAATAGTAAATTAGTTAACTTAGTTATTTGTTTATGAGTGCTTAATCTGGTTTTAAATTTGATTTGATTGCAGTGAAGAGATTTTGAATCCATCAGTACCAATGGCTCTTAGACTATCTGGAATCCTCATGGGTAAATTTGTTAATTAGTATTGTTCTGTTACTTTTGTGGTTTTTGTTGTTTCGCAGAGGTGGTTTTTGTTGTTTAGTATTTCTCACTTATGGTGGTTTTTGTTGTTTCGCAGAGGATGTGACTCGTCTTTTGGTAATGGGTCAAAATGGGCTCTAAATGAAAGACTCAAGCGAAGTAAGTCTCTCTTGTATGTAAATGACATCTTGATCGATTTTACTCTTTGTATTTGTTTGGAACTTTTGATTATACATAAGGAATGTGTTAACCAATTTTTAATACAGTGTTACAATTTAAAAAATGCCTCAATGTTCGTTGGGTGAATTTGGGTATGCATACTTATGGCTGCCTTTCATCCCACTTATTGTAAGTACTTATCTCATTGTGTGTATATAATCATTAGTAGATTGTATTAGTTAGTAAGATCTACCATTGCCACTAAAGTTCTTCGTCAAACGGCGCATTAAGTTTTGGTGTACAGGTGGTGTCATGGGCTATGTAACGGTTTTACTAGCGTTTTTGTGTTAAGGGAGTTAGGGAGGTTATATTCATGGAGTGGTGTCGAGTTTTAAACTTTTCAGGATTGTGGATTATGTTTCATTTCTTTGTGGTTTATTAGGGGTCTCTAGTGACTAGTGTGGTACAATTCTTAGTGTGGTACAGTATTTGAAACAATAATTAAAACAGTTTTGGCCTGTTTTTTGAGAACATTTAGATCATGGTTTCGATAGATCTTGGATGTTAATAGCTTTACACATAACTTTATTATAGTATTTCTGGACGAATCTCTATATATTTGTTTACGATTGGAAATGTGCTTATCATATAATGTATGTAGTTCCAGTACTCATGTATCTTATGTGCTATGGAATTTTTGTCATTTATATATGTTGTTTTTATGAATGAGTTTAGCCCTATTCATATATATTTTTTCCTGCATTTTGTGTTTAAGTATGTGTATTATCTGCTTTCTTAAACTATGAGTGTTGTAATCTCCTCATATGTCCCTCCAAACAACCCTTATATTTTTTCATTACAGCAAGGCTTTCTTTAACGCGTAGTGCTTGAAACACAAAAGCTATGGAAAATATATTTCTACATGTTATTCGAAATAGTGTGCTGATTGGAGTGTTACAAAGTTGTTTAGTTGCTGAATTTTTTTTAAGCTCAAATCTATGTCTTTGCTGATTTTTTTTCATGACTTTTCTTTTCTATTTGTTGCTGAAATTTTAGACAGAAAATTGGCCTTTTGGTGCTGATTTTTTTGCAGAAAGTTAGCCTCTTTGTTGCTGAAAGTTTAGGCATAAAATTGGTCTTTAGGTGCTGAATTTTTATGCAGAAATTCAGCCTATTTGTTGCTGTAATTTCAGACAGAAAATTGGCCTTTTGGTGCAGATTTTTTGCAGAAAGTTAGCCTCCTTGTTGCTGAAAGTTTAGGCATAAAATTGGTCTTTAGGTGCTGAATTTTTTATGCAGAAATTCAGCCTATTTGTTGCTGAAATTTAGACAGAACATTGGCTTTTTGGTGCTGATGTTTTATGCAGAAAATGATCGTTCTATTTCGTATGGCGATAAATTGTTCTTTGTTTTTTCTTGTAGTATACGTTTGGCTTCAAGTCTTGTTTCCACCATCGCGATGAAGACATTATAATCAGAATCACAATGGGGTGAGTTATCTACTACGAGAATTCTCAAGCTTATATATGTGTCACTCGTCCTGTATATGTGTAACTCATGTGCATTATTCATATCACTCTTTTTATTATAGCAAAAGATACATTTACTTAGTAACAAACTAAAAACTATTGTTAATTAATTGATTTGAAATTTGAATATACACAGGGGATTGTAGGATCTGGTTTATGCTTTGTTGGAATGTCCTGGTGTGTTAAGAAAAGAGGTCCGGTCTTCAGTGCTGCATTCAGTCCTTTGGTTCAGATGATAGCAGGATTATACTTTTACCGCTGCACAAAAACGAGACGAAGCCTACAAAAAGGGGACTCCAGCTAACACATGGGTACCTCCAGAATCCATTCATCATCTATCCAAGAGAATCATTTCCATGATCCTTGGAGGATTTATGTCGTCATCTCATCTGTAGTTTAAACGATGTTTGGATTTATGTTTAAGTTAGAGGCTGTTGGGATTGTTCTTTTGTATAAACGATGTTTAGAATTCCATTTAATTTAGACTAAGTATGGATTTCTATTTAAATTAGACTATGTATGGATTTCTGTTTAAGTTAGCAGATTAGTGGATTTTGCTTCTTAAAGTATTGGGTTACAGGCTTTGCTTATTAAGTGCTTATTGCTGGGAACAAACCTGCTTTTTCCAGCTTTTTTTTTTCCTGATAATAGATATTTAGACCGGTGGTAATGAACCCAACCGGTTTAAATAGTATGCATTTTAGAGCATATGTCTTTTAGACCGGGTGGTAACCGGTCTAAATGATAAGTTTTTTAGACAGGTGCTTCCACCGGTCTATATGTGAAATACTCTTTTAGACCTCCCCCCATTTAAACCCGTTGAGTAACCGGTCTAAAAGTTGTTTTCCACCGGTCTAAAAGACGTTTTTTGTAGTAGTGATGGGGCCCAGGTAATTTATACAATCACCAGTTAGCCAACGAGACCTTGTCTCTATGTCATCAACTTCCCATTCTATTTTTTTCAATAAAAGAATATCTATATTATATATAACACAAAAACGATCAAAGTTAAAAGTGAAAAGTAAAGAATGTGAAATGTGAAAAAAAAAAATTAAAAGGAAAATGTTGAAACAATTAACTATGAGCAATTTCAAAAGAAAGTGAAATGTTGAAAAAATTAAAAAGAAAATGTTTGAACCATTAATTATGAGCAATTTTCGAACCCGGTGGGTTGAATCGGTTTAATTTGACCATTTTTCGACCCAACCCGTCGGGTTGGCCCGTTTTAAATTGACCCGTTATTCGACCGGAATGGTTCAATCGGTTGAACCGTCCGGGTTGAATCGAGTTTAAAAACATGATGTTTAATCCTTAAACCTCAAACTTTTATTATTTTTCGTTTATAACCCATAAACCATTTTTTTATCAGTAAAACTAAAACTATATGTTTTATAAAATCTCGTTTGCTATGCATGGATACTCATCTAGTCTTTAAAAAAATGAATTAACTTATAGAACAAGCTACTTAGACCAAGAGTATGTGGGCGTTGAAATGGGCTTAGTTGCCCTTTCAACGCCCGTTGGCCCACCCCCTTGGGGCGTTGAAGCCCGTTGAATGGGCAAAATAATAAACGCCCGTTGATTGTAGAACGGGCGTGGAAGCATTTTTTGGTCAAATATAGCCGTTTAACGGCTATATTTGGCATTAACCTTTTTTTTTTTTTTTTTTTTTTTTTTTTTTTTTTTTTTTTTTTTTTTTTAACTTCAACTTTCTATTTAAATGTAACATTTCTTTTTCATTTCAACAAACAATTCAACACAACTTTCTTTCAACAAAAAATAACGCCCGTTTTCATAAAAAAAAAATGGTTCGCCGGCTAGTTGATGCAAATGAATCGAGTAGTGATTCAAGTTCCGACGAATTTGAAACCGAAGTTTTAGCCGTTTGTACGAGTGCGGTAAACCTTATGGCGAATTTTGTTCACCGAAGCGTTAGTCAACGTCGACCGATTCAAACAAGACAAGTTATCATGCGCGATCGTGAAGAAGCTCATAAGCGTTTGATGCGAGATTATTTTAATGAGAATCCCCGTTGGCCGCAACCAAGAGTTTTCAAACAAGGTTTCCGAATGTCTAAACAGTTGTTCTTACGTTTGCGTGACGATTTGGAAAGGGAAGTCGGGTACTTTAAACAAAAATCCGACGCACTAGGGAAGCTTGGATTCACCACAACCCAAAAGTTGACCGCCGCCATACGGATTTTGGCGTTCGCACAAACGTTCGACATCAACGACGAGTACTTGCACATGGCGGCTAAAACTATTCGAGACACACTTAGGGAGTTCGCAATCGGTATTATATTTTATTTTTATTTAACGTTTATTTTTAGTTAACATTTATTTTTATTTACATTTAAGCATATGTTTTTAATATTGTAGCTATTTGTGAGATATACGGTCGTCGATACCTTAGAAAACCAACTTGGTTCGACCTACAGAAAATATACGATGTGCACGAAGACATGCATGATCTACCCGGTATGATCGGTAGCATAGATTGTATGCATTGGCAGTGGGAAAGATGTCCTACGGCTTGGCGTGGCCAACATACTCGGGGTGATCAAAAGGGACCGACGAAGATACTTCAAGCTGTTTGTTCACAAGACCTGTGGTGTTGGCATGCATTCTTTGGCGCAGCCGGATCGAACAATGATCTCAACGTGTTACAACAATCACCACTCATAGAGGACATTGTTTCAGGTAAAATGTCAACCGCATATTTTTACGCCAATAATAATTACTACACGTACGGTTATTTTTTGGGAGATGGTATATATCCCGAACATAGCTACATCGTAAAGACTTTCACCGACACTGTGGATGAGAAAAGATTGCATTTCAAAAAGCAACAAGAATCGGCAAGAAAAGATATAGAAAGTTTCTTTGGTGTTCTCAAGCAACGTTGGGCGTACATAAGGAATCCTTGCAAATTATGGTCGACTGAAACGATGGAGTACATTATGGAAGCATGTATCATTTTACATAATATGATTTTGGAAGATGAGGGAAATGCATACTGTCAAGATTATAGACCCGAAGCAGTGGAAGAAGATGAAAATAGAGAACAAGCACCCATACCAGTCAGATTACAAAACACCAGGTACATGCGAAGTGGCGACGTTCATAATTCTCTTAAGGCGGATTTGGTAGAGCATGTTTAGGCACGAAAGCAACGTAGGGTGCGCAATGGTGAAGTTGAGGATGAAGAAATAGCCGATGAAGAGTTTGAAGACTTGGGTGACGAGCCGGTTGTAGATTTGGGTGACGACGAGGAAGTTTATTATGCGAGTGATGACTACGACGATGTGGAATATGCGAGTGGCGAATGAATTAATTTATGTTTATGTTGTGTTATTTCTAAATTTGAAATAATTTGTAATAAATTTGTTTAGAAAAAAAAAATGTAATGTTGAATAATTAAAAAAGGGGCGTTGAAGGCTTCATGCATTACTTCTATTTTGCTTCAACACTCAATTTCTCTATGTGCCACATGTCAACTTTTACCCCAACCCACTAAGCTTACCACTACTCTTGGTCTTAGTGAATGAAAGAATATTGTTGTAAGTTGCAACACTCATCTAGTCTTTAAAAGAAAGCAAGGGCCAATACTATGTATTTCGAAACCTACAGGGACAAAAGAGAAAGAAACTTTGGGATATTTATTGTTCGATCATCCCTTTAACCTAATCAAAATCTCTCAAGCCGCAAGAAAAAGAAAGCGATACTCACCGGTAAACTGTTTTTTATTTTTATTTTCTTACATATCTTGGTCGATTACGTTATTATTTATTGATTGATTATCTGGCTAGGCCAGGTTTGTTGGTATATGTTATTAATTTGATTATCTAGCTAGGGTTTATTGATTATTGATTGAAAGTATAATACAAGATGTTTGATGAAAAATTTTAATTGCTTTTTTTGGGTTGTTTTCTTAATAATTTTAGATTTCGCTTATCACTGTTTTCGGCTTATGGCTTATTTGGTTTTCGGCTTATACAAGCTTATTATAACATGATAAAAGCTTATATAAGCTTTAAAGTCTCATAAGCTAAAAGACGATTAACCCCTCTTTATAAGCTTTAAGCAAACAACCCCTCAAACATATGTGTTTTATGCTAATAAAAATTCATAACTGATTAGTAAAAATTGCTGTTATTCATCATAAGGCAGCTTTGGATAAAATTAAGAAATTAGTAATTGTGTTTTGCAAAATATTTTGTTGGAAAACGCTGATTTGAACCACGATCTCTGTTTTCCTTGTTTTCTACAAAACATTTTGTGGAAAACAAGTGTGTTTTCCCCAACTAAACGCACCCTTAATGTTTTGGTCAAAGTTCTTACATTTTCTTTTCTTTTTCTACTAGGCGGATATTCCCCACTCTCTCCAGCAAGAAACCATAGAACGATATGATGCTAGCAGGTGAAATTAGAGAAATATTTGATAGATCAATCCAACGTGCTTTCCCTGAGTTAGATAGTAAGAGTCATTATTCACGTGCGCGTTTGGCAGGGCCCGAGCAAAAGTTTGGTGATTACGTATGGTATGTAATTTCTATTCTTTTGTTTGTAATTTTTTGAGTTTTTTTCTTCAGAATTATGATGACAAGTTCACATTTGGTAATTATTATAGCAGGGATGTCGTGACCATATGCCATTGTTTGCGAAGATTAGATCCAAATCATTCTCATCAAAATCATAGAGTTATTGCACGACAACTTTTAGAGGTATTATCATGTGTAATATCGTAACTTTTGATTATACCAAGTTTTTTTTTTTCCTTTTTTTTCTTATATATATATATATATATATATATATATATATATATATATATATATATATATATATATATATATATATATATATATATATATGTGTGTGTGTGTGTGTGTGTGTGTGTGTGTGTGTGGTAATTATTATAGCAGGGATGTCGTGACCATATGCCATTGTTTGCGAAGATTAGATCCAAATCATTCTCATCAAAATCATAGAGTTATTGCACGACAACTTTTAGAGGTATTATCATGTGTAATATCGTAACTTTTGATTATACCAAGTTTTTTTTTTTTCCTTTTTTTTCTTATATATATATATATATATATATATATATATGTGTGTGTGTGTGTGTGTGTGTGTGTGATGTTTTATTATTATTGTAGGCTGTGAAGAAAGAAGATAAGGAATCCAAGATGTTAGAAAAACTATGCATACGTGACGTGGGTTATATCACTTTTAGGCTATCTCCGGGATGGATGACCGAGGTATTCTTTTTTCTCTTCCTAAACTAACTCTCTTAAAACACATGTTGATATTCTTATTGTGGACACCTTTTTCTTTGCAGAGGATCAAGAAGATGATAAGTGATGGTATTCACACATGGGCACCAGTTTTACCTCTGAAATCACTAGTATTAGACTGCCCCACACCGGCTATGGGTGCGGATTTGCATGCGGATGAGATCAGACTCCGTTACATCACAACGATGCTATTTCGTATGCTTCACTATTCTGGAGTTGCTTTGAGCAGAGGCCATACTAGTGATGAGGTATATATATATGCCGTTGACGTTGAATGTTTGTTATATTTAAACGTTTTATACTATATATACATCTATAAACTAAGCATATTTTGCAGTCTCGTATTGCGGTAGACAACTACTTTACTCAAAAGGGACGGCAGATTATTAGTAGAAGGCGAAAAACTTGTCTTTTTGAAGTAAGGGGAGTAGTGGGAGAAGGTGACAATAGATATAGAGATCTTGAAACTTTATGGTAATTAAAAGATATCTTCTTTAATGTCACTGTATGCGTATGCCTCTTTGTAAACATTGATTGTATATGTAGGTATGCCATTTACAAGCGGAGAGATGTAATAGCATATGTCACTCCTGTACGCCGTCGAGAATATATCGAACAATGCTTTGAGGTAAGTAACTTTTACACAACACCATAACTAATAATATGTTAAAAAAGAAGATTGTAGGAGAAAATTGGATCCCACGTGGGTGGAACCCTAGATTAGTTTGTTGTGGGTGCCGCACTTCAAGTGTTGAAAAAGAGAAGCTCGCTGAGTTGTGGAACATGTATGGAAGTGATATCAGAGTTGAACCCCTTCTCGGACTAGGTATATATATTATTCATTTATTATGTATTTTTATTTTTGTGAAAAAAAATGTGATACTAAAAATATTTTATTGCAAATATCATTTAACTTCCTTTATAAAGCAATCTAGCTTTCTACCTGTTATATTTTTACATAAAATTATATATTTTTCTTATCCCACTAATGATGCCCCAAATCCATTACTATTTTACCGGGATTGATTTAACATAGCTAAATTTCACAAATTTTCTTTTAATCAGGTGTTGCTGCTGGGTATACACGTCAGGGTTCTTGGGAATGTGCGATTAAGTAAGTATTTCACGCTTTTATCTTAATTTTACGCTTATTGTACTTTATTATCATCAGTAATCTAAATGCCATCTCCTTATCAACTTGTTGTAGTCAGTTTTTTATTTACATTATTTTTTTCATAATGAATTCAACAATGTAACACTAGCTATATTTCTTGTTTTATAAAACGAGACACCCTACTTTTAGGTTGAGTTTCGTATTTATCCATATTTATAGTTTTGCGTTTTGTGTTCTTAACAGGTATACATACTTGAAGACCCATAGGTTGGCAGAGTGTGCGTTCAATGTGGATGACATGCTCGATGAACAGGTATTTTTACTGATATTATATGCTATTGTATATTGAATTGTTCATTGATTGGAAATCTTTAATCCTCTGAAAATTAGGGAAATACTTTCGGATATCTACTTAGAACACGACTTCTAATTTCTTCACTTTTCGAGAATTCTGGTGGTTTAGGCATGGTTAAGGATACAAAGGTAAGACTTTCTTTTCGTTTCAATGTTGCAACTTTCTCATCTTGGCCCCATAGTTGTCAATAGCGAATAGCGATAAATAGCGACGAGCCACCTATATGCTACGTAGCGAATAGCGATAAATAGCGACCGCTATTTGTGTTTAGCGATAAAATAGTAGCAAAATAAAGATATGTTTTACCATTCAACACATAAACATTTGTAAACATTCAAAACACCAAAATAGCTAAATTAGTCTATTAGTAATCATCTAAATCATCAAATGTCGGCTCCAACTCATCATCATCATCGTCATCATCGTCATCATCATCACCAAGGCCATCCACAGTCGGCTCAAAATGTTTATAAGCCCCAACATCATTTTCTTCAGCATCCAAATCACCCACATCTTCATCTTCATCTACTAAGCATCTTCTTTTAGGCCTTGATCGAGATGTGGAGGCCTTGCCACCCCTTTTACGCCCACTGTTACTCCCACTTTTACTTCCACTCGGCCTCCTACTTGCCCTTGTCTCATAAGCTGCCTCACCCGCCCCGGTAGCCTCCGAAACATGACCCCATCTCAAATCTTCACCCTCAAACACCGGGGCATTTGCTTCATCTTCATCATCGTCCCCGTCCTCATCCACATATTCATCCTCAACCATCATTAACCACTCATTCGGATCTAGTACATGTCATCCACATATTCATCCTCAACCATCATTAACCACTCATTCGGATCTAGTACATGTGCATCATCTAAGATAATCGGGTCAATGGTATCACGCATATCATATCTTCTTCTAAGAGCCCGATTGTACTTGATGTACACAAGATCACTAGTCCTTTTCTGCTCCAATCGGCTTCTTTTTTTGGAATGAATATGTTCAAATACACTCCAATTGCGTTCGCACCCGGACGAGCTACAAGTCAAACTAAGCACCTTGACTGCAAACTTTTTTAGTGCTGGTGTTGATGCTCCATATTGCATCCACCACTCCGCTGGTGCAAGTTTATCTCTCATTTTCTTAGCAATTAAGCTTCCAAAAATCCCATTAGCTTGTCGATAAACCGGGAGCTCGGTATGAATCTGCATTTGCTCTTCCATGGTCAACGAAAACTTCTTAATGCAAGCATGTAAACCACTAATCACCTCAGCACAATTCTCCACCACCTCTGAATTCTTATAGTACAAACTCGGATTCAAGTAATACCCCGCTGCGTGGAGAGGTCGATGTAACTGACAATTCCACCTTTGATCAATAATTTTGAATACTTCTTTATACTTCTGGATTTTGTATTTAAAAGAGGCAGCAATAGTCTCTTTTGCCCTATCCATAGCCTCATAAATATATCCCATTGGAGGCCTTTTCTCCCCATCAACCAAACGAAGCACTTCTAACAGCGGTTCACCAACGTTCACAGCAAACTTAACATTATTCCAAAAGCTAGGCAACAATATAGTGTTTGCTGTTTGCCTACCACCTACCTCCCTTGCAAACTTGCTTTTGTTCCAATTATCAGAAGTGAACAGCTTTTTTAAGTGTTTCTTATTCGCTTTAAAACTTTCAAGAGTTATAAAAGCTGTAGCAAATCGGGTCTTTGCGGGCCTAACCATGTCTTTTTGCCCGGTGAACTCTCTCATCATGTTAAGTAGCAATGTGCGGTTGTATATGTATGTGTTCACTGCAATAGCCCTTTCAAGAGTTTTCTTTAAATGTGTCAATTTAAAGATGTCTTCCAACATCAAATCAATACAATGAGCGGCGCATGGAGTCCAATATATGTGCGGATACTTCGCTTCCACAAGTTCACCAGCCTTAACATTGTTGCTTGCACTATCCGTCACAATTTGAATCACATGATCCGGGCCAACTTTCTGGATATAGTGGTCAAACAATTCAAACAGCTTCTCACCTGTGTGAGAATAGCTAGAGGCATCAACCGAATCAATGAACATACTCCCTCGAGGAGTGTTCACTAGAAAGTTGACTAACGCCCTTCCTTTCCGATCTCTCCATCCATCAGCCATCAACGAACACCCGTAGATTGACTTTTCTGCTACATTATCTTGCATGAGCTTTTTGGTATGCTCCAACTCTAGCTTCAACATAGGCACCCGAACCTCATGATAAGTAGGAGGTTTTATACCGGGACCATGTCGAGCAACCGCTTCAAGTGCTGGCCCAAAACTATCATACTTCACTGCATTAAACGATACACCCGCATCATACATCCATCGACAAAACTTTTGCACATATTCCAATCTCAGCTTCTTTTGGACTTGGGCATGTTCTTTACTTCCAACTAAGTGCCCGCCTTTTTTCCCCGACGTGGTCGATGGCTTGAACATCGCATCTAACGGGCCTTTCGGTTTTTTATTAGCCATTGAAGATGTGGTTGACATGGGCCTCTTTCCCTTTGATTGACTAATTTCTTCTTCATCTTCATCTTCATCTTCTTCTAAATCAACTACATCATCATCAAAATGTGGTCTTCTGTTCAGCATTTCTTTTGCTTGCTTTTTCTTTTCAAACTCTTCTTTGAATAAAGTCTTCACTTGGGGGGGAACTCTTGTACATTTCGCAACATCCGGTGAATCACCAGCAAGATGATGTTTTTGTCTTGTAATCCCCCCTGTGGAAACAAAGGAACAGAAATTGCACTTCACATGATTTTTTGTCCCCTCTATCAAACTTGCGTAGGACCACCCTATGTCTTCTTTTCTACCCATTCTGTTTACCAACACAAAGAGTCAAAGATAATTAGACAATTTGTTAAAATAATTAATGTATTTTAAGAATAAAAAATGTTAGATATTTTGTATGAAAAAATCTAGCTATAAAATATGATGAAAGAAGGAAGTAGAAAGTTCTAGTCGGTTATCACTTCAATAAACAAAAGTTTGCCACTAACACTACAATCACTTTAAATACTCCTCACAAAACTAATATTCCCCCACCATCACACGATTCAAAAAAACACAATAATAAAAGCATTCTAACTTTATACTATTCTAATCATACACTAAAATATTAATTAATACTCCACCCATTTTCAACACAATTAGACAATTCAGTAAACTCACATCGACAATTTCTAAATTTCACAAACAAATTATGTGATAATATAAAGTTGGAATTAGATGATTCAAAGTTGGAATTGGAATATTAGAAGATGGAGAAGTAATTACCTGAGAGTTTGCGAGCAATTACCAGACCACCGAAGGTGACGGCGGCGGCCTGCCGGAGGTGATGGCCGGAGGTGACGACCGGAGGTGATGAAGATTGAAGATGTGATGACGCCGATCCGACCGGCGGTGATGAAGATTGAAGGTGTGAAGTGATACAATAAACCCTAATTTTGCTTTTATACTTAATAGAAAGAATTAAAAAAAAATAAAAAAAAGTGACAGTGTCGCTATTCTGTCGCTAAATGCAAATAGCGGTAGTTGACCGCGACGCTACGTAGCGCGCTATAGCGACCGCTATTGTCGCTATTGACAACTATGCTCGGCCCCAATTTTATTGTTACTCTCTTGTTCTTGGCCCAACAGGAGTGTTTTAGCAAGGAACGTGAGTTAGCATTACACTTGGTCCAGTTCACTGACGTAAGACAAACATACATCATGCTAAATATTCAGTACTAATATACATGCCTAAATGAAGACATTTCACAAATGTAGATGCAAACTGAAGTGAAGAATTGATCATTTAAAGTATATTATTGTATTAATAATCTAACTTGCTTTTCCAGGTTATTCGTGAGGCTTGTGCAACGTTCTTGCTACATCCGGTGTGTGAATACATCTGGATTTTATGTAAGAAATTTATGAGTTACTACTCCGAGGTACATTTACTTGCATATGCTTTTTCTCATACAGTATTGAATGTAATTTGCTCTTCTTATACAATATTGATGGTTCTTTTTCAAAAAGTTTAATTGATTTTTAAAATGGCAAACGTGACGATTTTTTGTCCCGGAAGTTTTTTATTGGGTCTGCTTTTGAGAAAGCAGATCATATTGATATATTGTGTTAACAAATGCCTTTTTTTCACACAATACTGAATTGAAATTCTGGTTCTCTTAAGTTAATTTTCTAAAAATTAATTTGATTTCTTAAAGGACATTATTATTTTGGCAGGTTATGGAGTTTCTGGACTTAAGGACTTTCAAGTTCAAATTTTTTTTGTGTGCTGCAACTAAAGTGGTAATCGAAAAATGCTTTCATCTTTTGGGGATCACTCCGGTAGGCTTTCATCTTTTGGGTTTCTGTTCTTTAATTTCAGTTAACATTAAAACACAATACCATACTATTGAATCGGAGTAAACTATAAAAAGTTTTTTTTTTTGAAAATCAAGTTAAGTTTAAATAACAAGTGTAAGTATTGCATTAAACAAAGTTAGTCTTAGTTCCACATTATATAACCAGTTTTGAACTTTTTTGGCGTAGGAATCCTCGAGAGAAAATTCCAGAGACGCATTGACGCGTACGGTATCTAGGGGTTTTGAGCTCATTCCTCCCCCAAGGAAAAAGCAAGGTAACTAACTACCGTTATGCTTTATTAATTGATAAAATCAGTGTTTGCAAAAATGACCCAACGTCACCCAAAACCATTTTTTAACGACTGCATGTGCTAAAGAAGTTCAAAGGCTAAAACCATATTCCAACAAATAAATTTGTGGCTTGATGTGTATCTTGGGAGGAATTTTTAATATAGATAAATTTCTTTTGTGGCTAGCGAGAAGTGAAATTATGTAGTTTGTGTTTTTCAAATTAGAAATATCTATTTTTTTTAAAAAATTTTGATCATAACAAACGGTATAAAGTTAAAATTGAGTAGTTGCAAAATGCGAAGTTTATGTTAATCAACATTTATAATGTGTCTTGAGCCGTGTTAACAAGTGTTTTTCATGCTTAGTAGAGTGTCTACTTTGTAAATGACCCACTAAGCCAATCGATTTCTCGATCCTAACTATATCTTATCCATAATATTTGTTTACTTTTCAACGCAATTTTGTTATCTTTAGTTAATATTTTGTTTTTAATTTGTAATGGTTCTTTTATCAGGCTTGATAGAGTAAACCCCCGCTTTGAGATATTTTCAATGAGTGTCAAACTTTTCAGATCCGACTTGTAAGAAGGGAAATCTGTTTGGGCTCGTTTCGTTGATCGACACGGATGGGTTACTGGCTGATGAACGATTGCTATTAAATGATGATGAACATGGCTATGTTACTTATTTCTATCATGCGTGGTATGACACGATCAGAATACGCAACACTGAAGTTGTACACTTCGGGAGTCCTACTCCATGCCATTTAGTTCCATTTTCATCGGTCCTTAAGATTTACACGAGACTTGTTGTTACTACAGCTCATAAGTGTATATTGATGTGCAATTGTTCGCAACTGATAGACTTATCGGACATTTGGGTCAATGGAGTAAATCTTAAGCGTGGTACTCTTCAATATAAAGGTAATGATGGAGAAATAGACATGGACTACATCGCGTTGAAAGATGCCGTAGACACGACTATAAAGTTGAGGCTTGATGTGTCTGATGTGTCGTACGGACGTATTACTGCATATTATGGAAATGTGCTTGATGAACTTGATGAGTTTATACGAGATCGCTACAAGGCCGTCGTCTTTGAAGCCAAAAGTGATTCCCCAATAGATGTTGGCCCACTCTCGCTGCGGAAATCTGTCATGGCTGTACCTGTCAATGGCATGCTTGTCATTGAAGCAAGATTCTTTGATAAGTCCGACAAAGCTATATTGAAAACAAACAAAGAATTCGATGCGATGACCAAAGGTAGCAGTGAGTGGAGAATGGGCTTGCAAAAAGGCTCATTACTATTGACACTTGATTGGAGCCAAGGTCAGTTGCCACACCATTTTGATTATTGCACCTTAACAATGACAAGAAATAACTACTAAGAGTTTGAATTTTTGTTATTATGCAGGGCCCAAAGTCTTGCTACTCTCCCAAGCCTTTCTACTGATAAATTGTTAAATTATGGAGAAAAGACTCAGAAGATGATAGAGTTTGCAGGTGCAAAAGAAGCTGATAAATTGTTATATTGGGGAGAAAAGACGCAGAGAGTTTGCAAGTGCAAAAGAATCGATGGCCGTAGCGAATATTTTATGTAATTGAGATCTTTAAACACTTAATAGGATTGACAATGTATAGTAGGTTGGTGTAAAAGAGCGGGAAGAAAATTTGAGTCTTCTCAAAACGTGATTTTGTTGGTGTGTATTGTGTGGCATGTGTTGGTTCAATATTGGCCATTCAGCAAAATGAATGGTCAAGATAAGTCAATTATTCAAGTATAGTAGATGCTTTATATGGAGGTACCCAATTTACATGAGTTTCAAGTGGCTTAAACTTAAATGTTATTAATGAAAGAAATTAGAAAATTTAAGAAACTTAAGAAATACAAAGCGAAATTGAGTGCTAGAATGGCAGACAATGATCAGGTTTCGCGAGAAGCGTCTCCGAGATGTGATTAGACCACTTATTACATTGTTATCACTAAAAGATATCGACTGATATGAAGGGGTTACTTATTTTGGCTAAGCTTATTGAAACTGAATGTGACAAAATGCAAACTGATAGTTTGATGAAGGCTATGGAGTATGGACATTACGTATTACAAAAGCCGTAGTAGAACAACTCTTGAGACTAATTCTTGGCTTGTTAGTCAAACAACTTAGCGACCCAAATGGCCAAATCCAGATGTGAGAACAGAATCGACAATCGTTTTATGGAAATTCACATGCCCTGAGAAATATCTTTTGTAAGAAGCATTCAAAAGACTATTATAAACGAGACGACTGTTGACGCATGTGTCCGAACGGCCTGTCTTGACCGGCCGTCCGGACGACACATAGCCGTCCGGACATACCGGAGGGCACACGACTCATCCGGCCAGTATCACTGTAAGTAGTAGGACAGGTGGCGTTTACCTTTTGACAGATGGCAGCTGCAGACACCGCCGCCGCCGCCCCAGGATTTACGGGATTATGTCGGGGACATGTCTCCTGAAAATCCGGCGCCGCCAGTCCAGGTATCGAGGCCGAGTACTATAAATACTCAGCTCATTTACTGCTCTCAACTAACGTTTTACCCGCATTTACTTCTCACTACAGTTGATAGCCCTTTCGGAATACCAAATACTTACTCTCACACCGGAGGTGGGTCCTGGGATAACACCCGGGGCGAGCCTAACGTGTGCTGTTGTGTGCAGATACCCGGAGGACCTCCAATAGCCGAAGGGATCAGCACCCAAGCCTCCCGGAAGAACCCTAGCTGAGTTCAACCGGTAGGCCCTCTTTATTTGTCTGAAATGGTTGCAAGAAATTGCTTCAACAAATTGGCGCCATCCGTGGGACCTTCCGCTCGATCTACCCGAGGTTCGGAATGACAGGTCCTACACCAACGTTCGAGATGACGGGTCCTACACCCCTCTTCACCCCTGTCCGGAACGCGGGGGGAGCCGGAGGATCCGGAGGAGACCAAGATCCTCCAGATGCCCAAACCCTAATCACGGGTCATCTTTCGGCCTTGAAAGAGCTGTTCAAACAACCAGGCAATCGCAACCTGGTGAGCCCCGGAATGCTGAGGCTCGACGACGGGTATGAAAATTCGGAGGAAGAAGATGTTGGAGGGTCACCCTACGGAAAGGGGAAAAAGGCGGATGATGATTTGAGCAAACCATTCAAGGAAATGATCAAGTGCCCGTTCACGAAAAGGATCATAGAGTTCTCATCTCCCAAGCACAAGATACCGACGAAACTGAAACTGTACCAAGGAACCACCGATCCAGATGACCACATCAATCGTTTCACCGGAGCAGGAAATTATGAAGAGTGGCCCATGCCCGTATGGTGTCGAATGTTCCAACAAACCCTGGACGGGAAAGCCAGGGGATGGTTCGATAAGCTCCCGACGGGAAGCATTGATAGTTGGGACGAGCTTCAGAAGAGGTTTTTGAATAGGTTTAGTATGTTAAGAATAAGCACCAAGGACCTTACAGAGATCAATAAAATTCACCGAAAGGCGAACGAAAGCCTTCCGGACTTTAAGGAAAGATGGATATGCGAGGCCAACCACTTCCCGGACGCCCCAGAAATCATGCAAATCGGATCGTTTCTGAATGGCCACCACTGCCCGGAATTAGCCAAGAAATTCTCGGATAAGATTCCTAAGACCGTCGACGAGATGTTGGAAAGGATCGATGATTTTGTTCGTTCCGAGGAGGCCTTCCGGACAACAGAACTGCCGAAAGGAGAGAGAATGGAGTCTCGGCCTAACCCGTACCACAACAAGAGCGACTACCAACCAAAACCCCCTGTTGGAGATTACCGCCGGAACAACCCTAAGGTCGGATTCAAAGGGCGAAGGAACGATTACTATGCACCTTATGTCGCTCCAAGGTACGGTAACGCTGGGAGGACCGACCCTCGCCGAACTGATGTCCGCCGAAATGAGACGAGGCCGATAGACTTGGACACCCTTACGAAGACACCGAAGGAAATATTGGCAACGGAACACCAGCTGAGGTTACCGCAACCTCCTCCAACAAAGGGAAAACCACAAAAGGATTGTGAGGACAGGTATTGCGACTATCATGGGGAGAAAGGACATTTCACTGATGACTGCTGGCAACTCAGGGAGGAGTTAAGAACTGCATTGAGTACAGGGAAGCTGGACCATTTGGTGAAAGACCTCAGGAAAGGAAGGAAAACTAACCAAGGAGGTAACAACCAAGGGAATAAAGGGAAAATAATCAACATGATCCGAAGCTTTATGACCTCTCGAAAAACGGAAGAAACAGAAATAGAAGAATGGATGAACGTTCCGATAAGTTTTCCGGCCATTCTTCCGGAGAAGATGTCAGACGAACCGCTGGTAATTGAAATTGAAGCTGGGGGGAGGAAAATACGTGAGGTCTACGTCGACCCTGGTGCCTCGATGGAAATAATGTATGGGCACCAATTCGAGTGTCTGGATCCGGCGGTCAGGGCACGATTGAAGGAGGTTGACACAACCTTGATGGGATTCACGGGAAAACCCGTTAGACCACGAGGGGTGATAGACCTGGAAGTCTGCTTCGGAAATCAGGATTTGTCCCGGAAAATCAGCTTGGAATTTGCCGTGATCGATTCGCCTTCCCCCTACAATGCCATACTGGGACGCATCGGTTTAAAGAAGTTGCGGGCCGTACCTTCAACTATCCATTCGATGGTCAAATTTCCCACACCGGGCGGCATAGCAACATTGGTCACTCGGACAAAAGTGCGAAGACATCACGGTGCAAGGAAGGAACCCATCGTCGGAAAAAAGGATGGGAGAAAGGCGAACCAGTGTTGTGATCAAGAAAGCCCCGACAGACCTACCAAGGTACGAGTAACGGCTCAGGTAATCATCAATACGAAATAACCGCTGGAATACCTTACTATTTTATTCTATCCTGTGATTATGTGCAAACTAACGGAAGGAACGCAAATACCTTCGTAACTTAAGACAGGTAATCTCGCATGTCGGGGAAGCAAAGCCTATGGGAACACCATTCGCCAGAAGCACGAGCCCCTCAAAAGGTCGGAAGCTTGCCGGATGAGAACACACAAGTCGAGTAGGGATGGGCAGGAAGACGCCGCAAGCATGACGGACAACTGATCGTAAAAAAAGTGTCCATATAAATAGGGTTCATTGTACCTTATGTAACGCCCGAAAGGGCTTGATGTTAACTATTATAATGAAACACAGTTCCCCCGCCGTTAAAGGGGGGCAATTTTCCCACAATACCTCCTTGAAATGCTTGTGACTTCTCAAAAAGACCCGATATTGACTATTTTTAATATTAAATGCAGTTATTCCACCATTGGAGGGAATTGTCCCACCATTGGAAGGAGCTACCCCACCACTGGAGGGAGGCAATATTCCTGAGGAACATCTCAAGAATACTTGTGACATTCTGGACATAATTAGAAAGTGGCCCCCCCCGAGAGGTTCACGCCCTCCGGGGAGTGTGTGGTCAATGTCCAAAGATGGTTGATACCCAGAAAGGGGTTGCCATAATCCTGGCGGAAAGGCTGAACCACCTGTAATATCTCGAACATAATTAGAGAGTGGTCCCTCCGAGAGGTTCGTGTCCTCCGGAGATTAGTGATCAATGTTCATTGTTTTCTGGACATAATTAGAAAGTGGCCCCCCCGAGAGGTTCACGCCCTTCGGGGAGTGTGTGGTCAATGTCCAAAGATGGTTGATACCCAGGAAGGGGTTGCCATAATCCTGGCGGAAAGGCTGAACCACCTGTAATATCTCCAACATAATTGTAGAGTGGTCCCTCCGAGAGGTTCGTGCCCTCCGGAGATTAGTGATCAATGTTCATTGTTTTCTGGACATAATTAGAAAGTGGCCCCCCCCGAGAGGTTCACGCCCTCCGGGGAGTGTGTGGTCAATGTCCAAAGATGGTTGATACCCAGGAAGGGGTTGCCATAATCCTGGCGGAAAGGCTGAACCACCTGTAATATCTCGAACATAATTGTAGAGTGGTCCCTCCGAGAGGTTCGTGCCCTCCGGAGATTAGTGATCAATGTTCATTGTTTTCTGAACATAATTAGAAAGTGGCCCCTCCGTGAGGTTCGCGCCCTCCGGAGATTTTGTGGTCAATGTTCAAAGATGGTTGATACCCAGAAAGGGGTTGCCATGATCCCTGCGGAAAGGCTGAATCATTTGTCGTACTTTGAACATAAGTGAAAAGTGATCCCTCCGAGAGGCTGGCCCCCTCCGGAGATTTTTGTGGTCAATGTTCAAAAGGGTACCATACAACCACTCAAAGATGCATAGACTTGTACTTCCGGAGCTATGCAAATAGTAAAGGTAATAACAAACAAGTGCTATACGTTCGTAATCAAAAGAGTGTTGCTCCAATGTAAATATGTACTTCCGGAGCTACGCGAGTAGCGAAGGTAATAACAAACAAGTGGTACGATTCATAACCCTGGCAAATGCTATAACAACCCATAAATTTCAGGCTATTATTTTAATGATAATGTGACAGGCTATCTCACTTTCACACAGACTGACACCACACGCAGACCAGGAACAGACAGAAAATTCATGAAATATTAGAAAGCAATTAAGGATTCGGAGAGTATTCCAAATAATATTAAACGACTCTAAAATAAAAGTCCCTCATAATTATGACAGTTTCGGGACGAACTCGAATTTGACACAGTTTAATGAGACACATGGATAAAATATATACACCACCTTACTAAATTTTCACTACATACTTAAAATTTAAAACAAATCCTCACCCACTCACACTTATTCCTAAACTAATATTATCTGTTCTTTTTGTCTTCCACCTCCCACACACCCACTGAAACATCACCATCCCTAGACTGAGCCATCTCCTTTTAACCTTTATCACTTAGGTTTGACCGCCCCTCTCATTTCCCCATAATTTTCGAACCATCACCATCCTTCACAGCTAGTATTGTTTCCTTGTGACCTAAACCCTTTGTCCTCTTCAGGTAATCACATGTCAATCTAGGCTTAAACACCATCGAAAGAGAAGTAAGCACGAAAATAGGGTGATTGCCTTCCCCACAATCCGAAAGTGGTATGGAGCCTAACTCCATTTCTAACCATAAATCCCCACCTCCTGTGGAGTATTCGAATCACATCTATTTCAAACACACCCAAAGATTGAGAAGTTCTCAAGATCTAGGGCAACAAGTGGTTCGAATAGGAGGTTGTGGTGGTTGATTCTTGGAGCTATTGGACTCGGATTGGAGGGTTCGTAATAGGGTTCGAACGACAAAAGTTACCAGGTTGATTATTAACTTTTGTTTTGTTATATTTAGAATTGTTAAAAAGATTAAGAAGTAGGTCAAATGGATAGTTGCTAAGGACTAGAAAAATTGTTTTGTTGTTATTGAAATAAAACCATTAGGAACACCCTTGATTAAAATTGTAGAGAGATTTTCTAATTTTGTTGAACTAGTTAAAAAGGGATCGAATAGGTTTTTCTTTAGAAAAGAAGTTGAAATTTTGTTTATGGATCGTATTGAAGCAGTTCTTAGTGATGGCAGTAGGGATATTATTTTTAGTGATGATTGTGCTTTGGGAGAGTGTCGTTGTTGTCGAATTTTTGTAGCAGTAACAGTAGGATTTGAATGAAGATTAAGGAAAACTAAGTGGATAAATGATTAGTTGTGTCATGTGTAGGAAAGAAAATCTTGAGCAAATGAAATGGGTCGAGGTTAGTACAAAGTTAATAAGTTAACGGATTGGTGTGGGTGAATGATTAACAAAACTAAGCTTGTTATGAGATTATGACTCTCGAATAGCATTACGAACAGTTCTTGACGAGCTTGTATAGGATGAACATATTAGCACCCTTAGGTCTTGTTTAGAGGTCACTAGCGTGCCACAGTTGAACCCAAAATGAGACGCCAACTTAGTATGGTTTGCCCCTTAGAACACCCAAGTGGCTTGAGCTCGAGTAGTACTTGAGTGTTGATCACCAAACGAGACCCTAGACATGGTTTGGTAGCACTTTAAAACCCCAAGTGGAATCTCAAAAGACACTGCCAAGGAATATATTGGCGCTGGAAAACTTGTTACCTAAGTGAAAATACCAGGCGACACCAAAAACCAAACAAAAGCCCAACTAGGACCTCCACTTTACTAGTAGCAGTTCGGTCCACTAGGCCCATTAAAGTTAATGGAAACCAGTCCTTTTAAGCACAGCCCAATCAGGATAAACTGTTAAGTCAAGTACACGTTTTATGAGGAACAGTCGCGAACAATTAAAATGAACATTAGGCGTTAGCGGAAATAAAATGGTATTAACTAATATATGGACATGTAAAAGGGAAATTTATAAAGCCGAAAGACAAGGATAAAATTTCATATAGTGAGACTTGTCAAATATAAAACTCGAACTTGATTAATATATTGAGACTTGTTGAGATATAAAACTTGACTAATATAGTGAACTTGACTAATATAGCCAGACTTGTCGAAATATAAAACTTGTCGACAATTTTAAATAGCCGAAAACACTTATATTAATAACGAATAAACTAAAAATGAACGCCACATATATTAAGTCATACTCTTAGAACCAACATAGACGTACTAAAATATTGATATGTGAAAGAACTAGAGATTTAATACTTGAACTAAGACATGATTATTTAATCTAGGTTGCGTGTTGGTGTCGTGCACAACGTTCACTGTTCAGACTATTGAAGGTGAGTATTCACAGCCCCCTTTTTACCGCTTTACTTATTTGGGGTGGAATGCATGACTTAAATTTTTATTTGAACTTATGACTTATATTTTATCTGAACTCTTTGAAAATTGACTTTGAACTTTAGTACATTATTTTGAGATTATGACTTGTTCTGAATTTTATGTGCCATACGTACTTAATGCAAAGTCTCCTTTGTTCGGAGCATTCTTGATAATAATTCTCGCCATGACGGTGAGTGACGAATAATTCTCGACTAAGTGGTTGAGTGACAAAGTCTCCCATGTTCGGAGCAATCTAGACAATAATTCTCGCCATGTCGGTGAGTGACAAATAATTCTCGCCTAGGTGGTGGAGTGACAAAGTCTCCCATGTTCGGAGCAGTGCAAAGTCTCCTTTGTTCGGAGCAGTCATTATTTATTATGTACATGGCATTATTTTTTTTTTTATGGTGAACCTGATAAACATGTATGTTGACACTACCTTTACCATTTGGACTTTTTCTTAAAAACCTTGGACTTCTTTTGAACAAAACGTGTATACTCACCAACTATTTTCATAGTTGACCCGTTTTTCTCATGCATTTCAGGTGATCGTCAGTAAGTGTATTTTATGAAGATATTAGCACTTAGGAGTCTTCAGCTGTCATGTTTAGTTGGATGAATTAAAAATGTTATCTTTTGGAAACAAACCTTTATGTTTCAAATGCCATTGTTGGCTAAAACGATGTTGTATTAATGTACTGTTTCTTTAAATTTAAATTATGGTATTGTTCTATATCACTCTGCACTGTATATTGATTTCGTAGCACCCCAAGACCCGAACGCTTCCGCTATGTGACACATTTGGGGGTGTTACAAATGCCGAACGACAACAATTGTTCGGCATACGTCGGGGGTCGAAAATAGATGAAGGAAAAAATGAAGGGATGACCCGCAAGAGGGCTAAAGTCGGATGAGCAAACCGAAGCAGCGCCACATTTGAAGACCCAAGTTGTCCCATTCCACTCCACACATGCAGTACCATACATAATATAAAAAAAAAATGATGAAGGAAAAAAAGGGGGGAAGTAGGATAAGGCAACCACTAATAATCGCAAGTTCACAAAATCCGATAGGTTCGTTCAAATGCCCGAAAGAACACCTCATCATGTCAACCGAGATATAAAATCCGAAAGGGCAAGGCAACACTGAGATCAATAAACCAAAAAGAGAAAATCACTCCAGAAACAAGCAAAAATAATAGCACGAAACATGAAATATGGCACATACGGAATACAGAACAGTCATAGATATATACAAACGAATAAGCCATACGAATTATTTGTCATTAATTATTACAGTCATCCGGATATAAATTTTTTTTTCTTGGCTCGAAGGCCTTACAACACCAAGTTGAACCAAATTGTTTAAATATTCAGGGAGCCGACTCATCCCTTCCAACAGTCGAACCCTCGACATCAGCAACCCCGGTCTCGGGAGCCCCGGAAGATGATCCCTCAGCGGCACCGGCAATTAGACTCTTGGGAGAAGAAGCTGGATCAGGATCGGGGAAGATTTGCAGGATTTCATCAAGAAACTTAAGGTACGAGCTGCTGATCTTCTTGATATATGGATACTCTGCGGTAAACAACCCATCATACAACGGGTCGAGCTTCCTCGCGGCGTCCGCATCCAGGTCTTCCGTCTTGGCCAAAATGGCGGCCACCTCCTCCGGCTTGCGGCCCACAATCACGCCCTCCATAAAGCCGGATTGCGAGGACAAGCTGAAAGGTCCTGCCAAATGCTCCTTGTACTCATAGCTGCCCAATAGACGACGAACGACCTCCGGGATGACCTCCTTAACAACCCTGAACCTATCCCCTTCAATACGGCCCACCCGGGCAATAAGATCCTTCTTTTGCTCCCGAAGGGCCAAATTGTCCTTCACCTCCCCATTCAGGTTAACCTTAGCTTTTTCCAAATCAGCTTCCAAGGCGCTGATTCGTTCCGCCGCGGCCAACCTCTCGTCCTCCACCAACTTCTCCAGTTCCTTCACCTGTCCCATCAGCTCCGACTCTCTCACCATGCAAGTAGAATGCTCAACCTTCAGCTGTTTAAGCTCACCCCCGTTCTTTCCGAGGTTTCCGCAGTGTTGGTGAGCATGGTACAGCTCATTGTGATCATGAAGAAGGTTCTCGAACCGAAGCAACAAGTTCGACTGGGCAGCGGCCCCCATACCCAAAAGTTTCCAGGCCCTTTGAGCAGCCTCGGCATCCCCAAACCTTCCAAAAATGACTCTTCTTTCGGAGTCGGTAGGTTCAACATCAAGTCCCGACAGACCTCCCAGCTGTCCAAGCGGTCATCCTTGCGCACTTTCCACATCGGCACATGCAAAGATGCCGAGTCATCTTCATCAGTTACTTTGTCCTTTCCGCGATCAGGAGCAGCAGCGGAAGAACCCCCTGCATTTTTCATAAGAGAGAATAATAAAGTTAAGTAACAACTACTATCGGAGCAAATGCAAGGGACAGGGATTAACATTTCCTAATAGAAGGGAAAAAAAGAACTTGCCAGCACCAGTGGTCTCCGACGCGAAGCCCCCGCCGATACCTCCTTGGATATCCGGCTGTTTTCTTCCGGCCGAAGCATTGGGCCCCTCCGGCTGTTTTCTTGCGGCCGAAGCACTGCCACTTTCGTTTGGACCCGTCGCACCGGCCTCCTCATTTGGCTTACTTCGTTTAACCTCTCGGAACATACCACCACCTGACGAATCAGGATGAAGACGAAGTCTAGTCCCCTGTGGTTGAGACTGAGATGTGGGCCGGACAACATTCTTGTCATGTTTTCTCTTCCTGGCCTCCGAAACATTTGTCGTTTCGACTATCTTCTCCGGGATGACGGCTTGGGAAGCAGCGGGAGCGGCCACATGCGTTTCGTGGGACTGATCCTCTCGGTGCTGATCCCCCTGGACCGCGGGCACATCCTTTCTAACCTTGGGCTTCTTTAAGTATTGAGACATTGTGATAGCTGTAAAAAACAAATACATCAAACGGTTAAAACTTTGCACAGGCATGACGGCCGAAGCACAACTAAAGTTTTAAACGGAAGCAGAAACAAAGGCCACAAGGTTGTAACCCATCTCTCAATATCCCTTAGGGCCACCCGCTAATCGGGATAGTCCCGCTCGGACGAGAGCCCAACGACATATAAGAAACTATGAGGAATTTGGATGAGGTCTATCACGTTCTGGGCCGGCCTATCGGCGTCCGCCGTGTTAAAATCCCCCTTCAAATACGGATCCAACACGTCCGAATGAGGATGTCCCCAAGGCATGACAAATGGGGTGGCACGTCTATCTATTGGGAAAACCAATGGCCTTACTTGTTTAAGGTCCGGAACAAAAGAGTCATTGGATTCATATGGAAACTACGACAATAAACCTCGAAAAGGATTGCATGGTGTATGCCTAACGGTACCAGTTGGGAGATACGGACTTTGTAATACTCAATAACATCTAACAGAAACGTGCAGAAGAGCACAGTAAAACCATCCTCAATAAAATACTCCAAGTACAAACCAATGGCGTCACTCGGCAATCTATCCATTGTCATACCCTTCGTGAGGCAGACGCAGGTATAGGTTTGGCGGTATTCTATAATCCATGGTGATCCTATGCACAGCCCCTTCGCCCAACCGAAAGGTGTACTTCTCTATGACAAACTTTGGGAGAAATCCCTGGACCCCTGGGGAATCCTCACAAGTAGAAATGGGCGAAACCGACATGGTCTAGCCGGGGGAAAGAGGGATACGGCCAAACAACAGTAGAAACAAGAGATGGGTGAACCGAAACGTACCTTTACAGACGAAGGACCAGTATGGAAATCGTACGGATAGAATCACTCGAGCAGACTTGCAATGATCGTTCGGAAAATAATACCGGAAGGCGTCTCAGTTGAAAATGTGGAATTACGGTAGTAAAAAACACACACCAGCGACGCTATTTATAGGAAGAACGCAGAATGCGGAATGTCACACCTAGCAAAGTGCTGACGTGGCAACACCTCAGCACGCGTATTGGGCACGCGCATGCGTGTCAGCGCTCATTAATCACGATCTATATTAAATAACCATAAAATAATAAAGAATTTTAAATAATATAAAAAAAAGGGGTGCGCTCGAAGAAGCGCCAAGACAACTCCCGGTAAAACCAGTACATACATGCTCAAGCCTAACGGCATATCCTTCGGGAAGGGTCAAACGTGAACCCACAGTTTGTTTGAAATATCATACCATCGGCACACCCTGACCCATCGGGTAAGCGCAACAATTAATCCCCAAAAGGAATAACAACGGTCTTTGGCAAATCGGAACCCTCGGGCACAATAGGATCAAACGGACGTGAACAAAGGGCAATTATTAATCTGAACTACAAGAAATACATGTTGTAAACCAGGAGAGGATCGGGAAAGATACAATGATAGCTTCCACACATCAAAGCCATGTCATGTCAAAGTCAACTCTTTAAAGTATTAAACCATCGGCCGAACCGAAAGGCAAATACAGCATTGATCCGAATGACCTAGGCCAAAAGGCCATAAGGTACCCTTTGAAGTATTACGTCAATATTTTACTAACAATGCAATACCGGTATTACATGTATGTATCAGAAAGCGCAGGCCAAAAGGCCATAAGGTATTATTTAAGTCTTGCAGGTGTATATGTCCGAATGATGCTTGCCGAAAGGTATAAAGGTATTCTTTAAGTATTACACCATCGGTCTTCAACCGATAATGCAATACTGGGGGGACATGTTGACGCATGTGTCCGAACGGCCTGTCTTGACCGGTCGTCCGGACGACACATAGCCGTCCGGACATACCGGAGGGCACACGACTCGTCCGGCCAGTATCACTGTAAGTAGTAGGACAGGTGGCGTTTACCTTTTGACAGATGGCAGCTGCAGACACCGCCGCCGCCGCCCCAGGATTTACGGGATTATGTCGGGGACATGTCTCCTGAAAATCCGGCGCCGCCAGTCCAGGTATCGAGGCCGAGTACTATAAATACTCAGCTCATTTACTGCTCTCAACTAACGTTTTACCCGCATTTACTTCTCACTATAGTTGATAGCCCTTTCGGAATACCAAATACTTACTCTCACACCGGAGGTGGGTCCTGGGATAACACCCGGGGCGAGCCTAACGTGTGCTGTTGTGTGCAGATACCCGGAGGACCTCCAATAGCCGAAGGGATCAGCACCCAAGCCTCCCGGAAGAACCCTAGCTGAGTTCAACCGGTCGGCCCTCTTTATTTGTCTGAAGTGGTTGCAAGAAATTGCTTCAACAACGACACAATATCACTTGTTGGTGCATTTGTGTGATTTTGTGCAAGCAAGAGATTTGAGAGCTTTAGAAGGGGCTGATAAGTCAATTGTTGGTCAGCATTCTCAGATGAAATACCTGGTTCTTGAAAGCTATATATCATCGTAATATCTATCATGCATCATCCTGGACCTATTGGGGGTGCGGTTCCTCCTCATAGACATTCATGCATATGAGGATAACGGGTATGATGTAAATCTATAGCAACCACGTGAAGTGGCTAGATTGGTAATTTGGAGGGGAAAAGAGTGGCCACAAAGACTTGAGTATCGACACAACTCACACAAGATAAACAAAGATACAGAAAGTAAAAAGAGTTATCTATTTTCCATATGGATCTTATTAGACATTCACAAGCAAAACAGATGGCAATTGCTACAAACATCATAACCATCACGTCTTTCACATGGAAACTAATCGGATAGGGTGAAAACGGACCCGATAGAGCATAACATCTCAAAAACACATATAAAATGGCTTTCTAGTGGAGTACACTTACGTGGTAATAAACTTCCTTTCACATTTTTGCAACGAGACCAGTATGGCAAGACTTATCTACCAAATCATTTTCTTTCAATTCCGAATTGGTCATTGAGCTTGGAGGAACATCCACAGCTGGTGAGGAGTTGAAGAATCCATGTGGCTGCAAATCAATGTACCAACATCAATCAGGCGAGCATTGTGCTAACTTATGCGAGTGTTCAAATTGTGAAGTTTTATGATAACGAGCGACATAAAGATTAAGAAATGAGCAATAATTACCATGAGACGGAATCCAATGTGTTCTAACGGCATAACAGGCCAATCTTCTAGTCGGGGAACATGTGTCACTCAAAATTGTGAGCATTCAATTTCAATGGCAGCATGAGTATTAAAAATGGCAAAATAGATACGATGGTCTAGGGGTCAAAAAAGGTTCAGGTCTAAACAGCTCATTTAAAGGTCAAGTTAAGTCGACTCAGAGTACCTTTTTGCCAAAAAAGTAATTATAAGCAATTAGTGTATCAGATATAATTTTACAACTCGTTATCTTAAAAACAATATAAAAGAACGGGAAGTGCAACAGGTCAAAAGGGGTTCATGTCAAAACAATATAAATCGGGCAACAAAAGTTTTTTCCTAACACCTATAATCGAATTTTAGGATACGCAACGCTTAGTCGTTTGAACTTCTAAACAGTTGCTGTAGTAGATTTTGGTATGAAACTATGCGTAAACTTAAAACAAAAGGTACCAAAAATCATTCAAGTACGAAATACATAACATACCGTTTAACTAGCTATGAATTTTAGCATTAGAAATGCATATATACCTCTCCAAAGTCGCATAATTGCATATATATCCAACCAAAACTCATAATTGCATATATATTCTTCCAAAGCCTTAAAATTATCAAATATATCCAACCAAAACTCATAATTGCATATATATATATATATATATATATATATATATATATATATATATATATATATATATATATATATATATCCTTCCAAAGGGTTAAAATTGTCAAATATATCCAAATAATTTTTTTAAACATATTTAATAGAAAAAATGTCTAATAATTATAATTGATATATAAAATGACGATTATACCCTTATTCTTATTATTATTATTTTTACAATTACAAAATATCCTTTAACTATTTTTTAAGAAAAGAAAAAGCAAACTGTTCGGCGACTCAACCGTGTTCGGTATCGACGAATCTTGAATAAGAATATAAACAGCATCATCCATTGTTCCATCTAAACGTAAACTCCTATATATATATATATATAGATCAAATGACATAATAAAATTCAAACCAATAAAAGGATATGTTTTGTAATTGTAATTTTTTTAAATAAGAATAAGGGTATCATCGTCATTTTATATATCAATTATAATTATTAGACATCTTTTTTCTATTAAATATATTTAAAATAATCATTTGGATATATTTGACAATTTTAAGCCTTTGAAAGGATATATATATATATATATATATATATATATATATATATATATATATATAAAAAGATATATATGCAATTATGAGTTTTGGTTGGATATATTTGACAATTTTAAGGATTTTGAATGATATATATGCAATTATGAGTTTTGGTTGGATATATATGCAATTATGAGGCTTTGGAGGGATATATATGCAATTCTCCCATTTGTAGTCACTTTATATATATATATATATATATATATATATATATATATATATATATATATATATATATATATATATATATATATATATATATATATATATATATATATATATATATATAATATGAAAATTAGAGGTCCATATAATTTGGAGGCCCTGTGCGATGGCACACCTCGCACACTTTCATATACGGCTCTGCCTAAGGACGACATACTTTGAATTTGGACTTGTAGTTGAGAATAAGTCCTGGGCCGAATAGAGACCAAAGACCTTAGAGTTGGACCAAAAAGACTCGAACCAGAAAACAGCTTGTAAAGTTCGCGATCTTCTTAGTCTTATGTAATTTTACATTTTACCCTTTGTTGATATGTAACTTCGCATGATCTTCATACATATGTGAGTCAAGAAGAGTCTCAAACTCTCAACAACAATCAATTTGATATTGACTAGCTGAGCTCATGAGTGTCGATTATACCTACAGAGATAAAGCTAGAGCTTGGAAGTTAATACTTGATCGAAGCTCGAGTCAAGTATTAAACTCGAGCTTTGAATCCAACGAAGTTTTGAGATTGACATGGTTTGGCTCAACTTATCACGATTACACAAGTATAAATGGGCCTCAAGTTTCTGCTTTCCTCTAATGGGGCAAAGATAAAAATAAAATGCAACGGGTGTTCACAGTTCGGGTAATACCCGCATGAACTAAAAACTGATACTAAATCGAACCGAATTTATAACCGAATCAAATTTGCTAAAACGAATCAAACCGAATTAAATATTCGATTTTCAGTTTAAATATGGTTTTAGAAAAATAAAAATCGGACCGAAACAAAAACCGAATTCACATAAATATATACTATCTTTTATATATTTATATAAAAAACCATTAAAACTAGTTCGAGTATTAATATAACATTTTTTAATCTTTAATTTTTTTTGTTGCTAGAAATTTATATAATTAAATGAAAAAATAAAAAAATTATATAATTTAGGTTATTCGGGTCAATCCGAAAACCGAACTGCATTCAAATTCGGTTCTCGGTTCGGTTTAATCCAATGTAAATTCGGTTCATTTCGGTTTTACCCATAAATATTTTTTACCAAATTAACCGAACCGAATAAACCGAACAACCCGATAATCAAATAAGACACTTATGAGACTCAACAGTTTGGACTGCATATTTTCAAGTAGTAGTTTGGAGGTATAAAAATCGATGGATTTTTTTATAGACTTCTCTACTTGTTTTCTCCCAGTAAATTGTAAAAAAAAAAAAAAAAAAAAACAGAACTCTCGTCTTATTTGATTCATTCTTTGTCAATAAGAAGAGTTTTTCCCATTTGCAACGAGACCAGTATGGCAAGACTTATCTACCAAACCATTTTCTTTCAATTCCGAATCGGTTATTGAGCTTGGAGGAACATCCACAGCTGGCTAGGAGTCGAAGAATCCATGTGGCTGCAAATCAATGTACCAACATCAATCGGGCGAGCATTGTGCTAACCTATGCGAGTGTTCAAATTGTGGAGTTTTATGATAACGAGCGACATAAAGATTAAGAAATGAGCAATAATTACCATGAGGCGGAATCCAGTGTGTTCTAATGGCATAACAGGCCAATCTTCAAGTCGGGGAACATGTGTCACTCCAAATTGTGAGCATTTAATGGCAGCATGACACTACACCAAAACCTTCTATTTGGGACTAGCCAAAAATTTGGGTCGACATTGCCGTCCCAAATTTTGGTCATGGCCCACAGTTTTTTCAACCAAAAAG
The DNA here is from genome assembly GCA_021014915.2 of Artemisia tridentata subsp. tridentata. NCBI lineage: Eukaryota > Viridiplantae > Streptophyta > Magnoliopsida > Asterales > Asteraceae > Artemisia > Artemisia tridentata. The sequence continues at coordinate 374,989,342 of CP139505.1, forward strand.
GCAGTCAAAGGAAAGTTGAGATTTGAGCAAAATATCTGATTTTTGATATTTTAAATGAAATTTTCCAAAAAATAAAACGTCCCGCCAACAAATTCAGTCCCGCCAAGCAAAATGGGACGACAATGTCGTCCCATTCTGCGAGTATTTGTTTTTTTTTATTTAAAAACTTTTTAAATCAGTTTTTATTTTTAAATCAATATTAAAACTTTTTTAAAAACAGAATGGGACGACAATGTCGTCCCATTTTACTAAACATTTAAAATGCCTTTTTTTATCCAATAATCTATTTAAAAATACTTGTATATAAATTAATTTTAGAAAATTATTTGCTTTAAAATTATATGTTAGTGTAAAAATTAATTTTAAAAATTACATAAATTAAAAAATTTACAAAATCAATATTTACTATTTATCAAAAATATTTTTGATGTTAAAATGTAATCAATATGATACGTATTTACAGCCTCGATATAGAAAAAATAATACGACAAAGGTGGCTTGAATGTATACTAAATAATGTTCATAGAAAATATTAAAGCTTAATCCTCTTTGAAATAAAAATATTTTGGTACATCGGAGAACATATTAGCCGTATCTATTGTTAAATAATTTTCAGTGATAATAAAACTTATATTATTGATAACGTCTTCAATCACCAAACATATAAAGTTCAGAAAACAAAGTTCCAAGAAAGTCGTGGCTTTTTTGTTGTATCAACCGATGGCCGTGAAGAAGACTTCTCGTACATTAAATGTGTTGAGAATTATGTAAATGTGGTGATCTCGACTATTATGAACTAGATCTGAATATTGATGAAATGGATGTTGATCGGACTCATTCGTTTAACATCTCATGTATAACGGTATCATATCGACTCATTCGTGAAGAAGACTTCTCGTACATTAAATGTGTTGAGAATTATGTAAAGGTGGCCATGAACACCTACGGCTACCAGTAGATACTAAAACTGTTGTTATGTTATCAAACTTCCCACCAAATTTTCCCACCAAAATATTGGCGCCAAAATTTCCCACCAAAACGTTTGTATAAAATATCTGCTCTATCCTCATAAACACATTATGTACACTCTTATTCTCAAAACCACTTAGCCTCACAACCTCTTATCTTCACACCAATTTCAAAACCTGAGATGCAGCGATATAATCCTTTTATGTGTTCTTGTGGAACAAGAAATATAAAACTAAGAAAATCACATAAAAAATACATTTGGATGGGAATATTATGTATGTCCTCTTTCGAAGGTGAAAAATCATACATTTCTTATTTATGTAAATATACAAACAATCATAACATTTCCTTATTTATGTAACAACCAAGAGAAAATGATCATGGATGTGGATATTTTATGTGGAAGAGTGAATTTGATGACCGGTTACGAGTAATCTCTTTTGCTTCAATATCTCAAGGTTTTGGTTCTGCACCAACAGAGTGCTCAAACTGTAGTGCCAAAGATCTTAGGATAAACATGCTATCAATCACCGAGCAACTACAAGCATTGCTACCCACTATCGTCACCCAAGTTGGCGATCACATCGGTAACCTAGGAAACAATGGAAGCGGGAATGACCATGCAGACAATGACATTGGTAGTGACCACAACGATAATGACAACAACAACAACAGTGGCAAAGGATATTCATACAAGGAATTTACGGCATGCAAACTAGTGGACTTTGATGGTAATGGAGGAGCGTTAGTGTACACAAGATGGATTGAGAAAATGGAGGCAGTAATGGACATAAGCGAGTGTGCAGCTCACCAGAGGGTGAAATACACTGCAAGCTCGTTCACAGGAAAGGCTCTGACATGGTGGAACACGCAAGATTTCCAATCGTATCAAGGATGGCGAAAGGTAATAACTTATGTTTTTTTTATTAAATTTAGTTTGCTGTAAATGTAATAACTTATGTTTTTTTTATTAACTTTGTTTTAGATATCTTGTGCATCCAAGTATCTACCGTTGCTTCCGAATTTGCCTTTAGCATGAGTGGTCGCATTTTGGACCCGTATAGGAATTCTTTAGCGCCAAACATTGTTGAGGCTTTGGTGTGCACACAAGATTGGATTCGTACATCAAGTAGAAACGTCACTGTGGATACGTTAGAAGATTTAATGAAAGACGACGAGCTTGCTAAAGGTAAACTTTGTTGCAATATATTTTTTAAAATTTGGGTGATTTTTTTTTTAAATATTTTCTGCAATATTTTTTTAAAATACTTTGCTGCACTTCAAGAGGGGTTAGACAATCAAAACAATGACCTTGACCTTTAGTGTCAAAGTTGATAGATAATTCAGTGTTGGGTATCATTTCCTATCCGTTTACTTGCTGCAATAGATTTTAGGATTGTTGAGTCACTTAATGACAGTTACTATCAGTTATGAGATGATTTTAGGACTTATATAGTCGGAAATAAGTTTATGTGATATTGTTTGTGCATAGTGTAATAGATAGAATATGTATGATGGATAAGATTAAACGAAACAGATTTTAGCATAGTTATGTTTGTTAGATTCATTTATTAGCAGCTTTGAGGACTTATAAGCACACTTCATAAGAGTAAGTGAAATAAATTTAGTATTGTTATGTTGGTTAGTTGCCAATATGTGCAATCATGAGCTGATTTGAGAGCTTACAAGTTCATGTGATGTTATTCATTACTTTTATATTTTGATTAACTGTCTGGTATGTATTTGTGGTTGTATAATTGAAATAAGTATGCTGGGTAGGATTGAACGAAACGGTTTTTGCATTGTTAGGTTTTTATTTAACATCGTCAGCTGATTTGAGAGCTTCTAAGCTCATGTGATGCTGTTTGCAATTGTGCATAATAGGGGAATGTAATGGGTAGTCGTCTAGGAGTTTGGACTATATGCGTTATACTATAAAACCAGATTAAGTATTATAGACAATAAAAAATATTGCTGCAATATCATGTTCTGTGTTTACTTGATGTTAGTTTAGTATATCCTGAGCACGTATGATGAAGCAAATTCTGTTGGAGTATAGTTTGAAAAGTGAGAAAATTAGTTGGCCAGATGGGTTGGGTATATAACGGGTCAAAAACAGTAACTTTGGTATAACTTGATACATGTCAGTTTGGGTTGACCCGTATTCAGTAACTCCAGTAAGTAGTATCAAATGCTGATCCAAATACCCCCTTAATGACTTAATGTGATTAGAACTGACTTCTTAAGCTGATCCAAACACCCCATTAAGAGCAGTTAGTGTATATCACTTTTTGTTGTCATACTTTACTTTAATGATAATAGATTTGTTTGTTATGTTTTTTTCTAGAAATTCAAGATGGGTTAGACAAACAAAAGGGAGAACTCAATCATGGAAAAGATAAGAATGTTGCAGCATGATGCTCTACTGTATTTCCATTTAAGCTACTGTATTTGGCATGGAACTTGTATTCTTGTAATGCTACTGTATTTGGAACTTGTAATGCTATAATAAATTCATGCTACTGTATTTGGAACTTGTAAAACTGGGCCAATATTTGCAGGTAAAGACTGGGCCAATACAAGTTGTAATTGGCTGGGAAAAAACTGGGCCAATATTTGCATTTTCGGTTCTTGATGTAGTGTCCCGAAACCGACCCGATTAAACCGAACCGACCCGAGTCCCATTCGGTTCGGTTTCGGTCCAATATTTTCGTACTTTTCGGTTTCGGGCTGGGTCGGTTCGGGTCGGTTTTTGGCCCGATGCTCAGCCTTAATCTCAGTTCTACAGTATGGTTTTTGCCTTCTTGGTTCATTAGAGCGGAGGGTGCAGCTCGTTGTGCCCCTCGTCGTTGCTGAGCTGGAGCTCGTTGTGAGCTCGCCGCTGCACCACCACCTTCCGCCGTCCTTCGCCGAACTCAACTTCCTCGCCTGCACAACGAGCCTCACTCCTGACACATTACATATTTTAATCGTTTTTTTGCGACGGATATATTACCGTTTATTAGTCAAACGGTTCTTTTTTTTTCTTCTCTATATAAACAACACACACATATATTCATACATACCAACATTTTTCCAACCAAAACACACACATATATACACTGGTCTAATTGAAGAGAAACAACCATGTCGCAAAACCCAAACGAGCATATGCATTTCACCAACCTCTTGTCCTCAAATCCATACGCGGGTTCGTCAAACCCATCTACCCCCTCATCAAATAATTCTAACTCGCCATCCTCACAAATTCCTCCATATGGAACGCAATTGCCTCCCGAGGCTATTTATCAAAATCAACAATTTGCGTTTCAAAGTTTCGCAAATTACCCACAACGTCCAGTTGGAACGCAACCACAATTCTTTAACTCTTCCCAACCTTCATCATTTCCGACACCACCATGTGAACATCAATTCAAAGTACCCGCGGACCGTCAACTGCCCAAAGGACGCGGGAAAAAAGCAATGGCAAAAAAGTCCAAAAAAGTCGTGAATTTGGACGATGATGATGATGATGACCTTGAGATCGTGGCTCAAGGTTCGAGGAGAAACTGGGCCAAAGACGAAGAGAAGCTACTTGCGGAATTGTGGATTGCAGTATCGCAAGACAAAGACATCGGAAACGACCGTTCCGATGATTTTTTTTGGAACCAAATAACGGAGACGTTCAACGAGCAAACAAACCATGAGCCTCGTACCAAAAATATGCTCACTGGTAAAAGAAGCAGAAGTCGACTTCTACGTCGAGCGCGGCGAGCTCGGGTGGTAGTCAAACGAGTTCTTATTCGGGGTACTTGTCCGAAAAATTTTCCCAAAAAGCGGACGTTCAAATCGCCGCGTACGAGGCGAGAAGGGAGAAGGATCGGCGACTAATGGAGATGGAAGAGATGAAGTTTCTGATGATAGATCCCGCGGGTTCCGATGCGGAGGCGGTTGCTATCATTCGCCGTCGACAGAAACAAATAAAGAAAAAATATCGGCTCGACGACGAGGAAGACGAGGATTAAGTTTATGTGTTATTTTAGTATTTGTTGTTTCGTTATTTTAATTCCCGTATCGTTTTTTTTTCGTATCGTAACTTTATGTTTAATGTGTGTTTGAATAAAATGTATTGTTTTTTTATTTGAATAAAATTAATTTTAGTTTATTTGGGTATTTGATAAAAGAAAAAAAAAAGGATAATGGTGGTGCCCAAATAAGTAAGTTGTGGTTAGTTATTTGGGGAGGGGGTTGTTAATTGTGGTTTGTTGTGGTGACGTGACACCCCGTGAGGCCCGAATGAGGAGGAGAAACTCCTCACTGCACCCCGCTCTTATGCATATATAGTTTCTTTATGAATATTTCCAAATATGGTATTGTTTGTACGTTTTGCAAAAAATAGCACAAAAGTGCATAGACAATTACTTATTTGTGCTTTTCTTTTGATTTTTTACATTCCTTAGGTTGGCATCTTTCCACCTTTAGTTGTAACACAATTTAGATTGTTTTAGATCTTTAGAATGCCCTTTTATAAATATCCTAAATTTATATGCACACAGATGGTCAATAATAGCAGGTCAACTACCGGGAAGGATCGATAACGATATCAAGAATTACTGGAACACAAAACTTAGGAAGAAGCTTATGGCTATGCTTCCTTCTTTTCAAAAGAAACCATCTCTTTTTCCATCCATGCCACTTCAATCACCACAACTTTTTGATCATCATCATTATAAACAAGAAAGTTTCTTAAATGCAACTTCATCTTTAATTTGTACAACTATAACCCTAATTTCATGAATGCTGGCAACAATATTAACTCTCTCCTCACAACTAGCAACCTTGGTCAAAATAATATGAATGTTACTAGTCTCTATTCACCATCCATACCACCACAGCCGCCTTTATCGAACCCGTTACTAGGTACGATATCCAACAACAATAGTTTTCTAGGGTTTTAAGATGACTACTTCCCTGAGGTGAAAGAAAGGATGCTAATATATGTTTGGTGGTGGAAGTGAAATGAGTACAACTTGCTCTTCATCTGAAGGTGGTAGTGCTAGTTGCATAAAGCCAAAGCCAAATAAGCTACAAAAAAGATTATCAAGGGGTCAAACAAGAAGACCAATTTGCCCTTGAGGGTTATGGTTTCATGACAAACTATAGTAACTTTCTTGATCAGAAATCTAAAGAGTACTTCATGAATCTTGAAAATGTAAAGGAAGTGATTGATATCAACAAGAACAACAGAAGCAGTGTCAACATCAACAGCTATTTGATGAATGATGATGAAAACAAGACAACACATATTATTACTACTGATGGATGTCTTAGTACGTACTATGATTGATGGGAGTAATTAAATGACTGTTACTGTACGTAATTAAGAAAAGCATCAGATTAGCTAGAGATCTTCTTGGAGCGTGTGTTATTCTGCACTTGATGGTCAAAAACAATGTAAGATTATTTGACAAAGGAAATGTTTAGCATTCATTGTTCTAGCTAGCTATGACATTACATGTAGGGGTGTTATCGGGTCGGGTTATCGGGTTATCGGGTTAGTCGGGTCGGGTTGAGTCGGGTTTGGATTTTTTAAAAACTCACCCGACACCCGACCCGATAAGGATTCGGGTTATCGGGTTCGGGTGGTAGTCGGGTCGGGTTATGTCGGGTCGGGTGATTCGGGTTATCGGGTGACCCGATTAAGTGGAGGAGATACAGATCAGGCATGGGTTTAACTATATGGTGTTTGAGTGTACTGTGATTTATATTTGATAAAATTCAGTCATGTAGTCATATGTGTTTGAGTGGAATCTTGTGTGATTTATATGCTTTAAACATTTAGAATAAGGCATCCAAGTTGAAATACAGCAAATAGATATCTAGCTAATTGTTGCAATTTTAAGGAGCTTAAACATCCCAACACTCTCAAACAAGTTTTATTACAGTTAACTAGTTGATTGTGATTTCCCACAATATCAGTTGAGGTACCAGAAGAGGAAGAACCGCCTCTTTATCAAAATTGACATGTGATACAGCCTTGATCATAGTATTTTATCCCTCTTATTGGTGTGGCAAGGTGGATCTATATGGTGTTTGGGGTATCCTCAATTAACAACAACAACTTTGGTATCCTCAATTAACATCTCATGCTATAAACTTGTGGAAAAAGATTGCAGTTGTGGCGCTAATATAGCAAGTAACATTAAGAAATAAAGATGACTGAAAGCAGATAACTTTACCCATTGGATACACATCTTTCAAGGAACATCGACTTCTTTCCAGTATTTGCAGCATAGTTCATTGAAGGCAGTTCTTACGCATATAAGTTTAATATCTCCTACAGAACATATTAATGATACATGAGCAGTAACATATCTGATATTTCTTAAAAAAGCAAAGGATTGTCGGGTCTTATCGGGTTGACCCGATAACCCGATAACAATTTTTATTTAACCCGAAACCCGACCCGATAACGCTATCGGGTTATCGGGTCGGGTCAAAACAACCCGATTAATTTTTTTGACCCGATTAGACCCGACCCGATTAGACCCGACCCGATCGGGTTCGGGTTCGGGTCGGGTTGACCCGATCCGACAGACACCCCTACACCCATCAATATTACATGCATGGTAAAATATTTAAGTATTCTTTTTACCTTGAAGGCTTATAAAGAAAAAAAAAAACACATTTTGGATCTAAACAGCTTGTTAACGTAAATTTTCTTTTTTTGTAGGTTCAACAAAGATATTGTTATAACTTAGTACTCTATTTGTTCTAAAATAAGCGTTTACTTTATACATGTTTAAGAAATATCATGATTTCATTGTTAATCACGAATGTGTTTCGTTTACTGTAGACATATTTTGATCGATTGTGGAGTAATTTGGAATCGGTTATAAAAGCATACAAAACATAAGTGTGGTACAATTATTTGAAGCTTGCAATACAGTGTACCAATAAAATATAAACATGTTATTGAAAAGTAAAGAATGTACTTGTTGGTGTATGTGTCCGGACGTCATACATCGTCCGGATCACGCTTACGTGTCCGGACGTCAGGTTTCTTCCGGACAACATCTCACCTCCGGCTACACCTACTGATCGGACCGCCGCCTTCTGCAGTAAGCAGTCCCATCAACCACTGACATCCCAGATTTCTCGGGATTGTGTCTCCCACGTGGTCTGACACCTACCTGCTAGGTCTGACATAGGTCAACTCGTGAATCCCGAGGTAAACAGATACAGTAGGTATGGGTAGTATAAATACCCACACCTCATTTGTAAGAGAATCTAATCGACACGCACACACATTACTGCTATTCTCGTATTACTATTTAGACTCACATTATCCGATATTTATTCTCACGCCGGAGGTGGGTCTTGGGATAAAACCCAGGGCGAGCCTAACGCGTGTGTTTCTTGTGTGTAGGAGCAAGGTCCGAAGGAACTAATCCGAAGGACTATACATAGAAGTGGGACCTACCTGTGAGGCCTTACTTCAACAAATTGGCGCCATCCGTGGGACCGCTATTCAATCTACCAAGGTGTTGAAATGGCTGGTCCGTCCTTTTAATTCCTACACGAAGCCAGTAACTACCAGAACCAACCTGTCGGAGAAACTGGAGTGGTCAGTATGGTAAGAAGTTTACCGGAGAACAGAAAGAGAAAGTACATGGGGCAGGACGAAGAATGGATGAGTGTTCCAATAGTCTTCCCTCCTATCATTACCAGTGATCTATCGGAGGAGCCGCTCATTGTCGAAGGCGACATTGAAGGGTATTTAGTCCGAAGGATATATGTCGATGAAGGATCCTCTGTGAATGTGATGTATGAGCATTGTTTCAGCAATCTCAGCTCAGACATAAGGGCGAGACTTAAGGAGACGAGCACCTCACTGGTAGGATTCTCGGGGGAAACAAGCAGACCGCTAGGAAAAATCGAACTAGATGTGTGCTTCGGCAACCACGGTATGTTCCGAAAAACAACTATGAAATTTTGTGTGGTGCAATCCCCATCTCCCTATAATGTGATATTAGGCCGAACTGGGCTCAAGGAGTTAAGAGCAATCCCATCGACAATTCATTCGATGGTCAAGTTTCCCACACCGAAAGGAATAGCCATGTTAGTTGCACGATCGGCTATGGTACTGGAATGCAGGCAGCTAGAGGAGACACAGAAGGTGGACGTGCCTCAAGAGACGGGGACTGGCAAGACAGAGGTAGGTAGGACGGAGGAAATCTTAGTGAACCCCGCACACCCGGAACAGCTGGTCACGATAGGGACAGGGTTTTCGAGGGAATGCCGGAAACATCTAGCCGAACTATTAAGAAAGAATAAAGACGTGTTTGCATGGAAACCTTCGGACATGACTAGAGTTCCACGTCGCTTAATCAAGCACCACCTGAATGTCAACGTAAACGACATGCCTGTAGCCCAAAAGAAACGCAACTTATCTGCTGAGAAGAATCAGGTAGTGCTAAAACGAGGTAGATGAATGGTTGAAAGCAGGGATAGTTCGGCCAGTTCGTTATCCCACGTGGATCTCCAACCCGGTGCTGGTAAAAAAGAGTGACGGAAATTGGCGAATGTGTATCGACTTCAAAAACTTAAACTCCTCATGTCCAAAGGACTACTATCCGCTTCCGGAAATCGATTGGAAGATCGAATCGGTAATGGGGTTCAAGTACAAATGTTTTCTAGACGCATACAAGGGCTATCACCAAGTCCAAATGGCCAAAGAGGATGAAGAAAAGACCGCGTTCTATACAGAACAGGGAACCTACTGCTATACCAAAATGCCATTCGGCCTAAAAAATGCTGGAGCCACCTACCAGCGACTCGTAGATTCGGCTTTCAAGGGCCAGATCGGTAGGAATTTGGAAGCTTACATCGACGACATGGTAATCAAGAGTAAAGGAGAAAAGGAAATGTTGGCAGATATCTCGAAACCTTTTATAACCTACGGAAAATTAACATGAAGTAAACCCGGAGAAATGTTCCTTCGGTGTCGAAGAGGGGAAATTTTTAGGCTACATGGTAACCTCCGAAGGCATTCGTGCGAACCCGAGTAAGACGAAAGTTATCTCACAAATGAAATCTCCGACAACTTTGAAAGAAATGCAGAGCCTGAGCGGCAAGTTGGCCGCACTGAACAGGTTCTTAGCTAAGTCGGCCGAAAGGTCCCTTCCATTCTTCGAAACTCTGAAAAATATTACCAAAGAAAACAAGGATGAGTACAACTAGACCATTGAAGCCGAAGAGGCGTTTCAGCTACTCAAAAAACTCATTCTAGACCTCCCATCCTTGTCAACACCCAAGCCAAAAGAAATCCTGTATGTGTACCTTGCAGCGGCCAAGGATGCAATCAGCGCAGTGCTACTAACCGAGAGGGCCGGGAAACAATCACATGTTCACTATGTGAGCCGAACCTTACAAGAAGCAGAAAGAAATTACTCCCCGGTTGAAAAACTGGCGTTGTCGCTCCTACACATGTCGAGGAGGTTAAGAAGGTATTTTGAAGCCCACCCCATCCGATTTATAATGGACCAACCAATAAAGCAAATTCTGAACAAGCCGGAGGCTTCCAGAAGGTTGGCCAAATTTTCCGTAGAGTTAGGAGCCTACAACATCACCTACGTACCGAGAAACGCAGTCAAGGGACAAGTCCTCGCGGATTTCATATCGAAAATCCCTGTCGAAGTGGAGGAATTACATCTGAAAAAGCAAGGAAAAGAAATCCACAACATTTCCAATCCGGAGGATTGGATACTATACACAGACGGTGCATCAAACAGTAAGGGCTCCGGAGCAGGCCTCGTATTGATCGGACCTTGTCAGACCGAACACACTTACGCTCTCCGTCTGAACTTCAAAAGCACTAACAACGAAGCAGAGTATGAAGCACTCCTCGCCGGACTGCGGCTCGCCAAAAAGATGATGGTGGAATCCCTAGAGGTCCGGGTGGACTCCAAGTTGGTAGCGAGTCAGATTAATGGTGATTTTGTAGCAACCAAAGAAAGCATGATACAATATTTGACGAAAGCGAAAGAATACACCGGTAGTTTCAAAAAATTCAGAATTCATAACATACCAAGGGCACAAAATCAAAAGGCGGACGTTCTAAGCAAGCTAGCCTCATAGCCTTCAACCAGCTAACCAAAGAAATTCTGGTCGAAGTTTTGGAAAAGCCGTCAACTGAAGAGAAACAGGTGGGAGCAATTGTGGAAGAAGAAGAGGATAACTGGATGACACCAATCATCCGGTGCCTAAAAGAAGGCATATAGCCGAAGACCCAAACAAAGCAAAGGCACTGCGGATGAAAATCCCCCAATACCTAATGGAAGGAGATGTGTTATTCAAAAAATCGTACCTCAGCCCGATGTTAAGATGCGTTGGTCCTCTCTAGACAAACTACGTCATACGGGAGGTACATGAGGGAGCATGTGGAATGCATCCCGGCCCAAGGTCAGAAGTGGCAAAGTTAATGAGGCAAGGTTATTATTGGCCAACCATGCACTGGGACGCCAGGGAAGATATTGACAAATGCGATTCTTGTCAGATCCAGCTCCGGTACCGAAGCTCCTTAAGACTGTTATGACATCCATCATGGCCCCATGGCCTTTCTACCAATGGGGAATGGATATACTAGGTCCCCTACCGGAGGCCCCGGGGAAAGTGAAGTTCGTTATCGTGGCCGTTGATTACTTCACAAAGTGCATAGAGGCAAAGCCCCTCGCCAAAACCACCGGCAAGGATGTAAATAAATTCGTTTGGGAAAACATTGTTTGTCGGTTCGGACTCCCGGGTATTATTTGTGAAAACGTAGAGGGGGGTGAATACGTTTACCATTTTAAAACTTAAAACTTGTTGTATCAAATTTCCAATTTGGCTTGTTAATATGAAAACTGTCTGTTGTAGTTTGTGTCTAGCATAAACTAAAGTATGTTGTCACACAAGTATTATCAACTAATCACAACACAAGCAATCACATAATGCATACATAAAAGTAAAGAGATAAGTAAAAGAAAATGCAAACCGAACACGATGATTTATAGTGGTTCGGTCACGGAGCTCCTCTCCGCCCTACTCTACTCCCCGAGTACCCAACTCGAGAGTTACTTCACTAGATCAACAAGCTCCCTTTCTTAGGCGGAGAAAACCTTTACACGTTGCTTACTTTCTTTTTCGGTACTAAGCTAAACACCAGGTTGTTTACAAGGGTACAACCACTCCCATTGTCGCTTACTTCTTTTTTCCGGTACTAAGCTAAACACCGGGTTCTTTACAAGGGTATAAGCACTCCCGACACTCTTTGTATTTTAAGGACTAAAATACTAACCACACTCACTGATCTAAATGATACAAATGATGATTATAACAATGATCCATGACATAAGAGTATCATGGATATGAATGCCTACTCTATATGAACTTCCATTGATCGGAAGCCTTCAATGGATGAAGATCACAAGCTCCCTAAACTTGTTGTGATGGATCTTCATGTATGCAAGTGAGATCTTCTTGGTGGATCAAAAAGTATGCTATGGATGATGTCTCATGATCTTGAGCTTGCTTCACAGGATCATTAACAATGTATGCTTACAACATAATGAAAGTTAGTAGCATTATGATCATTATGAAATGGGTGATTAATCTATGAATCTACATGGTTTTCTACTGATCTAAGTATGTGAAATGAGTGAGGGAATGTGTGTTCTAGTTGGTTGATTCAATGGGCAAACAATGGGCTGCTATTTATAGCCAACAGAAAATTTGCCCGGCGGATCCGGCGGATCCCAAAAAAGAGATCCGTCTTTGTATCTATTTGGATCCGTCAAAATGACAGCTAAGAGATATTTGGAGATCTTTCCAAATCTAGCCATATCTTGCATATCTAGCCAAATCTCATGAAATCTTCAAATGTAAACTATGTAACTTGAGAATCTAAACAAAATATTATGCAATCTTACTAAGATCTCACTTGTGATGCATGCCATGATGTCATGGTATAGTTTTAAAAATAAAGTTTCCTTTTTAAGAAATACAAATGTAAATGTATAAGATATTATTCCTAGTGATCATAAAGCATGTATATATGTATATCCTATGTATATACTAGCTTAACTAATATATGTTTACTAATATGTATCATGTTAGTTTGACACCTAAAGTGTACTTATCCTATTAACATGATGTACAAGTAAAAGTACTTGTATATGCAAAATGTGAAATGAGGTTCTAAGTAGAATGGTTAGCCATTTTAAAATACTTAATTACCTAACCGTATTTTAAACATTCTAAATGGTTTGTTAAGGGTTTGATCATAATGCCACATAACAAACATGTACGAACCTGTGTTGTATCATACGAAGACTCGAGAGATGTTGAATGTATGTTGAGACAAGATATAATTACAAGTAACTTGTACATTTTACGTTATGTATCAAGTTACATGTTTGTCATCAATCAAAACAAACGAGATTGCTTGCACTAGCAATCTCCCCAACGAGACTGCTTGCACTAACAATCTCCCCCTTTTTGATGATGACAAAATATGTAAAGTGATAGAAAGTAAAATGCAAAAAGTTACTTGTGTCCGTAATTACTTACTTTATCCTTGTGTCCGTTTCTCCGTTTACACCTTCTCCCTTTTCTCCTTGTGTGCGTAATTACTTACTTTCTCCGTTTACACCTTTCTCCCCCTTTTGTCGAAGCAAAAAGGGTGTGTCCTTGGAGTTAACTTTATTTCTCCCCAAAAAGGCGAGCTTGCATCATCCCTAGTGAAGTTAGATAGACTACTCCAATCTCCTATGGCTGTTGCATTTCCTAGGTTGTTAGCGGATCCATGGATCAAATCAAGACTCTTAACCTACATCAAGGTTAGTGATGTGCAATAAAAGGAATATATATGAAAAATGCATGATGAATGAAAAGCAAACACCCAATGATACACGTGGGTAAGCTATGTTGGACTATGTTGACCTATCTCTTCCTTTTTGTCGAAACACAAAAGTGTGTCAAAGAATGAGAATTCTTAAGACTGCGAGCATGCTCCCCCTTGACTATAGCTCCCCCTTAATCAATAATCCCCGTTGCTAGGGTACCAACGTATATGATGTAAGGATTATGAATGCTACAAAACAAGGATTAGTACATGATGTGCTCCCCCTTGATCAATATTCCCCGTTGCTAGGGTACCGACGTATATGATCCAAGGATGAAGAATCCTACAAAATAAAGGTTAGTATAAAACAATATTTGTCCTTGGACGAGTATGTGATATACACCAATGCGTGTATATGATGCATCCCAAAAAAATGCTTGACGAAAGCTCCCCCTTGCTCTAGGGCGTCAAGATAAACCTACAAAACAAAAGATTAGTGCACTAGAAGCTATGTCTTAAGTCATATACGACCAATGTGTATAGACGATGCAATATGAGTGCTAGACTGATAATCCTCCTGGTTTGAGATCGTCAAGAAGCACCTATAAAAGAAGAAAAATAATCGAAGCAAACTTCATCCTATGATGAGTAAGCTATATACGATCGAGCGTATATGATGATAACCTACAATGAAATGGTTAGTGCAATATATTTTATCTTAAAGAAAAATATTATGTAACATATCAATAATCTAATCACAACCAACATACCAATTGTGATTGTCTAATCAAAGAAAAATATGATGCAGCAAACGAATTGTGATATCAATCGTGATTACTAGTAACCATGTTATAAAGAGTGTAATCTTCTAATAAGAATTATATTTACAAGAATATAATATGATAAAAAACTACAAAACAATGCCTATGAGGAGAACATGAAGTGAAGTTGAAATGCTTAAAGTGAGTGGTGTTAATTTTGGTGTTGGTTTACTAGTGAATGATAACTCAATGGATGACTAAAGGTTGATGTAAGTGGGTTTTTTTTTTTTGCTAATCCTTGGGGTTGATGATTAGTGAGAGAGGTGATGGAAGGTGGTGATTGTAATGAATTCAGAAACTCTAATGTATAGCAAATGCTATAAGAGCATTTGAAGAGGGTTACGGTTATGATATTATCATCTACCAAAGATGATGAATCGTGCCATAGTAAATGCTCGAATGGAAATAAGAGGAAGTGAAGACAATGATCACTTAGGAATAGAGATTCCATTAGAAATACTAGATACCTATATGCGGATGAAAATGACATCATATGATGAGAGTGTTGGTTGGACCAACGTGTTGAGAGTGATGGTTCTGTTTGCACTGACAATGAAATGCTTGATATGTATCAAGAATGAAAAGGATGAGATCCTATGATGGTGTTCTAGAAGATATTCTAGATAATGAAGTTGTAAAGGAAAATCCTAGACATGGTTGTGAGAGGGTTGTCTATTTACTTATAACTATGGATTTGGTTTCACTAATCCTAGTTAAATTTTAAGGAGACTTAATGTTTCTCGTTTAAGAGGTTTGTCAAACACGTGATGTATTTTTCACTTGACGAGGTATTGGTGCAAGATTGTGATGTTGATCTAAGAAGGTTTGAAACACTTTGTGATTTCGTGAACTGATTTAACTAAGTGGTGTGAACCTATGTGTCGGTATGTGAGTGTTCTTTAATACAAATAGACAATTACGTGAATGAATTTCTCTCCCCCTTAATTGGTGGACATCCATCATGAAAGCGATGAGCTTTGTAATGTTTTTGCGGAAGTTGGTTAGCATACAAAGTACTTCATCCTCGAAGTTATGTAGCTCTTCTCTATCAATGCAAGATGATTGCACGACGAGGTATGTGGTTTCCTCATGGAAGGTGTATTGTTATAACTAAAGGATGATGGAGATGTTGTTAGAAAAGCGGAAGCAACAATACGATGGAGAGAGGTATGTTGAAAGATATCCAAACACAAATTTCAAACCTCTAAAACTTAATCCTATTAGCTTTAAACACTATAAGTAAAAAGATTCCATAAGCATATTACTAATCTAAGTAGCAATAAAGGAACAACAATTACGCAAGATATGCATAACAAAGAGAAATAACAAATAATTTGTTATGACAAAAGATGTAAATATCAAAAGATAACATCTTATATAAACAAATAATCGACTATTAGACAAGAATTACCACATAGCATCAAGACAAATAATCATAGCATGACATTGTTTAAGATACTATATTGTGAAATTGTTTTGATGTTAGTCTTATACACTTAAGCATACTAACCCATTAATTAACACAATGATCTATGTGATTAAAAATAAAAATGACTTCTAAATGTTTATTATACCAAAAGTACTTTAACAAATTATAGGTGCATACATGGCAAACAAATAGTGTGACAAAGTCACAAAAGAAGTGAGATGACAAGTTCATGCAAACAATTCTAACATTTTGGAAGCATGTATCATTTAGACTATCCTACGAAAAAGACTCAACGAATGTCAACAAAAGACACGAGCTTTCAAATATAGAAACATCATATAAGAATGACATATCATAAGTTAACAAGTAATACATTAATCTTGCGAAGTATCATATAACAAAAGAATGAACATATTATTCAAATCATGTTAACATGAAGCATATAATCATGCAGACAAAACCTTTTCAAGGTTTACACATTTGACAATCAATTAAATAATTATAACATTGATGAACTCAAATAAGTACATTTTATTACCATCATTTATCCTATTTATTTGACTCTTTTATTATATTATCTGTGAGAATCGATACGTTAATGTTTACTTTTGTAATTCTCAGGTAAAAACAAGTACTTGTGAAACTTGGCGATTTTGGACTAATTATGGAGCAAAACAAGCAAGAAGTTAAGAGTCTACTGAAATGTACAAGATCAAGATCATTCTGCTCCAGATACGCCGCATCCTACTTCGTACATACGGCGCATCACTATCAAGATTTCACAAGTTATAATCCAAGACGGCAAGGACATGCGCCGCATAGATTAATGGAGTTACGCCGCATCTTCTGGCGGTGTACGAATATTCCTGAATATATTAATCTTGGACCCCACGCGAAGTTAAGTCAATGCGCCACATCTACTTATTCAATGCCCGCATCTAACCCTCAGACAAAACTATAAATACCCCAAGGTCAGACGAATTTCAGGGGTTGGACAGTGCAACATACGAAGTACGAGACAGAAGAAACCCTAGGACGAAGTCAGACGAATTAGCAGCACAAGACACACCTTGAACGAAGATACAAGAGCTGTAAGAAGGTCCTGCATGTATTCAATTCATTAAGTAGTTTTGTTTTATTGTATTAGTACACTTTAATTCATCAGGATTGATGGGCCGATTCCATGTGACTACGGAAAACCATGGGCACCCCTTAAAATTGCTTTCCCATTAATTAAAGTTTATATGTTGATGTCTTTGGTGACTTTTATTAGTGCATTGATAACCTCTGTGTCTAGCTGAGCATTGCTTGGGTCGCCATGCTCCTTCCTCGCCTATTTATTCTATCGTTTATAGGATAGTGGGATAGACATAAGTGATCATTAAGGGTTTACTCGCCGATAAGATTAGAGCCAACGAGAAAGGGTTAAATCTCGGTGCGTCGCATCGAACTATACACTTCATATAAAACTAGCAATAAAACAAGCGACAAACTACTTAACCATCAGGACAGGTCTTCTTATTGTCTCAAGTATTTATCTGTGTACGTGTGTGCTAATCGCTGATTCGTGCCTATTAGTTTAGTTTATATTTAATCATAACCAAACCGTGACAGTCTCTCAGGCTGAACCCCCCTTGCGTTAGATTAGGTTGTATAGCTAACTTAAGATATTAAAATACTGATTAGAATAACTAGATAATACGTTCCACTCTTAGTGATCGACACTCTACTTACCATTATATTCATACTGACCGGGTACACTGCTCGTTAAAGTGTGTGTTATTGATAAGTCGGCTAAATATAAATTTAAAACTTGAATACTGCTAAAACCACAACGACACACCGTGGATATAAAAATTAGAGCATAACACGCACGCATCAAGTTTTTGGCGCCGCTGCCGGGGAGTGAATTGTTATTATCTGTTAATTTGATTAGTATTTTAATTAGGTTTTTCTTTTTAATTTTTAAATTCTAACCACTAACTCTGTTGTATATTAGATAAATTGCATTCATTGTATTATTTGCATATTTTCTGTTTTTGTGTGTTTTTATTTTTGTTTCTTTTCGTTTGTTTTATTTTTGTTTTTCTTTTTATTTTTCTTGTATTCTGCTATCGTTGTACTGAGCTAATTCAAACGATACGGCGCATCTATTTTCATAGATACGGCGCATTGCGTTTAATTTTTATAAAATACAACGCGTTTAATAAATTCGATACGACGCATCTTTCCCCAAGATACGGCGTATTCTGTTTTTAATAAGAAATTTTTCTAAACGATAACGCCATACGATGCATCTGTTTTATCAGATACGGCGTATTTAGTATTTAAATTAAAAACAGTTTTCGAATTATTAAACAGATACGACGCATCGATTTTTATCGATACGGCGCATCTTCTGAATCAAAAATCTTGTATTTTGAAACGTAACGAAAATACGGCGCATTAACTTTTGTTAATACGACGCATTTAATTTTAATAAATATTAACGATTTTTGATAATTAAACTGATACGGCGCATTCTGAATTATAAGCGGCGTATCTATTTTCTGAATAAAAGTCTGATTAAATTTTAACGATTATAAGATACGGCGTATCCACTTTTTGGATACGGCGCATCGTCTGCAGATATCAGCAACTTTTATTTTTCTTATTTCTGAACGGAAAATACTCTGACCCTTATACTAGGAAATTTTTACTTTGAAATCTACCTGTCTTTAATTTTCAGGAACAATGTTCGATATTTTCCCCAACTGGTTCGGAAGACCCCATAGAAACCTTACCATGGAAGAGTTTGCACTACAAATCGCTCAAGCAAATGAAGAAGAACATCATGAAGCAAGAAACTTTATTAATGAATTCAAAGGCAGTCATGAGCTGTTACTAAAGGAACAAAACAACATGATTAATGGATTGGCAATTGAAGTGCACCAATTGTCAACGGTGCTTAACAAGATTCTTTTGGTAAGACACGATCTGAAAGGAATTACAACTAGAGGCGGAAAGTCAACCTTTCAAATCGGAGAGACACCCGAGGATGACAGTACAAACAAGATTTCCCCTGAATCTTTATCATCTGAGCAAGAGCAACCAAAAGAGACTGATCCAGAACCTGTGATGAGAGAAGAACCTTCTGTTTAACCTAAACGATCAACACTACCTTTCCCACATAGGGTAAGGAAGGAGAAAGAAGATGCCTATCAAAAGAAGTTCTTGGAAAATCTCAAGCAGCTGCAGCTAAGCATACCATTTATGGAAGCCCTAGTGCAAATGCCAAAATACGGTAAATATCTGAAGAGCTTACTTACAAACAAGTCCAAACTTGAAGAGGCTTGCACTGTAACAATGCGGGAAAGAAGCTCAGCAGCATTGCTCAACAAACTTCCATCTAAGGAAAAAGATCCAGGGAGTTTCACTATTCCTTGTCAAATTAAAAACTTACATATTAGTAATGCTTTAGCCGACCTTGGAGCTAGTATAAGTCTTATGCCCTCATGTATGTATGAAAAATTAGGCTTGGGTGAACCAAAACCTACTAGGATGTGCTTAGAGCTAGCTGATAGATCCATACAATACCCATTAGGAATAGCTGAAAATATATTAATAAAAGTTGATAAATTTGAATTACCTATTGACTTTGCTATCCTCGATATGCCCGAAAATTCTAGAACTCCTATAATATTAGGACGACCATTTTTAGCCACTGCTAGGGCCATGATTGATGTTTTTAATAAAAAGATAACTCTTACCATAGGAAAAGATGAGGTTGAATTTAATATGGAACAATCTATGAGTAAAACTAATTCTGAAGACGATGAATGCTATAATATCGATGTTTTTGATGACGCGATTAATCAATTTACTCAGAAATTGTTAAAAAGTAATTTGCTTGATTC
This sequence comes from Artemisia tridentata subsp. tridentata, assembly GCA_021014915.2. Taxonomy (NCBI): domain Eukaryota; kingdom Viridiplantae; phylum Streptophyta; class Magnoliopsida; order Asterales; family Asteraceae; genus Artemisia; species Artemisia tridentata. The sequence continues at coordinate 375,009,319 of CP139505.1, forward strand.
TTTTCTGCTGAATAATTTAGAAAACACAATTGCTATAGAAGATCAAGTTGATGAAAATACTATTGAAAATTATTTCGCTGTTGATTCCGCTGTTTGTAACGCCATACGGCGCATCGAAAATATCGATGCGGCGCATTTATCTGATGACAGCAACGAAATAATTAAAGAATAAGTTTATTCCGCTAGTGCTAATGAAATTGATAATGTTAAACCTGTGCTTAAGGATCTACCTTCTACTTTGGAATATGCCTATTTAAATGGGAACACTAATTCGCCCGTTATTATTGCATCTGATTTAACGCCAAAAGAAAAAGAATCCCTTTTGCAGGTACTATATAAACGAAGAGGAGCATTAGCGTGGAGTATGTCTGATATTAAGGGAATTAGCCCGTCATTCTGTACACATAAAATCCTCATGGAAGATGAATTCAAACCAACCATCCAACCCCAAAGGCGTTTGAATCCAAAAGTCCAGGACGTGGTGAAAAATGAAATTGTGAAATTACTTGACTCCGGACTTATCTACCCTATTTTCGACAGCTCGTGGGTCAGTCCTATTCACGTTGTACCAAAAAAAAGGAGGAATGACGGTAGTACTCAATGACGACAATGAGCTAATCCCTTCAAGAACTGTTACTGGATGGAGAGTTTGCATCGACTACCGCAAACTCAATGATGCTACGCGAAAAGATCACTTCCCTCTTCCATTTATTGATCAAATGTTAGAAAGACTGTCAGGACATGATTATTATTGTTTTTTAGATGGTTTTTCAGGTTTCTTCCAAATACCCATTGCCCCCGAGGATCAAGAGAAGACTACTTTCACCTGCCCTTATGGAACATTCGCCTATAGGAGAATGCCGTTTGGATTATGCAACGCCCCTGCTACTTTCCAACGTTGTATGACGGCTATTTTCCATGATATGGTAGAAGACTTTATGGAAGTCTTCATGGACGACTTCTCGGTGTTCGGTAACTCGTTTAGTGATTGTCTCTTTAAACTTGATAAAATGCTTGCTAGGTGTGAAGAAACTAACCTTGTTCTTAATTGGGAAAAATGTCATTTTATGGTTAGAGAGGGAATTGTGTTAGGACATAAGATTTCTGGGAAAGGTATAGAAGTCGACAAAGCTAAAATTGATGTAATTGCCAAACTACCTTACCCCACTAATGTAAAAGGTGTTAGAAGTTTTTTAGGGCATGCTGGATTTTATCTAGGTTCATAAAGGATTTTTCAATGATATCTAGGCCTATGACCCAATTATTGCTAAAAGATGCGAAGTTTGATTTTTCTGAAGATTGCAAAAAGGCATTTAATATACTTAAAGAAAACTAACTTCTGCACCTATTATAATTTCACCGGATTGGAATCTGCCTTTTGAACTAATGTGTGATGCTAGTGATTATGCTGTTGGAGCTGTACTTGGCCAAAAGATAGATAAGAAATTTAAGCCAATTTATTATGCTAGCAAAACATTGAATAATGCCCAAGAACATTACACCACCACGGAAAAAGAACTTTTAGCAGTAGTTTTTGCATTCGATAAATTTAGGTCATATCTTATATTGTCAAAAACTATGGTTTACACTGACCATTCTGCTTTGAAGTATTTGTTCAATAAACAGGATGCCAAGCCAAGGCTTATTAGGTGGGTTTTATTGCTCCAAGGATTCGATATTGAAATTAAAGATAAAAAGGGTGCCGAGAATCTAGCTGCTGACCACTTATCTAGACTTGAAAACCCTGATATGGAGGTGCTTGATGAAAGGGAAATCGCTGATGACTTTCCTGATGAACACCTTATGATGGTAAGAATTAAGAGCAATAATAATGGACCATGGTATGCCGACTATATAAATGTAGAAAATGAACATCTTGATTGTGTGCTTGATTCGGGTGGCCTTGATTCATGGAAGATAAGATCCATGTTGAGTTAGATGAAGATGAACTAGAGAGAGAGAGTGGGTAACTCAAAAAAAAAAACAAAAAGATTAGATTAAGTGAAATGTGAGTTCCACCCCTTCCCATGTGTGGGAAGGGTTTATATAGTTACTAATACTTGTGCCCCTAGTGGGCTGTGGAGAGAGCTGACAGTGGGGAAAGCCCCGACCCACTCCACAATAATAAATACGACTATTCTAATAAAACTAATAATACTAATATTACTAATAATAATAATAAGCCTACGAGCTATATAAATGCTAAATAGATCCTCGGGGTGACCGAACCTTCATAAGAATATTTATATTTCTAACAATCTCCCCCTAAGGGAGGTCACCCTGGAAATAATAATTTGACTTCTAGCATTTTGTCTTCAGAACTTGTCTTCATAGCTCATAGTCTTTGATTCTTCAACGTCTTTGATCATTGTGCTTTCATCAGTGAACTTTTGATGACCGTTTGATTGTCTTGGATGATCTTTGAGTATTCTTCGACTTTATCATCCAACGTTTGTTTCCAAGTCATCTTTCAGCAGTATGTTTCCTTTTGATGTGATATTCTTCGAGCTGACATGCTCACACTATTTGGTGTCATGATCTTTAGCATCAGAGTTTGCAGAAGCCGTGTTAAAGGTCTTTTAGGTTGATCATGACTTTGTTGAGTTACAATGATGATGTAGTGTGAACATGTGGTAGAGGATTGGCATCTTTTCTGTAATCTGCTACAACCGCAATCAGCTGCAACTTCAATCAGCTACAACCGCAAACAGCTGCAACAGCAATCAGCTATAATCGCCAGATGTTCCTGCATACGACAGTTAGCAATAAAACGTCCGGTACTTACAGGTTCGGACTTTGAGATTGTTAACAGCATAGTGTGAAAACTCTCTCTAATCCTTACCAAGACCGTTCCTAATCGAAAACCCACAGAGGGCTTTTTAAGATCGAACCGTAGCACATCAACGATTAGGTGAGTCGCTGGAGATCACTCCACGACTGTAGACCGTTTAAAACCGCCGCGATCACTAAGCGTAATCCATAGGGAATTACCGAAGTGACCTGCTTTCAGGGCTGCTTGATGTTGACCCTGGCAGGAATTTCCATTCAATCATTCAGAATTACATACGTAAATTCTCTCATAAATGTTCTGGCAGATTGCTAAGATCTGCGTAGGACTCTTAAATTTACAACTGGTGTCCTTAATGTTGACCAACCAGTGTAGAAGAAGCATGTGTTCCTATGAGATCTTATTTTGCATCTCGTGGCTCTAAACTCTATTGTGCATTTTGATTTGGTGATCGGAGGCTGGAGAGGACTGCCACCTTTTCAATATCATCTAACTCGGAGTGAGAGAGATGATAGAAATGAATTGAACTCCGTGAAAATTGAAACAAGAGTCCTTTGAGGGACCTTGAGTGGCTAGGGAGGGTTGTGCAGCGTATCACTGGGTCCATGATACTTTGTCTTCAATGCCAGCAATCAACTAAGTGATTCTGACAGCATATGTATTGACCCGGTTTCAGCCTAAGTTGTAAGGAGGGCTATTTCTTTTCACCCTTTCTCACTTCGTTTCTTTTTAATTCTTCAACCCCTTCAGTGCTTACCGAGACTTCATTACTAGAACCTTGTTGGGTTTGTTCCAGTACTAGCTCCATCTCAGTCGGCACTCTTCCCTAATTCACTTTTCTCCTTTTTTAATCATACCTAAGGACTTATACACTATCTAGTGGATTGTCCCTGGGTAGATCCCTCCGGCTCTGGTGGGATCGTGGGAACTTGAACCTAACCTTACCATCCTTATAACTCCATGCATTAAATAAAATGGTCGGTCTTTGGTGTTCTTCCACAATTGCCAAACCAAATCTTTGAAAAATCTCTCAAAGTGTTCATGATTCTGAAACACATTTTTGCAAACACTTGAGAGTTTTATATTTTTCAAATGCTCCCCCTCAACATGTGCTCGAGTGATAGTTTTATAAATTTGCACATGTTAGGTAGAGCTCGCACTTTTTGAATTGATCCACTTTCAGTGAACATGACCGATTCGAGACACGCTTACATCACTAGTTAGACTAGCTTGAAATTATTACCCGGCCTGGTCAAGTCCACAGAAAGTTTCTCAAAATGGTACACTCTACTCAGATACGTCCTTTTCGAGACACGCTTACATCACTGGTTGGACCAGCTTGAAATTATTACCCGGCCAGGATATGTCCTTTCGATCAATGACAATATATGTTTCGTCAATTCATTGGTGAAGTCTGAGCCTTGCTCACGTGAGATGCCCAAATCCTTTATGTTTTGTTAAAAACCATTTGCTCCCCCTCAATATGTGCATCGATATACGAAAGATTTTAGCACATATGGAAGAGCTTGCTTTTATGACCAAAACATTTTGCTCCCCCTCAATATGTGCATTGATATACAAAGCAGTTTAGCACATACGGGAGAGCTTACATTAACTTCCAAATCATCACATTTTATCAGAATTTCAAATTTAAATCACATTCTCTCCCCCGATCAAAAATTTCAAACCATTTGAGATTTGTGATCCCAAGTGATTTAAATAAGTTTAGAAAATTTGGAGAGAAAATGTGGTCAGGTTTAAATGTATTCTGATTTAGGAGCATACTATGCTCCCCCTGAAACAACGAGAGAGTGTCACTGCTGATGTTGCACAAATTTGGCAAGGTGTCAGAAATTTGAACAAATATGCTCCCCCTCAATTAATGACCCGTTTTCCATTTAAAAAGCTGTAGTCATTCAATTGAGCGACGGGTATTTATGAAAATTTAATTCAATTTACCACCTTGTGTAACATCAAGACTTTCTTGAAGAATCAAACAAGATAAAGAGTCTGATGTAAAGAAGACTTCTCTTCTTATACACGAAATGGCGCACTGAAACGTACATCAAATCGGGGAAACATGGATATAAAGTAATCCATGCCCAGGTGAACATCACCCGGTTGGAGGAACAACTGTCTTTTTGGCGACATGCTTTCCCCATTGTACAGCGCGGGTTGCAGTATGAAGTAACTGCAAGCCATTTAGACATGTTTTAACCATCCATTTTAACTTCTGCTCGAGCTTCATTTAAAGACCCTTGCCATTATTGAATGACATTTCTAAGTCCGTAAATGTTATCGATAAACAGAAGACATGCCTAGGTGAAACTATTTTTGGTATTTTCTTTTTTTCAATTTTTATGGTTTTTCTGGTTTTACGATTCTCTATTTACAATTAGCATGATTTCTATGTATCTATTTACAAAATGGTATACGATATGAAAAAGAATGAAAGAAGCAAAATATATACAAGGATACGAACCGAAAACCATTACTCCTCAGCATCCTGAATCTTCTCCGCATTCATCACTTGACTTGCTGAAGAGCAATGTGAGCACTTTTAACTTAGGGATTAATTCAGGCTTTTCACTCTCCCCTAATTAGTGTTCTCCCCCAATCTGACAACCTTTCTGATGAACACCCATAATAGAAGAAAGACTTTGGATGAACGCCCATAATATGAAGAAGTCTTTTGATAACCGAATGCACGCCGTCTTTAGTCTTCTAACACATAGCGGAGAATGTAGAGAAGACTGTAGACTCGACCTTCTTCAAGATTGCCCAATATGGAGGAACAGAATACCAACCGCCTTCATCTCACCAAATGCTTTCCAGTAACCTTACATGTAACCCATCAACCCGCAGTATACACATGAGATGATAACACCCAACCGAGAATGAAGAATAGACTGACGACTCGACCTTCTTCAGTCTTTAGTATAACACCAAAGTAACAAGTTGAACCACTGATCATCTATAGAATGTATCCATATTTGGATATTAAGCCCTGATCACGTGAACCTGTTGTGCGTCCTTGATGTACACATTCTCTCTCCCCTGATGGTTACGATTAATCATACCATGACGTAACATTGAAACGTTAATACCAAGGTGACAAGTTGAACCACTGATCATCTCTGCGGCTTTTCAACACCGAGATACACGATTAAGCTCGATCACGTGAACCTTTTGTGCGTCCTTGGTGTACACATTTCTCTCCCCCATGATGGTTACGATTAATCGGAATCACATCATTATGTGTACATGTAGCCCGATGACGTATACATGAAGCATTGACTAGAAACCCTTTGATACTGATTGAATCAGCCCGTGAGACGATGTCGATTAGCATTCCCTGACCATGTTCTTCAACACCTTAATAGACGAAGGAAGAATAGTGTTGGAGGAACATGGTTTGCACGACTCCTGAACTGACGTATTCAGGAGTCGTATGACCATTTCTCAATCATCAACTAACATGTAGATTAATATTCACCCTTTCCCCCCCTCAAAAATTGCATATGCCTGCCAACTGCAATTTTTGATGATTGAACTAGTGAATATGAATACCATCAATGGTAAGTAGCTCCACTTGACGGTTCTTGAAGACTGACATGTTGTTTATTCACCCTTTCCCCCCCTCAAAAATTGCATGTGCCTGTCAACTGCAATTTTTTGGTTGAATATGTGAATAAAAGTATACTCCAATATGCGCCGATCCACTTGAAGATTGAATAAGCACGGAAAGAGCATGAATCTTGTTGATGAGAATGGCCATAAATAAGAAGATTTCTCTTCTTCCAAAGATAAAGCGCACTGAAGCGTACACCTTTCTTTTCTTTGAGGAACGAGGCCTGAACTGAGGTATTCAGACGTCATTATGTTGAAGAGCGAGGCCTGTACTGATGTGTACAGACGTCATAATGTTGAAGAGCGAGGCCTGCACTGACGTGTACAGACGTCATAATCTCTCTCTTTACTACTTCTCTCATCTAACTCGTTACCAACCCCATTATCAATTGTCGGCTTGACGTCGTGACCACTGATGGAGAAATACCCAATATGATGAACTTGAGACTGAAGTAATATAACCCGAACTTGTGACTTAAACTTGTGCTAATGCGTGACAAAGAGCGGTGTAGAGACTTCGTGCAACATCGAATCCCTAAGTACTCTATACTCTTCAACCAACCAACCATCAAGTATAAGACGTACATCACCTCTTGGATATCCACAACTTCGTGTGACACTGAGCACTACAACGTGACTCCTTAAAGTGATAGTTATTTTGCAATAGAGAGAAAGAAAAAATAACTAGATATCCAAGTCCTCTTCATTGTAAATGTTGAAAGCTCGAACAAGGATCTCGAAGAATCTTCATCCAACCTCCCCAATATCTTCAGATACTAATTACACGCACCCATGAATTTTCACTTCAGCCTCAAATAAATAATACCGAACTAACCCCGTAGTCACATCTTGTCGATTAAATGCCTCGATCCAGCCATTTGTGATGTTATAGCTAAACTTTGATAATGGTTTTAACCCGATCATGGTCAAGAACGCATAGCTCATCATCACGGTATTTTACAAATCTATGATTTAAACCGAGAAATAAGTTCTTTCGCGGGATTTTACAAAACCAAGAAGAAACCGTGAGACAGTGACAGATTGAATGTGGCATGACTGATTTGGATTTGGTGAACATCAGTTTGGGTTAAGAATATCTTGAGAATTTCAGATCACATCACAACTTTTAAAACCTTTGGCCAACTAACCTACCTTGTACACAGATTAGTGACCACTTGATGACGGAAACCCGATATACCAATACTGAAACTGAAGAAGAAGTCCCCAAATTTGTTACTTAAGCTTGCACTAATGTAGGAAGAACGGTGTAGATAATTAATGCTCCAAGAAAATCTCTAAGAGCTCAATACCCAACCAAAGTATGAGATATTAACACCTCTTGCGATTATCGACAACGTCATTGACGTGTGACACTGAGTACTCCAATAACTCTTAAGTGATAGTTACCCCGACTGCTGGTAACTAGATAACCCAAGTCTTCAACTTACTTCTTAAGCACGAGCAAGTTATCATTGAAATCATGCATCCAACCAACCCCGACTTCAAGATAAAATAAGTAGACGCCTTCGTGAAATTCAACTTCACTCTCAAGCAAGGAATACCAAATTAACTTCGTGATCATCTTGTGCGGTTGAATAGTCAAAGGGAGAAGAAACATGCGCTAATTTTTAGCAGTGCCCATGACTCATAGTCAGTCCTATCAATCAAAGCTGTCTAACCCAGCTACTTGGATGTTATCAGGTGCAGTGCATGGAATAGTTGTCGTACTGTGTACAGGATTTTACAGTTCTTGAGATTTAACCGAGAAGTTTCTTCAAGAACAAACTGCACAACAGTAAGTATCAAATCGCTGAAATCTTAGGCAATTTGCTAAGACCCAAACCACTGAAGGCTAAACCACTGAAACTGGAACCACCATTCAAATCGCTGGAGACTGAACCACTGAATCATGAACCGCTGCGATCTGACCCGCTGAAACCGGAACTGCTAAGATTCAAACCGCTGGAGACTGAACCGATACGATCTGACCCGCTGTAACCGAAACCGCTAAAATTCACATCACTGGAGACGGAACCGCTAGAAAACTCGCGCTAATTCTCCCCCTCAAAAAGGGCATGAAATGACCTTTTTGCCAAAGTTGAGAGTCCGTGATGTTTGTGAATTTGACAAGCACAATACAGATACATGGAAAGAGACACATAAAACTACTGCAAAGAAGATGGTGATAAAGACTCGCTTGTAGTAACCCCTCGTTTGTCTCCTCATCAATGGTTTAGCAGATTAACATTCCCTGAAGCTCATAATATGCCAACACCGCTTGATGAGATATGTTTAACTATAGAATGTGTACCGGGTTAGAACGCGTCTCTGAACAAACCACCTCTCGTCTTTAAGTCTGACCACCTCTTGAGAAGATCTTGTACAATAATCTCATTAGAAGCATGAGAAACAACAATCACTTGATGAAGCTTGATAAGGAACAAGTCCGCGACTTATACTTGCACTAAAATCGTGATTTAGAACCTATATTGAGCACAACAACGTAACTCCTTTAAATATAGGTAGTGATATATACCCAACCTTCCATCCTTTATTGTATATATCCACTTCATGAACATCCAAGTCTAATCACCTTAATCACCTTGAATTGCAAATTGTGATTTAGAACCTATATTGAGCACAACAGCGTAACTCCTTTAAATATAGGTAGTGATATATACCCAACCTTCCATCCTTTATTGTATATATCCACTTCTTGAACATCCAAGTCTAATCACCCTAAATATGCTCGAGCAAGGGTCAACAAACATGTGCATCCATCCACCCCGAGATGTTTGTGACACTAAGTACACAAACCCGTGAATTAACAAACCAACCAAGTCACCATAATTTCCCAGTTCCTGCCGATCTCGAAGCACAAACTTATCCCGAAAAATTGGTCAAACCCGTAATTTTTATTGTGTCTAAATCCAAGTCCCGCCTATTTGTCCAAAATTAATTTCACGGGATTTTACAGCTCTTGAGATTTAAACCGAGAAATCGAATCTTTCGCGGGATTTTCTAAAATCTACAAGAGAAACCGTGAAATCATCACGAATGGCCTAAAGTGAAGTGCAATACTAATATTCGAGATTCAAATCACAGAAGTCAAATCTCAACCTGATCAAATCGCAACCGGTCAAGTCACAGTTTGTCAAGCTGCCACAAGTCAAATCGCAATCAACCATATCGCAATAAGTCGAATCGCAAGTGTTAACTCGCAACGTCAAATCGCAACTGGTAGCATCGCAATCAGTCGAGTCGCAACAAGTCAAATAGCAACTTGTCAATTCGCAATTAATCAAATTGTAATTAGTCAACTGTAACTCAAATTGCAAATATCAAATCGCAGGCTCACTCAAATAGCAACCACCAATAGGACACCGCTGCCATATTCACAACACAGTAATCCCATTGACATTCATATATCCCAAAACTACCGTGAAGTGTGTATCCTCGTGAAGTAATACCACTCATTTTACCAAATCCAAAACCATACGGTTGCCAAAAACAATAACCTCGGATCACAAGACACCACAGCCCGATCCAAATCCACCTTATAGTCCAACAATTTGTGGAAAATTAAGTCAAACTATAATCATATACTAACTTCACATTTACCCTTAATTGACCAAAGTATGTCAGTTTGCTAAAAGGATAAAGCCCAACACAATCCACCCAACACAAGTTGTTATCTAGCAGCCCATTGATTAAAGAAGATAAAGCCCGTTACCCATAATTCACTCGGCCCATGTTTTGAAATAACATCCGATCCAAATCTCCCTTTACCCTAATAATTCGGGTATTTAAATCCCACTTAACACAAATCCTAACCCTAATCACATTTTATCATAATCAGACGCCTCCTTGCTACTCTCCTCAAACGCAGCAACCAACAACATCACGAACCCTAATCTCTATCACAATCCCATCTATCTCTTTTCACAGATCAAGAACACCAACATCACATATATACCCTTATCTCCTTCGAACAAACAAAAACATATTTTCATTCATTCCCTTGCTGTAAGCGAACATCCAACAACACAATACGTGTCATTAATTTGTTGCTGAGAAGACCTAGAACCTTGAACACAAGTGATACGACAATTTTGGCTTCAAGATCTGTTATAGGGTCTCGGGTAGGTTTAACTTCGTTCTTTGTTTTTAGTTGTGGTTCATGTGTTTTCATAACCGAATCAAAAAGAAGATTGAAACATTTTATTGTTTTGATTTTTCTTTTAATTGTTCGGATATTAATGAAGTATAATCTTCGAAAATTAGATCGATGATGATTGTTTATTTCTTTCGTGTGTTTGACTTTTGAGAAGTCATGAAGGTCCTTTGCATATCACGAAAAGAAAGAAATATTGAGCTGAGATCTTTTGTTCTAATTTGAGTCTAGTGTTGGAGTTGAGGAGTAGTTTGTTTGTGTTTTTGGTTGACTGTTGTTAGGTTGGTGATGGAGATGGGATTAGGACTGAGTTAGTTTTGGTTGGATTTTTGGATTGGTTGTGGTCTCATCTTTATCTCATTCTGTTAGAATGTTAGTAATTGACTGATGGTTGATTAAGGCTGAGGTTACCGTGAGTCAGTGGTATTTGGTTGCGTGGTATGGTCAACGCTACACAGTCAAACAGCTAAAAAGTCAAACTGCCAAAAAGTCTAAACCGCCACAGTCGCTAAACCGCTGAAGCTTAAACCGCCAAAAAGTTAAACCGCCGAAAGTCAATAAACCGCCAGGCAATAAACCGCCAGTCCATAAACCGCCAGTCAATAAACCGCCGCCACTCAATAAACCGCCACAGTCAATAAACCGCCAGTCAATAAACCGCTGCAGTCAACAAACCGCTACAGTTAACCGACAAAACAGTCACTTTCAGTCAATTTGTCTTTTTCCCTTTTCGGATACCAGTCAAACCACACATCCAAGATACACTAAACCGCTATAACACTTTATAGCCACGAGTCAAAACCGCTGCCAAGAAATACACTTAACACCAGCCAAATCTTTAACACAGGAGTTTTTTGATCACAAGTGGGCTGAGGAGGATCAGTTGAGCGGAAGAAAAGAATTTAAACAAGCGACCCAAACAAGGTGTACAGCAAGGTTTCAAGAACCAAAAAAATACCAAAGTAATATTCGAACAACAAAAATTAATGGCAAGAAAGTATAACCCACGAATCCATGCACCCAAGGATACGAACCAAAGTTTTGACTGCCTTTGAATTGAATACAAAAAGATTACGAGCAACACTCACAAGTGACAAACAAAACGTTCTTGAATATAGAGATATTACAAGCAACACATGAGGCCCAAACATGATAAATAATAAACCAAATAAAGTATAGCACATAAATTTACATACATAGTTAACGTAGCATAACCAGTTGAAGGCCCACATGAAGATTTTAACAAATGAGGATCTCTAAACATGGATTCGAGCATAAAGTTAAAGACCCAAAGAAAATATAGAACCGAGAGAATTAGAGACCATCCAAGTAAACACAATCAATTTGAACCTAACCATGGCTCTTGATACCAATTGTAGAACATGAACATCTTGATTGTGTGCTTGATTCGGGTGGCCTTGATTCATGGAAGATAAGATCCATGTTGAGTTAGATGAAGATGAACTAGAGAGAGAGAGAGAGTGGGTAACTCAAAAAAAACAAAAAGATTAGATTAAGTGAAATGTGAGTTCCAACCCTTCCCAAGTGTGGGAAGGGTTTATATAGTTACTAATACTTGTGCCCCTAGTGGGCTGTGGAGAGAGCTGACAGTGGGGAAAGCCCCGACCCACTCCACAATAATAAATACGACTATTCTAATAAAACTAATAATACTAATATTACTAATAATAATAATAATAAGCCTACGAGCTATATAAATGCTAAATAGATCCTCGGGGTGACCGAACCTTCATAAGAATATTTATATTCCTAACAATAAACTTTATTGTTGCAAATGAAATTCCAAAAGGGCTAACATCTGAAGAGAAAAGAAGATTTCTAAATCGCGCTAGTGAATATATTTGGGATGAACCTTATGCCTTTAAATTATGTCCTGACAATATTATACGAAGATGCGTAGACGGAGATGATGTCCCAGCAATATTAGCACATTGCCATTCAGGGCCGACGGGGGGACATCACGGTGCAGTTACTACAAGAAGAAAAATCCTTGATGCAGGATTTTATTGGCCCACTATGTTGGATGATGCAAAAGATTATATAAAAGGATGTGATGCGTGTCAACGATCGGAAATATAACATCAAGAAACGAAATGCCCAAAATTATATCCATGTATGTGAAGTTTTCGACATATAGGGATTGGACTTCATGGGACCGTTTCCTGAATCTAAAGGTAATAAGTATATTTTGGTTGCTGTTGATTACGTATCAAAATGGGTCGAAGCGCAAGCATTACCGACAAACGACAGCAAGGTAGTACTTAAATTTTTGCAAAGTTTGTTCGCTAGGTTTGGAGTTCCTAAATCATTGATTAGTGATAGGGGAACACACTTTTGTAATCACCATCTGGGAAGAGCCTTGCAAAAATATGGAGTGTATCATAGGGTTTCCACTGCATACCATCCTCAATCCAATGGGCAAACTGAAGTAACCAATAGGGCTATAAAGCGAATTCTTGAAAAAACGACTGGATATAATCCGAAAGGGTGGTCTGACAAGTTAAATGATGCTTTATGGGCATTCCGTACAGCCTATAAGACACCGACGGGATGCACTCCATTTCGTCTTGTATACGGAAAAGCATGCCACCTACCGGTCGAAATAGAACAAAGTGCATATTGGGCTTTGACGAAATGTAACATGGATATGGAAGCTGCAACGAAGAACCGTTTCATGGAACTTAATGAACTCTACGAACTAAGAGATGAGGCCTACAGAAATACTAAGATCTACAAAGAAAGAACTAAAAGATGGCATGACTCGAGGTTACATGGGGATAAAACGTTCATTGTCAAGAAAGTGTATCCATACGGGACTATTGAAATATGCGATAAAAATGGTTATATATTCAAGGTAAACGGGCAACGAGTGAAGAAATACTTTGATAATAAAATTGAGGATACTGAGAACGAGGTGGTGGAGTTTGAACCCGAAGTATTGGAATAAAGAGCTGAACGTGAGTCTAACTTGAAGACTCTGGAATAAAGACAAGTGCTGACCGGGAGACAACCCGGAGAAAATTTTTACTTTTCTGTTCTGTGTCGAGTCTGTCAGACCTGCAGAAGATACGGCGCATCTCCATCCTAAGATGCGACGCATCTCCTGCACTGGTCATATCTTACTTTATTTTATGCATTTTTATTTTTGACTTTAGAAACTTTCTGTCAGTATTTTAATGTCGGCGCATCCCTGGTTAAGGATGCGACCATCTTCTATTCTGATTCGTATTTATTCCAGGCTCGATACGGCATATCTTCTTCCATAAGATACGGCGTATCGACTGACCTGATGATTTTCATTTTAATTTTTAAGTTTTATTTCTACTAACTACTAATGTATTATGCAAGCTTGAACCTTCTTAACTCAAGTGTGTTAAAGTCTTGATGGTATTATAGATTCCTGCAATTCCTGTGGATACATCAAATATGAAGCTTAAACGTTCTCATCCACAAGAAAGTTGATTTTTGCTCTTATACAAATAATGGAGGATCATACCGAGCAAATCTCAGGGGAGTTTTTCTGTTCTAATTCTTTTTATTTTCTAGTTTTTAATCTTTGATACAAACAACGAGGACATTGTTTAACTTAAGTGGGGGGATTGGAGAATTAGAACACTTACTTGTCCTAAACTTTTTCAAAATATGCTTAAAATGTGCTTAATATATAAAAATTTAAAATTTTTAGCATGTTTTTGTTTAAGTCTAAATTACATAGGTGCACACATAACATTATTTTCAAAAATTGTGAACTTTTCAAAATTCACAAATCTATGAGTGTGCCGGTGACTTGTAAACTTTAGAACTTGGCTTGTATACTATTCAAGACCACCATAATAAGTATTATCTACATAATTTGAATGACTTGTCTAAATTGGTAAATTTCTAGGATTACACCCAAATAGCCTTTATATGTTATGTGATATTAGCTAACTACACTGGTTAGTTAACCCCCGTATAAACCCTTTTGTTACTCTCACTTTTAGAGTAAGATACCCCAAGAAAAACACTCAGAGCCATTCCTTTCGTTTCTTACACCTTTGTTATAATGTTTCGTTACACCCTTACACCTTAGCCTACCCTGTAGATTAAAATCCGTGGTTGGTTAATTGCTTTAGGCAAAGTGTGTTTCCTTACATTACCTGTGTTTGCGTGCGTAATTCATTATCTATGGTTAGGTCAGGAAATTGCACAATGCAATTGGTATGAAAGTAAATATTGTATATCTTTGAGTTTATTTTTCGTGTGTTTACTACTTTCGCTATTACAGTTATTTCTGAAAGTATGAAAAGTATGAAAAAAATTATCCGGAAAGAAAGTGATAGAAAAGTTGTGAAATTTTAAACAATGAAAAAAAAAAAAAAAAAAAAAAGTTCGAAAAAATAAGAAAAGAAAAAGAAAAAGGAAAAGTTGGATGTTTGTTTTAACCAACTTATGTAAAGTTTTGTATTAAGTGGTCGATATCACCACTACTTGTTGTATATTATATTTATGGATTGAATGGGAGTTGGCCGTTATGGGAACGCCAACTAAGGTTTATTCTTTGATTGAGATCTTGTTGAGTATAATTCGTGTCTACCTAAAGCGTGTGTTTCAAGTGTTAAAGCTGAGTTATTCAATGATATGAGTCTTATTCATGGGATGGTTGGGATAGCAATTTACCACACTTAGGATTTTAATTTATCTGTTTTGTTTATTTTTCATTTTACACCAATTTGTATTCCAAATATTATCCATACCCTATATTATTCTTTATCCAAACCTTTGATTTATTGAGATTAGGGATTTGAGCAATCTTAAGTATCGTAGTCGTGGATTCGGCTATGTATTTATGATTTTGTCGCACTTTTTGATATAATATTATTGGTAAAGATTACTTGGTCCTATCTTTAGCCTATTCGAGTTAAGGATTTGAGCAATTGCAAGTATCGTGTTCGTGGATTCGATCATGTATTTGTGATTTTGTCGCCTTTTCTGGAATTTGAGATCGATAGAGATTAAGAAGAATGATTAACCCTTAACCAACAAACCCTTTTTACCGCTTTAGACTTGTTATTCCTTGGCTTTAGTGGAGGAGATGCGTATACTTGCCAAGCTTATGATAGAATATTCGTCACGACTGGACAGTTAAACGATTAGATTTGCTTTTATCAAAATATTTTATTTTATTTCTAATTCGTTAAGTGTTTGGTTGTGCAATTATGACAAAACGAATACATGCTTAAATATAAAAATAAATCCTAATATCTTTTAGGATACATTTTCATAAGAGTTATTCTAAGGTTTACTTGGGGACAAGTAAAGTTCAAGTGGGGGGATATTTGATGAACTCAAATAAGTATATTTTATTACCATCATTTATCCTATTTATTTGACTCGTTTTATTATATTATCTGTGAGAATCGATACGTTAATGTTTACTTTTGTAATTCTCAGGTAAAAACAAGTACTATGTGAAACTTGGCGATTTTGGACTAATTATGGAGCAAAACAAGCAAGAATTTAAAAGTCTACTGAAGTGTACAAGATCAAGATCATTCTGCTCCAGATACGCCGCATCCTACTTCGTACATACGGCGCATCACTATCAAGATTTCACAAGTTATAATCCAAGACGGCAAAGGACATGCGCCGCATAGATTAATGGAGTTACGCCGCATCTTCTGGCGGTGTACGAATATTCCTGAATATATTAATCTTGGACCCCACGCGAAGTTAAGTCAATGCGCCGCATCTACTTATTCATTGCGCCGCATCTAACCCTCAGACAGAAACTATAAATACCCCAAGGTCAGACGAATTTCAGGGGTTGGACAGTGCAACATACGAAGTACGAGACAGAAGAAACCCTAGGACGAAGTCAGACGAATTAGCAGCACAAGACACACCTTGAACGAAGATACAAGAGCTGTAAGAAGGTCCTGCATGTATTCAATTCATTAAGTAGTTTTGTTTTATTGTATTAGTACACTTTAATTCATCAGGATTGATGGGCCGATTCCATGTGACTACGGAAAACCATGGGCACCCCTTAAAATTGCTTTCCCATTAATTAAAGTTTATATGTTGATGTCTTTGGTGACTTTTATTAGTGCATTGATAACCTCTATGTCTAGCTGAGCATTGCTTAGGTCGCCATGCCCCTTCCTCGCCTATTTATTCTATCGTTTCTAGGATAGTGAGATAGACATAAGTGATCATTAAGGGTTTACTCGCCGATAAGATTAGAGCCAACGAGAAAGGATTAAATCTCGGTGCGTCGCATCGAACTATACACTTCATATAAAACTAGCAATAAAACAAGTGACAAGCTACTTAACCATCAGGACAGGTCTTCTTATTGTCTCAAGTATTTATCTGTGTACGTGTGTGCTAATCGCTGATTTGTGCCTATTAGTTTAGTTTATATTTAATCATAACCAAACCGTGTCAGTCTCTCAGGCTGAACCCCCCTTGCGTTAGATTAGGTTGTATAGCTAACTTAAGATATTAAAATACTGATTAGAATAACTAGATAATACGTTCCACTCTTAGTGATCGACACTCTACTTACCATTATATTCATACTGACCGGGTACACTGCTCGTTAAAGTGTGTGTTATTGATAAGTCGGCTAAATATAAATTTAAAACTTGAATACTGCTAAAACCACAATGACACACCGTGGATATAAAAATTAGAGCATAACACGCACGCATCAAACATCTAGATATCAGACAAATAGCATGTAATTAATACACGTATATGTAATGCAAGTGATTTTATTAATAAGCTAAAGAAAAATCACATATACTCCTTGTTTGATTAATTATTCCTAAGACAAGATAGTTTACCAATTACTTGGCTTAATGAGACTCAACTATTTCTATTAATACTAATGTGATGAAGATGTCATATTATACACGTAAATTAGACAAATATGTGTCAACAGATTTTAATCTTTGTGTTTGGAATCTAAGGTTGAATGATCAAAAGGGTGACATACTTTGAGTTAAGTTTAAGTATGAGTTATGCAAGCGATCTAAGATCAAGACATGTGTTTGTGTGTGGTAACAGGATATGTCATGAACGTTCTGAAGAAAGTTCTTTGGAACAAGAATCTAAATAAAGTTACCAACTTTAATAGATCTTGTGTATGCTCCAGAGATGTGGATATGCACAAGGTTTGACCAAGGTTTAATGTATGCTTGAAAGGAAATAGATACGTATGGTATCTTTCAATAAGTAAGATTTAACTAGTGCTCGATGAGGAAGATAGTTCATAGAACTAGTGGATGTTTGTTTTAAGATCATTTACCTGATGAGGTGTAATGAAATCTCTTGTAACATAACCGTTCATGTTGCAAGAATGATGCATAGGATATATGTTATCCTTTTAACAAGATGAGAATCAAACGCATGATTTTTAGACATAATGTTTTCCGAAACATCATGATTTCCTAAATGATGATATGAACTCAAAGGT
Organism: Artemisia tridentata subsp. tridentata; assembly: GCA_021014915.2. Lineage (NCBI taxonomy): Eukaryota > Viridiplantae > Streptophyta > Magnoliopsida > Asterales > Asteraceae > Artemisia > Artemisia tridentata. Next base: position 375,027,394 of record CP139505.1, read on the forward strand.
TTGAATTGGATAGATCTATCTTGAATTTACTAGATGATAACAAGAGAAATTCACTTGAGTTTCTTATGTATACTTCTCAAGAGTCATTGTTACTTGGGGTGCATGAGGTTGTAATTGAGATTTAGCATTTTAACATATGTTGTTAAAATATTGATTTAAGGTTTAATGAAACTTATGCAGAGGTTTGATTACAAAGTATTACCAATACTTTGATGACATGTTGACTTGTGAAAGTTGTACTACTTAAACTTAGTAGACAATGATAAACATTGAATGTGAACATCATGCTCATTTGAAGGTTTTAATCCTATAGGTGGTAAACTATGGTTGAGTTGATTCAACATGTATTTGATTTGGTATGAGTGTTGGACTAAGGGCTTTTTTAGCAATGCGCTCAATGGCATGAATTATGGTGATGTAGGAGTTTGTTGTACTATGGATGAACTTTTGGGTTTCATGAATGTTGAAGATTACAAGAATGGATACTAATTCTTGTGGTTCACTAGCGGATGAAGTACTTGGTTATGTTTGTGAATCCTAGGGGCTTAATGTGATGAAGACTGATTCTTATGGATAACGAGGATGAAGACAGACTCTTATGCTCCATTGGTTGGTATAACTAGTGTGTGATGTGATCTAAAGCTTAGGGTCTAAGACATATCACAGAAGTGAGTGTGCTGGGATAATGGTGAAAGTACAAGTGTACTTAGGCGATAGGATACGTTGTTAAAATACTTGGGAGTTGATTGTTTCGGATATGACTTTTAATGACTACAATCGTAAGTCAAGTTCACTTGAATATTGATGCGCGTGATGTGTCGTTGCGGTTTAGCAGTTTTAATGCCTACTCAAGTTTTAAATTTATATTTAGCCGACTTATCAATAACACACACACTTAACGAGCAGTGTACCCGGTCAGTATGAAGATAATGGTAAGTAGAGTGTCGATCACTAAGAGTGGAACGTATTATCTCGTTATTCTAATCAGTATTTTAATATCCTAACGCAAGGGGGTTTCAGCCTGAGAGACTGGCACAGTTTTGTTTGCAATTAAATAATAAAATAAACAAATAGGCACGAATCAGCAAGTAGCACACACGTACACAGATAGATACTAGAGACAATAAGAGGGCTGTCCTTATGATTAAGTAGTTTGTCACTTGTTTTATTGATAGCTTTATATGAAGTGTATGTAATTAACCCTTTCTCGTTGGTCCTATTCTCATCGGCGAGTAAACCCTTAATGATTACTTATGTTTAAAAGTTATTCCTAAGTGATCAATTTAGAAACAACCGTGGGAGCCACATCTTGTCCCGCAGTCGGATGCCCGCAAGCCACTAATAAACACAGAGGTTATCAATGCACTAATAAGTAGTAACCAAAGACATCAACATATAAACTTTAATTGATGGGAAAGCAAGTATTAAAGGGAGTGCAATCTTTCCGTTGTCACATTACACAAGCCACCAATCCTGATGAATTAAAGTTTGCTAAAACAATAAAACAAAACTACTTAATGAATTAAACATATGCAGCACCTTCTTACAGCTCTTGTATCTTAGATTTGGGTGTGTCTTGTGCTGCCTTCTTGACTGAATTCGTCCTTCTCTTCTGTTCGGTCTTTAGGTTTTCGAACTTCCGAATCTCCTTTAATGCGTCTGGTCTACGGGGTATTTATAGTTTGTGTCTGAGGGAAGATGCGGCGCATCTACTTAAGTAGATGCGGCGCATGTACTTAACTTCGCGTGGGGTCCAAGATTATAATATTCAGGAATATTCGTTCACCGCCAGAAGATGCGGCGTAACTCTTTATTAGATGCGGCGCATGTCCTCTTGTATCTTGGATCGTATCTGGTGATATCTTGATAGAGATGCGGCGCATGTTGATAGTGAGATGCGGCGCATCTGGAGCAGAATTGACTTGATCTTGTCCATGTCAGTAGACTTCCACTTTATGTACGTTTTGCTCCATAATTAGTCCATAATCGCTAAGTTTCACCAAATGCTTGTTTTTACCTGAGAATTACAAAAGTAAACAATTAAGTATCAATCCTCATACATAATATAGTAAAACAAGTCAAATTAATAGGATAAATGATAGTAATAAAATGTACTTATTTGAGTTCATCAAATATTTCAGATGAAATACTTAAGTTGTTAATCCTACTTTGTTGAGATAAGACTTTGATAATACATCTATAACCTAAGTGTGAGTTATGACTCGATGTAAATCTTAATCGTCTTGAGAGATGACATGTTAACCAAGTAAGGCAACATATGTGGATATTGGACAATATCCACGGTCATGAGTTGGGTTTGTAATTTGTGCACACAGTGAGTCTGGTTTAGTTAGGAAATTGTCAATTTACAAATCAAGCTAATGGATAAGTAAAGGACAAGAGGATACAGTGTGTGTAATGATCATAAATGATCAGTGGTCCATAAACTTCAAGGAACAAATTTTTGAATTCCTTCCTTTATGGAGAAAGGTATCTTGAAATTTGAAATTATGGTTATAAATGTTTTTCCTATAGGTGTAAGTGAAATGTTCTAATCCTAATGTGAGTAAATCATCAGTGAAATGAATCCTAGTGATGAGCGTGAGTGATCTTGAGTGAGGATCCTGATCTTTCTAATTTATAGACAGGAAAAATATTGATTTTTGTGTTTGGATTTGATGTGAGTGAGTTTTGATCAATCTTATGGTTCTAAGTAATTCTAAATCATCCAAATACTCCTAATGATCAGTAGAATAAACCTAAACAAAAACTAGAATCTATAATCTAAGAATCGGGATTAGTCGGGAATTTTTTGAAAAAGATACTGTTGACACCTGCGGATCCAATTGACAACAAAGACGGATCCAAAATTTGGGAGCCGTGGAATCCGCAGGTTCTAAAATGGCGGATCCAAAAGATATACTAGGCGGATCCAAAATCTGGGGTCCGCCAAATCCGCCAGTTGGAAATTCAGTTTCTAAACAGAATGAATGTCGAATTTTGCGTTTCTCGGTCAAAACCTGAAAAATCTCCTAAAACATATGTGATAGCTAATATGTAGTGGAATAAAGCTAAAAACATGATTACTAACACACGTTTACACATAAATTAATCCGATCATCATAACTTACCATAAATGGATGTTAAGCCAAACAGTGGCTTAAACACGGAAACTTGATAACATCAAAGTGTTATCGTCCTGCATGATATGGTTAGTTCACATGATTATTCAAAGATAAGTTTCTATCCTAATAACACAACAAGTCATCACATCATTGTTTGAAATTTTCTTATGCCAAACATTCTTTCACAGATACTACATGTTTACACATTTTAACACTTGACATTAAGTGAGAGTTTGTGCAAGACAATACATTTTAAGACTCTAAACTAGTTTCATTTAGTTCACATTTCTAAGTAAGATATGTAAGATATTCACATAACATATGCAAACAAAAATATCTAAAACAAACACAGTTTATTAACTTAGTGTATACGATCTAGCAAAAGTCCTATTGTGCATCAAACAAGCAATTGCTAAACAAGCAAATAATTGTCATGGAAAAACACTTATGTATATCCTATCAAAAAATGCAATCACAATTACCAACAGGCAAATCATATGTATGCAAATAACTTGAACAGATAGTCACATAGCATGGCATAAGTGAAAAGATACTTTTCGTCACTTTGCGTTTAAATATGACGATGTATGCCAAGCTTGATTTGTTTCCTTTATATTACCAAATTCTTTAGTTTCAATAGAAATCATATCAATGTTTAAAGGATACCAACATACATTGCTTGACTCAAAAATTTACGTTACTGTGTCAAAATAAAACCAAATATTTTGGACAGGTTGTACCTTTTATTTTTTTTTCCTATTTAAAATTAGATTCAGGTCCTAAGAGTATTTTTAAATGAAAGTAGACTTAATTCCCTTCAAAATGATAGGTGGCACAACTTCTACGGACTTACGGTTAATTAGTTATTATTTTTTGAAGTTGGACAAAAAAACTGAATACTGTACCGACGGATCTGGCGGATCCTTTTAGAGGGATCCGCCCTTTATGTGATTTGGATCCGCGGAGACCTGTGACAGATTCTCCTAAACTCGTATTTTGACATAGCGAAAGTGTGCGGGACTTACTAGACTTAATATTAAGCATATATTACAAATATTTAACACCATTTCTACCTATGTGACTTATCTAAATATTACGGAGGTGATTTTTCAACTAAATTAATGGTTATTCCAAACACTCCCTTAAAACCCGAGTTTTTCGTAAATTAGCTTTACGCACACAATTTGACACATAAACCTTTTTAAGAAATCTTCTCTTTTGATTTTCCAAAGACATCTTCAAGCTTGTATACAAAGTAATATTTAACAACAAAATTTCAAAGTATACTTAGCGAAACATTTTTCATATTATGTTCTGCTTCAGAGGTAATTTGATACATGGATCTTACTCTATTTTAAAAACCATTTGTTTTGAAAATGAGAGCCAACCCGCTCTGATACCAATTGTGAAAACGTAGAGGGGGGTGAATACGTTTACCGTTTTAAAACTTAAAACTTGTTGTATCAAATTTCCAATTTGGCTTGTTAATATGAAAACTGTCTGTTGTAGTTTATGTCTAGCATAAACTAAAGTATGTTGTCACACAAGTATTATCAACTAATCACAACACAAGCAATCACATAATGCAAACATAAAAGTAAAGAGATAAGTAAAAGAAAATGCAAACCGAACACGATGATTTATAGTGGTTCGGTCACGGAGCTCCTCTCCGCCCTACTCCACTCCCCGAGTACCCAACTCGAGAGTTACTTCACTAGATCAACAAGCTCCCTTTCTTAGGCGGAGAAAACCTTTACACGTTGCTTACTTTCTTTTCTGGTACTAAGCTAAACACCGGGTTGTTTACAAGGGTACAACCACTCCCATCGTCGCTTACTTCTTTTTTCGGTACTAAGCTAAACACCGGGTTCTTTACAAGGGTACAACCACTCCCGACACTCTTTGTATTTTAGGGACTAAAATACTAACCATACTCACTGATCTAAATGATACAAATGATGATTACAACAATGATCCATGACATAAGAGTATCATGGATATGAATGCCTACTCTATATGAACTTCCATTGATCGAAAGCCTTCAATGGATGAAGATCACAAGCTCCCTAAACTTGTTGTGATGGATCTTCATGTATGCAAGTGAGATCTTCTTGGTGGATCAAGAAGTACGCTATGGATGATGTCTCATGATCTTGAGCTTGCTTCACAGGATCATTAACAATGTATGCTTACACCATAATGAAAGTTAGTAGCATTATGATCATTATGAAATGGGTGATTAATCTATGAATCTACATGGTTTGCTACTGATCTAAGTATGTGAAATGAGTGAGGGAATGTGTGTTCTAGTTGGTTGATTCAATGGGCAAACAATGGGCTGCTATTTATAGCCAACAGAAAATTTGCCCGGCGGATCCGGCGGATCCCAAAAAAGGGATCCGTCTTTGTATCTATTTGGATCCGTCAAAATGACAGCTAAGAAATATTTGGAGATCTTTTCAAATCTAGCCATATCTTGCATATCTAGCCAAATCTCATGAAATCTTCAAATGTCAACTATGTAACTTGAGAATCTAAACAAAATATTATGCAATCTTACTAAGATCTCACTTGTGATGCATGCCATGATGTCATGGTATAGTTTTAAAAATAAAGTTTCCTTTTTAAGAAATACAAATGTAAATGTATAAGATATTATTCCTAGTGATCATAAAGCATGTATATATGTATATCCTATGTATATACTAGCTTAACTAATATATGTTTACTAATATGTATCATGTTAGTTTGACACCTAAAGTGTACTTATCCTATTAATATGATGTACAAGTAAAAGTACTTGTATATGCAAAATGTGAAATGATGTTCTAAGTAGAATGGTTAGCCATTTTAAAATACTTAATCACCTAACCGTATTTTAAACATTCTAAATGGTTTGTTAAGGGTTTGATCATAATGCCACATAACAAACATGTACGAACCTGTGTTGTATCATACGAAGACTCGAGAGATGTTGAATGTATGTTGAGACAAGATATAATTACAAGTAACTTGTACATTTTACGTTATGTATCAAGTTACATGTTTGTCATCAATCAAAACAAACGAGATTGCTTGCACTAGCAATCTCTCCAACGAGACTGCTTGCACTAACATTATTGTCACGGACAACGGCACAAATTTCGTCAAAGACCCGTTCAAAAGCTGGTGCGAGAAACTAAAGATCAAGCAGATAAACACAGCGGTAGCTCACGTCCAAGCCAATGGTCTAGTTGAAAGGGCCAACAAAAGTCTCATACACGGTATTAAAACCCGATTAGGAAGAGAAAGAGCCGGATGGGTGGACGAGCTACCGAATGTTCTATGGGCCTTCCGGACCTCTCTAAAAACAAGTAATGGGGAAACCCCTTTCAGTCTGACGTACGGTAGTGAAGCAGTCATTCCGGCTGAAATTGGAATGCCCACGCACCGTACCATGCTTTACAACCCGGAGGATAACGAAGAACAACAGCGTTTAAACCTCGACTTGCTACAAGAAAGACGAGAAATGGCAGCTATTCGGGAAGCCAAGTACAAAACCAAGGTCGAATAGTATTACAACCAAAGGGTACGCCCAGTATCCTTCAAAGTGGGAGATTACGTATACAGAAGGAATGAGGCTAGCCGAGTGGAAAACCAAGGGAAGTTAGGTCCTAATTGGGAAGGTCCATACTGGGTGGTTGAAGCCTACGACAACGGCTCATACAAACTCCACACAATGGAAGACCGAGAGGTACCTCGGACATGGAATGCGATGAATTTACGAAATTGTTTCTTGTAAAGTCCGGACAACGGACCGTAGTGGCATTTATGCATCTGTAATATCCCATTAAGTAAAGGGAACAATTTACTGATATACAATCACGTTGTACTCTATAATGACTGTAATAGCAAACGGATCATGGAAAACACTCCCTCTCTCATGAGCGGATCGTGAAAACACTCCGTCCGTCAGTTAAACGGATCGTGGAAAACACTCCCTCCCTCGTGAGCTGATCGTGAAAACACTCCGTCCGTCAGTTAAACGGATCGTGGAAAACACTCCCTCCCTCGTGAGAGGATCGTGAAAACACTCCGTCTGTCAGTTAAATGGATTGTGGAAAACACTCCATCCCTCGTGAGCGGATCGTGAAAACACTCCATCCGTCAGTTAAGCGGATTGTGGAAAACACTCCCTCCCTCGTGAGCGGATCGTGAAAACATTCCGTCCGTAAATTAAACGGGTTGAGGAAAACACTCCCTCCCTCGTGAGCGGATCGTGAAAACTCTCCGTCTACAAACTCAACAGATCGTGGAGAACACGCCCCACCTCACAAACGGATAGCAAACACCCTCCGTCCATTACAAACGATTAATGTTTCCGACTAGTACAAACAAATTAAATAACATGCGCACAAATTAAACAAGTGATGACTATTACAAACGATTGATGTTTCTGGGCAAAGATACAAAAGGTGGCAGCATCAGCCACACACGGCCATACGCGAATACTTAACAACTTACGACTATTGTTCCTATTACATTCATCCAAAAACAAAAACATGAAAAGAAATCAAGGAGCCGGGTTGGGGGTCTCCTCCATGCCGGCGAAAGTTCGGTCTCTTGTGATGGGGGAGCTATGGCTTTCGGTGCTGGAGGAGGAATCCGCAAGCTCCGAATATAAAGGGTATTGGGCATCGAACAGTTTATGGTACTCCGCTTGCCATATCTTCGGAGCCTCCATGTTCAACTTCCGAAATCTTGGCAGAAATTTTTCAATGTCCGCTTGTTTGCGTTCATACCTGAGGCCATCCAGGAACCCAGCGGAGTAAGACAGAGAGTAAACCTTCCCCATACTCTGTTTGTATTCATGGCTGCTAAACAACCTCCGACATACGGCCGTTAACAGCTCCTTCACAATATTATGGCGGATGATTTCTGATTGACCGGCCTCCTCCGCCAGCTGTTTCTTCTCTCCCTCCAGCCGCTTAACATCTTGACTTTTTTGCCCCAACTCCCTCTCCAGCTGCCTAATCTTTTCAGCTTGCTTACCAGCCGTTTCCCTTAACTCATTTCTCTCCCTCTCCATGTCGGCCAACTGATCAGATAACCCTTCCTCCCGGGCAGCAGTGGCTTCTCGCTCCATCGCGATTTGTTTCTCCAAAGCTTTAAACTCTCCCATCACACGATCATACTTCCCATCATGGCACTACGCCCTTGTTCGGCAGCCCTCTGAGCATGCTCCAACTCCCTATGCTGAGTGATCAGATTTTTAAACCGGCGCAACACCTCCACCTGCGTGTCAATCCCATTAGCGGATTGCACGTAAGACGACCGAATTAGACGGCTCGTTGTCATCTCCTCCAGAAAGGCCTGCTTGGCGGGCGTCGCAAGATGGGTTAACATCTCTTGACACGCTCTGTAAGAATTTAAACGAACGTCCTTCGTCAACGACGACGCCGGCACAAATAGCTCTCTTCCGGAAGAACCCCCATCTACAATAAAATAGACCACAATTAGTGTGACGAAAGAAACACCAAAGGAATCAGAGAATGATTCATATACCTCTCCCGGTAGAATTATGCCCTTCTGATTCGAAGACGGATGTCGGGAATGTAAATCGTCCTCCGAATTAACAGACAGATCTGTACAAATAAAATATTAGTAAATAGGGGAGGGACGAATAATCGAACGGACGAACGTTTCTTACCATGAGCTGAAGGCCTTTGCTCCTGTGGCTGGCTCTCCTCGGTTGGCTGCCTTTCATCCGGTGGCTGCTGATCTTGCCCAGTCTCATCATTCTCCCCATGATTCACAACATTTTCCCCGCCATCCGATCTTTCTTCAATATGAGCCACCCCTTGCACAAAAATTTGCGGGGGTGTCACCTTCAAGACATCCTCCATCGAGGCGCCCTCATCTACATTACCCTCGGACTGATTCCTCGGTTTTTTCCTCTTATGCACAACGTCAGACCCCTCAGTATTCCTCTTCGTGCCGGTCTGCTCCATCATCTTTTTCTTTCTCTCCTTCTCCTCCCTAACGGCCACAACACCTGAATCCGGCTTTTCAATGACCTTTTGCAGAGAAGTCTTTGTAGGGACTGAACTTCCTGGTACAAGCGGCTCGGTTGTTCGATTCGGTCTAGCACTCCCTTCCGGTATGGTTTTCCCTTTGCAAACCTCAGTCACTATTTCAATCGGAAGCTCCAAGTATTCCGCCATCGTAAGCACTGCAAAAACAGGAAACGGAGAACGTAAAAATCAAATACGAACAAACCAATGCTATGCAGTCAAAACAAAAAGGTATAATATTACCCTTCCCCTCGGCATCCTTTAGAACAAGTTCATACCCGGGATAATGAGAAACCTTAGAGAGCCCCGTCATCCACAAGAGGGCCACGGAGGGCTTTCTAAGAGGAATCACCTTTGTGGCTACCAGCCTAGCATCTCTATCAGAATGCGTCTCCGGAAACTCATCGGTGACTTTCGAGTCTCTATGCCTCCACGGCATACATCCGAAATTGCCCTCCGATCTATCAAGAAGAAATGCTCCTTCCAATGCTTCAGCCCACTTAGCACCTCAATAAAGCATTTTTTTGCCCTCTTCCCCGTCCGTTTCTCAAACGAAAACCAATTGCCTTGTTTACACAAACCATAAAAAACCCGAAAGAGTGGCACCGTCGGTTGCACATCTAAACTAAGCACCGGACTTCAAACACTGTTACTCTATTCACACCTATCGGAACAATCTGAGAAATGTGGACCCGGAAATATTGTATTACAACTAACAAGAAAGTTGAGAAAGGAATCCTAATACCCCCGCTTCTTAATTGCTGAACGTAAATCCCTATCTTATGCTCCGGCAATTTATCCATCGTCATGTCATCAAGCGGCAGGGTAGGCCTTAGGTCCGCAGGGATCCCAAACTCCCCTACCACCTTATCTAAATCTGCCTGCGTCATTTTGGAAGTATGTATGTGCATATCAAACTTAGGGGCTGCCCTATCGGAGGAAGGCCCAGGCCTACTAGCTAATGGACGGTCCTCGGAGGTTCTCATCTCAACAGTTATAACTAAAAGGACGCCGAGGGATATATAGTAAAGCTAGGAACAAAAAAGGAAACGAACCTCTCAAAGTCTTCCGGTTGTACAAGTGTAAGCTTCCAAAAGTCAGAAAAATGCACACAGTTAGAGTGAAAAAATGAGGAAGGAAAAGCGATATATATATATAGGAAAGACTTGGAAAGAAGTGAAACGTCACATCAGTCTGACGTCTGCTGACGTGGCAAGCTCTGAAACGTCGGATCTCTAGGGCAAAAGACACACGTGGCACACAGCTGTCTGCCATACAGCGAAAATATTATTATATTCGACCCATGGGCCTAGAATCCAACTAGCCCACAAATGATTAACAGGCTCTAACACTCTCAACCGAACCAGCAATCATTACCCAATCACGTTAGCAAAAAAAAGAAAAAAAAAGAAAAAAAAAACACAAAACGCTGACAGACCAACGCCTTTTAAGCATCACGATATCGGTCTTCAACCGATACTGCAATACTGGGGAGGACATGTTGGTGTATGTGTCCGAACGACGTACGCCGAAAACAGTTAGATATTGTTCAAGTATTGCACTATCGGTCTTCAACCGATACTGCAATGCTGGGGGGGACATGTTGGTGTTAGAGTTTGTGGATATAAATTAATATTTGTATGTCCGGTTTCGAACCCGAGACTCGGGATTGCACACAATACGTGAGAGTTCCAATGGTTTGAATAAATTAAATATATTTTATATTTATATTTATTCATTTCACAAAACAAACACTTAACGACAGTTAGTACTTAACGGAGTTAGAGATAACGACCGTTAAAGGACTAAATGTGAAATAGAGCAAGAGAAGGATCTAGAACCCCTTACTTGGGGCAAAAGTCGGCCGAACCTTACCATAGAGGGGAGGGCCGGTTTTTGGTGGAGTAGGGAACAAGATAGGGTTAGCCTATAAATACAATTCTATTGTGTTTAGTTTTTCCCTAATCTTGAATCCCTAAACAAGCCATTCTTCTCTTCTCTTCCCCTCTAAGCAAACCGATCGGCCCTCTTTTTAATTCCACTAGGAATTGGTCGATCCTAGTTGCTTATCAAGTGATTGGTTTTGTTTTGTGATTTGAACCTAGCTTTTCCCATTGGAACGCTAGCATTGCGTGTGTACAAGAACGGGTGACAAGCTTATTTTAGCTTGTGGTGATTTCCCTAATTCGATCCATCATTAGATCGATCCATACCATAAACCCTAATTAGGGTTTATCTTGTTCTTATAAGATCCGATTCCTTGTTCTTGCTAGGAATAAAAAAGGTACACTTTCTATTTAATTTTTAGTTAATTAATTTACATGTTGTTGTAGATCTTTCCGCTGCGTGAGCTTTGATGATTATGTGTTTATAGTACTTTTATGATTCACATATTCCAACAGTGGTATCAGAGCCAGGTTTTTAACATGTAATTAATTACTAAAAACCCTTAAAAATTGAATCTTGTATAGATACATGCAATCTTTATTGATATAGGGTTTTGATATTGTAAACCCTAATTTGCTTTAATTTTGGGTCGACACCCAATTATAAAAATTTAGGGTTTTAGTTTTTTGATTAAAACTTGTAGAAAACCCTAGGTTTGCATGCAATTTTTAGGGAATAATTAATGAATACCTTATGTGATGTCATTAATTATTAGATTGCGTACTATATAGGCTTGTAAATATGTGTTACATGATTTTAAGTGCTATATGGGATCTATGACAAAATCTTGCATATTTTGTCATGGAATGTTTGTTGATTTAATTGCTACATGATTTTTAAGATAAATCTTAAATTAGGGAAGACCCTAATGTATTAATTAAAATTGGTTATGTGCAATGTGGTAATTGATCAAAACTTACGCGGCCAAATTTATTTGGCGTCTGTGGTCCATTGGGCACAATGAGCTCGAAAACCAATGGGAGTTTTATTAATTAGATACATTAAAATTCACATAGATAATTAATAGGATTTATCAAAAAGGTTTGCATGTGGCTATATGATATTGTTAATGATCATATATGTGTTATTGAGTGTTTATTTATTTTTTATCAATTACTTGTTCTTTGTGTTTAATTATGATGGATTGTAACAACAAAGAGGGTAATTTTTGAATAAAAAAAATAATAATAAAATAAACCTAATAACTATGAAACCTTTGTAGTAAAATATTTAATTGCTAAGTCTTATGTGCCGATAGTGGTTCGCTTCGCACGGTAATTTGCTCCCATGCGAGACTAGCAATTAATAATTTACTACATAAATTGTTTTAAGCTTTAAATCTTAAAGTTTTAATTGATTGATGCGACTGTACAAAAGTGGTCGAAGCGGCGGACCTATTATTGACAAACTAAAAAGTGGGTATAAGAAGGCTTGACATTAAATTGTCATCCGAAAGGGGCGCGTTTTTAATTATCTTCGGCGGACGTTTGCCCCTCCGCTCGCCTGTGCGTTAATAATAGACTTACCAAGTACACCATGAAAAAGTACGAAGCATCTTAAGGCAATGTTGTAAGTTTCTCAACGCCATCAATTAAATTTTGTTGATTTAAGTTGCGAATTAGTAAATAGTTTTTGTAGAAAACATATGATACAAAGATGAATGCATGACATCTTTGTACATATTTTTTGATTACACATCAAAATATATAATACCCTTAAAATTTAAGTAATATGCCAACAAATTAATACGGAAACACCTGAGATGACATTCTATCGTTGCTAGCAGCCTCAGCTGAATGTAATGATTCAAAGAATGGGAATCAAAGGGTAAATTGAGCACTTTCATTGCTAGCAGCCTCAGCTGATGTGATGAAACAGCGTCAAGTTTACATGTTTCTAAATTGGTTAACTTAATTGAGCACTTTCATTACTAGCAGCCTCAGCTGATGTGATGGAACGGCGTCAAGGCATAAAGATTTGGGGATGAAACATGCTTACATTTGCAACTAAGGTTGGCAATATAATGTAAGTCCCATGATTCTAGGAATTGCAATCAGATATTGGCAATTGAGTGCAGCTCTACCTTATTGAGTACTTTCATTGCTAGCAGCCTCAGCTGATGTGATGAAACGACGTCAATTTGGATCCTATTTTTCAATGAAAATTAAATGGTGAAATTTTATTTACCGTGGGTGTTTAATTTTCTTGAAAAGTTATTATCAAAAATACTAAACTGAATTTTGAAAATTCTTTTAATGTATTTAATGCAACGTTAAAACCGTAAACATAGGATATTCTTTTAGTAGTAAATTGATCTACACCCGTAGGGGTTATGGACAGAGTCAATTTTTGCTGAAAAGAATAAACCGAGTCCACTTTTCGTGTGAAGAGTGAGACTTAATCCTATTCCTTTTCATGGATGAGAAAGGTATAATAGGATAATTAGAATTGTCTAAATTCTAAGAAATAACTCATGGCGAATTTCTTAAAGAAATTGCATGGTTAGGAGTTATTAAATTAGAAACTAGACTAATTACCGCAAAAGTGGTAAAAGACAAACTAGAATGTTTGATCTAGTTGTTATGCTTTAACCATTTAAAGGTGCTACATACCATGATGGGAATGGTAGACCTAACTAAGGAAGATATTGCATACCCAATTCTTTCAAGTTAATTGCATTGATGGATATTCCATCATTTACAAAAGTAGAATACAATCTTTGAAGTACCTTAGTAATGTCACGTAAGGGATTCATCAAAGGTGTAGGAAAGTAAAGAGCACGCTATTTGCTTTTACTGGTGATGCAACACTTACAATGTTGTCAAATCCAGTGGGAGCATTGTGTTGTCATTAACTGAATAATGAGTTCATGTAGTGATCTTAAATTCAGTGGGAGCTACAAGTCTTGGTATCTAAATATCCTGACAGTAACTCAGATTATCTCTAGAATTTCTTAAGATGATTACTTTCCAAATATAGACACTTGTGGTATTAAGGATAGTCGTGTACGTTTCCTTACTAGACGAGGTGATTCTATATCTACTTATATCTATGACACAATCATATTAATCAAATAAGAAAACTATTGACGTGTTGTTTATCTGATACGTAATGTTGTTCCATGCACAAGTGGGAGAAATCTTATTGTGTGCAAGCAACAACATAAAGAAATATGATTTAAAGGGTTCTCTTGACTGCAAGGTCAGAGATTGATGTTCTAATGTGTTTTATACACATTCTAATTATAGAACACTTGGAGTTAATATCTACTTTCATTACTAGATATTAATGACAAGGTAAATTACATACTTTCATCATTGCAACCTCAGCTAATGTGATGAAACTATGTTAATTTACAAGTCTCTAAAATTAGATAATTATTAGAACAAGTGTCGATTTGGAAATAAGACTACTTCGAATTTGAATATTTATGTATTGTTGTAATGACATAAATAAATGAAGTAATCTTATACTACTTCATATTTAGATGTTTATGTATTCTTGGAATGACATAAATATATGAAGTAAAATAAATTAACTTGAAATACTATTGAAACCAAGTTGTGTGTTTCAAAATTTACTTTAGTTATGCATATTTGTATTTAAGTATAAAGATATAAATATGAAGTCTTTTATTGTTATAAGACTCATAACAAAGTAAGACGTTAACTTGTTATGTTTTTAATTAAGACATATACAAGAAGTCATTGAGTTGATCAATGATCTATAACGTACATTGGGATTATAACAGTTTATGTTTTTTTGGTAAGACATAAAAATTAAGTGGCTTGGGCAAAAAGGCACTTATGTTATAAAGTATGCAATTGGCTTGGAAAATCTATTGTACCATTAAAGTGATTTAGTTGGTAAATAGGTAAGCCAATAAGATATGTATATTTATCTTATATATTGTAAGTATGAACTTACAATATTAATCCTAATGAAATACATAGTATGTATGGTATGTTCAGTTAGGAAAATCAAACTCTTGAAAAATTGTTTGATTAAAGATAACTATATCTTCTAATCTTCCTAAAGATATCAAGGTTAGAAAATTGAGTATGAATTGGATATACTCAAAATTAAGACTCCAACCTAGAAGATTAATAAGACACCATTGATTATGGAATGTGTTGAATCACATTAAGTCTTAAAATTGAAGTTCAGAATTTGTTAAACTACTTGTTGGGTAGGTTATTAACAAATTAAGATTAGGAACTGTCAATATGTATTTGTAAAAGTCCCAAAAGAGAACAAGTTTTGTGTTGCTCTATTTGCTAAGCATTTATAGGTAATCTATAAATTGCAAAAGGCGAGTGGGAGTTTTATCTTCAAAAGATAAAATTACAAGATACATAATCTTCTAAATACGCTAGCAAAACCATAATGAGGATTTAACATGTTAGTGTTAAATCTCAAGATGATGGAATTCTTATTCATAGATCCGTAAGGGTATCTCAAATATTTGTAGAATATGTTGAGGGTTATGAGTTACAGGATCATGATATGCCTGTTAATAAATTGCAAATGTTTATTTGGCAAATTACTCATACTATGAAAAATTAGATGCAGTCCAAAAAGATAACTAGTTTGGAAACGTAGTTAATCTTAGACTCTATAGTAACAGTATAGAATGGAAATGAATTTCTACAATAGAAATGAAAATCTACCAGATTTAAATTCTTGTGTAGAAATCATAATGGACAAATTTGTATACATATTTAATATGTGAAGAGATTATCAATCACAATTAAACAATTAAATGTGATTGAAATTCTTTCTAAGCACATTAAATATATAAAGATTATGATTGTCATTATTAGTTTCATTTATATGAAATTAATAATGGAATGTCAAAACTCTTTCTTGTGTAATTACTTGAGCGAGGACGAAAAGTAATTGAAAGGAGTGTTTGAATTCGAAATAATCTTTAGAAGTATACAAAATGCAAATCATTTGAAAATGGATTAATGCATGCATCTAGAAGATATACTTATTTTTTAGTTATTAAATCTAGTTTGATTTATAATTAAAATAAGATATTTCTTAATATTCCTGAAAGCTAGTGAGAGTGATGCATTTATTTTCTTATTTCATATATGTTGTATAACATATGGGAAGTAACATTCCATTGACGTTAACATTAAATGTTAAGTCTTAGTTGGGAATGAAACTTCACATAGAAAATAAAACCTTGAAGTATATGTTTATTTGATCATAAAAATAAGCGGTAAATAATTGATTCTAAAAGAACATGATATTCTATTTAGAAGGTATAAATAGAAACATATCTTTGGAAAGATATGACATGAACAAAATCTAAGTTTGAAACAAGGATTTTTCGTGTACATCATGTTGCTTGTTATCATGCTTGAATGAAAGATGATTGACAACATTAATATCTAATTATAAATTATTAGATAGCTAATTGTAATGGATATGGTTTAGAATTTACATCCTCAGCCTGGATTTGCTCCAAAATTCTAAATAAGAACCATATAGCATATTGCTGCATGATTGATATAATTAACGAATCTTGATAGATTTGGAGATATCAAAACATTACACAATGAATGTTAAAGTTTACGGAACTTTAAAAGAGCATATTGTTGTTTACATACAATAATGCTAGTAAGATTGAGATGACACTCAATACTAGTCATGGTGGGAGCTCATCCTTATTAGGAGACCATGTATACTAGTTATGCTCAATAAGAGCATAGTTGCATTATACATAAAGAATTAGAATACTTTAACTACAAAGGTTTGGTAGTTTAATTGTTATAAATTTGTGCATGAGGATGTCACGCATTTTATGAAGTATGTGGCAATATCTAGATAGATTAATACACACATACAAGAATTTCATTATTGAAATAAGTATTCTAAAAATTCCGATAGATCAACATTAGTTGATTTATGCCTTGTCAACAAGTATGTAGAACATGACTTGTGGCATAATTCATTAATGAGAATTATCATGCATTGATCTAGCTAGTATTTGGATAAGGGACGTGTAAACAATTATTAATTTAATGAAATAAAGTGTGGATAACGTTTATTCTCATTATTAATATTTGTGTCCTATATTTGCATGTTTAATCCATGAATAACTAATGTTATTCTAAATTGTCCGTTGTCAATTAATGATATGGGAATATCATTAAATAAAGACAAATGTGAGGATTGGTAGAATGTACTGTAAGGTTGAGACACCAATGTCACATGATATTCAATATTGGATAAATTGAATATAGGACTTATCCCAACCGCATGATTATACTTTATGGATCGTCGTCATCAAGTATATCATGAATATTTATCCTCAGACTTGAGATACCAGGTGACTGCCGAGGATGTAGCTAATTTTCTGTAAGGTAGTCTAACGCTATCCGTAACAGGTAGTTATAAGGGCTATTTTCGGAGGTGATGCAAAGTTCGAGGGTCACGCTCGTAGTCAATAAAGGATTTGTTCCTTCAACTTTGTGTTGAAGTTTAATACTGCTAGGCCACTCGTAGGATTGACAAGATGTTTGCGTGGCCACGCCCAAAGTCTATCTGGAAGACGTTCAGATGTTTTGGTAATCTTGATCAATTATGTACAAACGAGAAACTATTGTTAATTATGGAATGACCAAGATCCATATCCATATTAACGCGGTATTAGTAACAAAAGATAAGTATAATGATTAAATTCATCACGTGGTTTTTCCAGGAAAACCATACTCGGATCGAGCTGGGGGCATTGGGATCTGTTAAGCTAGACTAGCCCATGTCATTACGATATTAATGAATATCCAAGTGGGAGCTGTTAGAGTTTGTGGATATAAATTAATATTTGTATGTCCGGTTTCGAACCCGAGACTCGGGATTGCACACAATATGTGAGAGTTCCAATGGTTTGAATAAATTAAATATATTTTATATTTATATTTATTCATTTCACAAAACAAACACTTAACGACAGTTAGTACTTAACGGAGTTAGAGATAACGACCGTTAAAGGACTAAATGTGAAATATAGCAAGAGAAGGATCTAGAACCCCTTACTTGGGGCAAAAGTCGGCCGAACCTTACCATAGAGGGGAGGGCCGGTTTTTGGTGGAGTAGGGAACAAGATAGGGTTAGCCTATAAATACAATTCCATTGTGTTTAGTTTTTCCCTAATCTTGAATCCCTAAACAAGCCATTCTTCTCTTCTCTTCCCCTCTAAGCAAACCGATCGGCCCTCTTTTTAATTCCACTAGGAATTGGTCGATCCTAGTTGCTTATCAAGTGATTGGTTTTGTTTTGTGATTTGAACCTAGCTTTTCCCATTGGAACGCTAGCATTGCGTGTGTACAAGAACGGGTGACAAGCTTATTTTAGCTTGTGGTGATTTCCCTAATTCGATCCATCATTAGATCGATCCATACCATAAACCCTAATTAAGGTTTATCTTGTTCTTGTAAGATCTGATTCCTTGTTCTTGCTAGGAATAAAAAAGGTACGCTTTCTGTTTAATTTTTAGTTAATTAATTTACATGTTGTTGTAGATCTTTCCGCTGCGTGAGCTTTGATGATTATGTGTTTATAGTACTTTTATGATTCACATATTCCAACAGTTGGTGTATGTGTCCGAACGACGTATGCCGAAAACAGTTAGATATTGTTCAAGTATTACACTATCGGTATACTACAATACTGGGGGGGGGGGGGGGGGACATGTTGGTGTATGTGTCCGGACGTCATACATCGTCCGGATCACGCTTACGTGTCCGGACGTCAGGTTTCTTCCGGACAACATCTCACCTCCGGCTACACCTACTGATCGGACCGCCGCCTTCTGCAGTAAGCAGTCCCATCAACCACTGACATCCCAGATTTCCTGGGATTGTGTCTCCCACGTGGTCTGACACCTACCTGCTAGGTCTGACATAGGTCAACTCGCGAATCCCGAGGTAAACAGATACAGTAGGTATGGGTAGTATAAATACCCACACCTCATTTGTAAGAGAATCTAAACGACACACACACACATTACTGCTATTCTCGTATTACTATTTAGACTAACATTATCCGATACTTATTCTTACGCCGGAGGTGGGTCTTGGGATAAAACCAGGGCGAGCCTAACGCGTGTGTTTCTTGTGTGTAGGAGCAAGGTCCGAAGGAACTAATCCGAAGGACGATACATAGAAGTGGGACCTACCTGCAAGACCTTACTTCAACAGTACTTGTAGCATAATATTTCGTGTGTGTTTGCAAAAACATCGATTATGAGCTTGAGCTAACGCATCTCATTATAAGGATAAACATGTGAATGAGTATCTTATGCAGGGGCGGACCGATCGAGGGGGTTACGATTTTTCTAAAATAAACCTGGTTCTTAGCTTCTGGCTTGATTTTTAATACTTTTCATAAAATGAACCTGATAACTCTTAGTCCTGGGTTCGTCACTGATCTTATGTCATGTACCCAAACCAAAACTATCCCAAGATTTAACCTATATAGTTACCATTTGCTGAATGTATTCTTGACTAAAATCAACTTAAGCCCTGCTTAAAAAGTCATCTATCCAGCTATTGGTCTTATTATTAAAGTTTCTTATTAGCTTGAATTTGTGTACATATTTGAAAGTCATGGATACGAGAAAAATATATCAAGATGGTGACACTAACCACATGAAATGGATGTGTTGGCATTGAAGATGCTTGTAAACGACAACAATCAATGAAATTTTAAAAATAAAATTTGGGTAATATTTTCGTTCTCTTCAATCATAATCCAACTTTTGAAAACATACCTTAATCTCTCAAACTAATTACTATCCTTTCACCGTAAACAACTAAAATATCTTAATATTAAACATAATCAAACTTACACCAAAACAACCCAAGTATTTAAATTAATAAAATAAAATAAAATATCCTAATAAAACAAAATAACAAATACATCTCCAAATCAAACTTACATCAAAACAACCCAAGTATTTAAACAGTAGTAACAACTAACAAACCATAAATCCAATA
Source organism: Artemisia tridentata subsp. tridentata (assembly GCA_021014915.2). Classification (NCBI taxonomy): domain Eukaryota; kingdom Viridiplantae; phylum Streptophyta; class Magnoliopsida; order Asterales; family Asteraceae; genus Artemisia; species Artemisia tridentata. Next base: position 375,047,530 of record CP139505.1, read on the forward strand.
CCATAAACCGTAACAACTATAAATCGAATAATAGTAACATATTAAACTAATAAAAACTAAGAAAGCTTAAAGTCGAATACTAACAACATTTTCACCTCAATCAATACTAAACACCAAATCAATCATATCTCGTACAAAACCAACAATTTACACAATAAACAAAACAAACTGGAAAATATTTCACCTATAAAAACTCAAACTCAAAACTGTTGCAGCTAAGTTCATTACATGACACCTAGTTTAGAAGAAATTTGAAACTCTAATTTAGAAGGTTTGTTGGTTATAGCAGACTTAAGTCACTTAACAACAACTAACAAGTAGTGAAAAGGCTAGCGGAATGGTCGCGAATCTAGTTGAAGTTGCATCTGATGAACCGTTATCTGTTGATGGAATGGTGTTTGGTTCGCTGCCTTTACCCGAAGGGCTTCCTGAAGAAGGCGGTGTTCCTGAAGGTGTCGTATCTGAAGGAGAGTTGGTTGGAGAACCAGCTGTCCAATTTGAAAAACATAGAACAACGATAAGTAAATATAGCTCAAATCTTTTAGGTGTCATGTAAATATAGGTAGAGCTAGACTTTAACATTTTAAGTTGAACGATGCCTTTTTTCGAGATTTTATCTGACTGGTCTAAAATTCCTTGCTTAACTCTTAAGGTAGCTTAATCGGGTGATCTATATTTAAAAAACATGATGCTGAAATTGGAATCTTTTCATTACATAATACTAAACTTTTAACCTTCTGTGTTTATATGTATGATCTTATATGATCTGAATGAAAAGCTACTGAGTAAACGTGTATATCGATATATCATTACCATTGCATTGACTAGTTGGAGGTGTCTGAACATTGCAGGCCGCAGGCAAAGCAAGAGCCTGAGTTTGGTTAATATTAAGACCAAAAGACGAGGCGCCACCATTAAGCGCTTGGCACAAACATTGTGGCTGTGACGTGACCACGCTAGACAGTTGGGAACAACATGATGATGATGGCGTGGTTGTGTTACCAGTAATGTAATTTAGACACGGTGAGAGACTAATTAGTACATTTGTGCACCCGGAAGATTGAGCCATTGCACCTCCATAAAGGTTAGCCATTGTGATCGATCACTAGGATCATCATGATTGTTTCGGTTTTTTGATTTCGTGCCATTTCGGTTTCTTACGAGATTTTGGTTAATTTTTGGATTGATATTTGATAGTGTTAAGGTGTTTTGGCTCAATATAAAAGGGATGTGTTTGTTATGTATAGGTAACCAGCTTTAACTACTTTTTGATATTAGCCACCAAATATATATGCAAATTACAATAAGTCTATAGTTTGACATTGTATTAGATTTCCCATTTTATACGGTCAATGATATTAGTTTTGAAAATCACTTTCATAGGCCAAAAATTCTTGACCTTTGAATGGACTAATTTGTACTTGAACGACAAAAATTCCATGATTATTATTTTATTAAGAGTAAATTGTAAATAAGTTCAAAAAAAAAAAAAAAAAAAAAAAAGAGTAAATTGCAAAAACCATGTGGATTGATCAAATTACATAAGTAAAGTCCTTGTGGGAAAGTTCGGTGTGCATTTATCGTCTTTATCATAAACGATAATTGCACACCAAAGTTCTATACAAGAACTGCATAAATTTTATAAAGAATTTACATCGTTTCACGTATAAAATATGAATATATTTATTTGGTGTTTCTTAGACCAAGAGTAGTGGTGTTGGAATTTTTGGGTGTGGGTTAGACCAAATTGTGACATGTGTCCCATGTAAATAATGAAAGTTTTTAAAAAATTGGGAGTAGTGGGATGGGGCGTTGAAGCTTGTATGACAATTTACATTTTTTATTTATTTAACATCTTTGTTTTTTTACTTTTGACATTTTAAAAATACACAAACTAACGTTAAAGCTTTAAAAATAGTTTTAAAATACTTAAAAAAAAAAAAAAAAAAAAATTAAAAAAGCTGGCGTTAAAAATAAGATTTACCACTGTTAACGCTAGAGAATTGAATGTTAACATTCAATTTTTACCACTTTCAACGTTAACGTTCAACTTCTTTTGGCGTTAAAGTTTACTTTGACTAACGTTAACGTCAAATTTTAAGTATAAATACAACACATTTTTACCTTTAACGCCACAATTCTAAACCCTAAAAATTACCTTTGTCGTCAACGATCTCACACACACTAAAAAAAAATGGCTAGCCCTAGTGAATCACGAGTACCATGGGAAGAACATGAAGAGATGGCTTTGGTCAACTCTTACTTGACTGTCTCCGACATTCGGGCGGAGACAAATGATACAAGCAAGGATTTTTGGATAAGGGTGAGACGGGATTTCCACATCTCGCTTGGTAGGGAGCGGGAGTACCGGAACATGGACATGATCACGTCCAAGTGGCATGCACTTCGGGCGGACATGTTCGAGTTCGAACGGTGTTACCGTGAGTGCACCAACAAGCTGGACGATGAGGATGACCAGCTGGAGGACGCGATCAAGCTGTGGAAGGAGAGACACGGCGGGGTCGCGTTCAAGCATCTCTCCAGCTGAGCACTGGCGAAGAACCATGCGGGAACTAATATTTTTAATTTTTAGGTTTTTTTTAATTTTATTTTTATTTTTATTTTTATTTTTATTTTTATTTTTGTTTTTATTTTTTATTTTAATGGAATGTATGTTTTTTTTTTAATGGAATGAATGGTTTTTTTTTTGGTGTTAACGTAACGTTTTTATTATTTATTGACTCGTTAACGTGAAAGAAAGTAAAAAAAAAAAAAAGTGTAGACGTATGGTCTGGACTGACCCACGACAAGTGGGCCAGGCCCGGCAAACAGCGGCCCACTCTACGCCTAAACCCTAATCCATGCCCTATAAATATAGGGTTGGATACCCTTCTTCAGATACGACATATGATTATACAACGAGAACATAACAGGTTATCATAACCCTAACCCTAATCTACTATATCGCACCGATACTAACTTGACCGTCGGAGGTGGATCCCGGGGCTACGGCCTCGGGTCCACTCCTAACGGGTTCTCTTTGTTGAACAGGTCTACTCAGGGCTCGAGAAGACGACGAACGGCCCAGGGAGAGTCGTTGAATCAGTCCGCGCCAGATTATGTATCAACAAGTTGGCGCCATCCGTGGGACCAACGACATGTTTCGTGCTCTCACATCACCGGAAAGCAACCGCTGAGTTCAAAAGCCGGTATTTTGATCTTTTTAAATTGACTTTTGCAAAGGTATCTTATTTATTCCATGAGATATCGTACTGCAATTAAAAAGTTAGTATCTTATAACATGATAACTATTGCATATCTTTTAAATCAGATATGTTATCTTTTAAATATTAAGAAGATTTTATGTAAATCTTTTAACTTGGAAAACACGATTTTACCTAAGTCACACTAAGTCCGCACGATCGGACCTACTATATCTTTTAGCCGCGAACAGCGCAGTCACGATAAATCTACCCGCGTTAGGCCGTGCGTATAGAGATCTTCGCAGACTGGCGCCATGAGCGCACTGTCACGTACAGGCACCACGATGCTAGTCAATCGCCATGAGCGCACTGGACAAAAGCCGTGGTCATCTGCGATCATCCACGAACGTTAGAGTCTATGCGGTCACGATACATCCATCTGCGTCTGTGCGTGCAATTGAAACTATTAGTCGCGGTCATGGTACATCCATCCGCGCCATTGTTTTTATTATAATAAAAAAGAAAACGATCATGAGCGTACTGCGTTCGCAGATTAGCTACGTGCTACTTCTTTTATGTAGTTTGTAAAACCTCACGCTAGGTGTAATTCGCACTACTACTTCTCTTATGTGTTAATTTTACATGCTACGTGCTATATATATGCTATGCGCTAATTTTTTATTTCATTATCTTTTATATGTTGCGATGCGCAGCATATACTTCTAATATTTGCATTGAGTAAGTTTTTTTCAGGATTTGAATAACTAAGTTTAATGCTCCTACATGAGTAGCACCATCAAACTTGGGGGGCTACCAGGGTAATACCACTGTTTTCGTACGCGTCACGCAGGTATATTTGGAAGCAGATCGTACGAAAGAGGTATTGCAAGCCAGCGCGCACCTCTTTGTCATGCAGCGCACAGCGCACCTTGTCTGCGCACAGCGCACATCTTTGTCGCGCACAGCGCGCACTTCTGCCACAGAAGCACGTCTTCTGTCGCGCCTCTTTGTCGCGCACAATGCGCACCTCTGCCCCAGAAGCACGTCTTCTGTAGCACCATGCTGCACCGCTACTGGTACAAAAGGTACGCCCTTACCCAGGATGCAGCATACGGAATCCACCTTCACTATTGTGAGACTCTCACAATCAAGGTCGCGCCTACAAGGTCGCGCCAACAAGAACGCGCCAACATGGTCACCACACACTGCGCCACAGACCCAGGGCGCACTGTCGCATTTGGGCTGCGCGGTATGGTCTTACGTACTGTCGCACATGCCGTCATGGTTGGTTGGGCCTACGCGGCCACGAACAGAACTTAAGTCTAGCATAACATAGCCACGCACTATGTCACACTAAACTTGGGGGGCTTGTAGACGTATGGTCTGGACTGACCCACGGCAAGTGGGCCAGGCCCGGCAAACAGCGGCCCACTCTACACCTAAACCCTAATCCATGCCCTATAAATATAGGGTTGGATACCCTTCTTCAGATACGACATATGATTATACAACGAGAACATAACAGGTTATCATAACCCTAACCTTAATCTACTATATCGCACCGATACTAACTTGACCGTCGGAGGTGGATCCCGGGGCTACGGCCTCGGGTCCACTCCTAACGGGTTCTCTTTGTTGAACAGGTCTACTCAGGGCTCGAGAAGACGACTAACGGCCCAGGGAGAGTCGTTGAATCAGTCCGCGCCAGATTATGTATCAACAAAAAGTTAATAAATTAGATTTAAAAATAATAAAAGTAAATAAAAAAATCAACAAACAAGCTTCAACGCCCGTTGTTCAATCAACGCTCGTTGATTTTTATTGCATTCAACGGGCTTCAACGCCCTATGGAGGTGGACCAACGGGCGTTGAAAGGGCAACTAAGCCCACTTCAACGCCCCACTACTCTTGGTCTTAGACCAAGAGTAGTGGTTTGGGTGTGGGTGGGGGCAAAATGCGACAAGTGTCACACGCGTCATAATGGAAGTTTTTTTTAAAAATTAAAGGTAGTGGGTTGGAGCGTTTTTAACATGAGTGTAATGATTAGTTTTCTTAGTTATTTAACATCTTTTTTTTTATTTGACACGAAAAAAACAAATTCCACCGTTAAAAAAGATAAAACAATTAGAAATAAATTATTTAAAAATAAAAAAATTAAAAAATAATAAATAATTGACTGTTAATGGTCAGACCTATTAATGTTAACATTAAATTGTTTCACCCATCCGACGTTAACGTTTGGCGTTAAACTTACCCAATTGAGCTAACGTTAACGTCGAATTAAATGGAATTCCGTTAACGATCGGTTATAAAAAGCCACCTCCCACCACTTTTAACCTCACAAACATCAACCCTAATTTCTCCCTTGCCGTCAACGACCACCACATTCACCAAAAAATGGCCAGCGAATCTCGATCTGCCTGGAAAGAAAACGAAGAAATGGCGTTGGTGAATTCTTACCTGAACGTCTCCGACATCCGGGCGGAGACTCATGATACGAAGAAAGACTTTTGGTCTAGGGTGAAGCGCGATTTTCACCTCTCGCTCGGTAGACAAAAGGAGACCGGAACACGGACATGATCACCTCCAAGTGGCATGCGCTGCGTGCGGACATGTTCGAGTTTGAACGCTGCTATCGTGAGTCTGCCAACCAGCTAGATGACGAGGATGACCAGCTGGAAGAGGCGAAGGCCCTATGAAAGGAGAGACACAACGGAGTCGCGTTCAAGCACCTCGCGAGCTGGACAATCGCGAAGCACCACGTTGGAGCCAATATTTTTACTTTTTAGGTTGTTAGTTTATTTGTTTTGTTTTTTTAATTTCAATAAATTGTATTTTTTTTTTTGTTAATGGAATTTTATTTTTATTTTTATTTTTTTTTTACTCTAAAAATTAAGTAATACACATAGTTAAATGAAAAAAAATAAAGTTAAATAACGTTTTAAAGAATAAAAATAAATAAAAAAATTAAACATTCAACACTTCAACGTCTTTTGTGGATTCAACGGGCGTTGGATTTTCTGCTCTTCAACCCTGCAAGGGGGCGGTTCGACGGACGTTGAATGGGCAACGAACCTCCATTCAACGCCCACTACTCTTGATCTTATAGATATTTTTTTTGTTATGAGGTGGGACCAAATGAGAGATGTGATTGGTTATTTAGGTGAGCTCCCATTTAGTTTTTGGTAAATAACAACCTAACTCTATAAAGAAATTATAAGTTTATATTAAATCCCACTATAAACGACACCGTTTTGGTGCCGTTTTTTCCCGCCAAAACCTAGCCCACGAAATTAGCCCACAAAGCCCACTTTATTCTGGCCCGTTCCCGTATTTGCACAAAACCACGTTTATCACTGCTACTATATTGATGATGATGATAAGATAAACGCAGAAACATAGATCCAGCCAAACCTAGAACGTTCCACAAATCACTACTGCTGCTGATGATGATCGAAGGTTACTTATCTGTTTTAGTTTTTTGATTTTCATATACACTTTGCTTTCAATTTTGGGTTTTGTTATGATTAGGGTTTTCTTACAATTAGGGTTTTGTTATAAAATTTGGGGGTTTTGTGGAATGATAATGTGTGATGACTTTTTCGAGTGTTTGGGATTAACTTTTGGGGGAGATTATTTGATTACTTGGATTGTGTTGAATATGTTTTGGGGGTTTTTAAATTTTGGTTATGAGTGCTGTTTTTTAAGGCTAGGATTACTTGGATTTGGGTTTATAACATTACGGTTGTAGATGTTGTTGAATGCTACATATTTAGGGGGTGTTCGGATTGTATTGGGTTGTCGGCTTCTCACCAATCGGCCGCCACTTATTCAGCTGTTCCTGTTTCTCCTTTTTCAAGTATAATTCCTGTTGGGAGTTTCGGTTATGGTTAGTATTATTGCGATTCTGTGTTTCCTATATTTTGTATCATATATTCTTTTGTTATTTCTTAGTATTTATGTGTTGCTGCTACTTTCAGGTCATGCTTAGTCGGGGCCGATGTTGTTAGACATTGGTACACAAAGTCCCATATATGGATTCAGGCGCATGTACATCGTCTGCCAATACGTATATGGATACGAATCGTTCATGTAGTCTCATTGGCCATTCGCGTTTGCCTCCTTACCAGGAACATGTCTCTCACACTCATGTCGTCCCTAATGTTTCAGGTACAACATACACAAATAGTTTGTCTTATGCATGTTTATGTCACCATTATTGCTTGGATGCATGGTTATTAACAACTACTTTTTCATGTTTTTATCCCAGCCGTTGATTACGCTTCATGTCGCACACCCTTCACTATGTCTTCAGCCTTGGCAGATGATACTACAGATACAACGCCTTCGTGTACTTTCGCTCACCATTTACACGAACCTGTGTGTCAAGGGTCCGGTGTTCGTGGTCATTGAGGTTCTCAGATTCTAGGTATCAACCACATAAATCTCTTGCTTTTCACATGTATTTTTTTGTGCTATCATTCACATGAATACTTACAACCTTTTCTATATTAATGTTTATATGTTAGCGAAGCTGTGAAAGTTTGTGTCCAAACATAACCCAAATTTCCATAGGGCCTGTCAGATGGCTTCCCAAAACTATATGCACGGGAAGGAATTTCTGGGTATATGTTACTTACAACTTACTGATAAATAAGTTAATTATTTGCACCTCACTTTGTTGTTTGTAACTTCTAGAAGTGTATTTTTCAAATACAAAAAAATTCTCTGGTACGTTTGTTATTCTCAATTATTCATCCTTGGCTTCTCTTTTCTTTTGCAAAGAACGAATTACATGTAATTGACAATTTATATTACAGATGCATACACTTAAACCTGGCTAAATATAGCCAGTTTGTTTAACGTAATTAAATGATCTACGACACTGTGAAGGGATATCAATCTGACAATACATCAGTAAAAGGTAAGGAAATTTCATTTATATGCTTAAACCTGTTATTGTACATTGACAATTTATAGCAGCACCTTCTTAGAAAGAGAAAATTTTCGCCGTTCCTGTATTTCAAAGAAAATAAGGTGCGTAAATTGCGACTACCATTGCATGGCGTCTGCATCCATCATTGATATTTTCTTAACATTTTCTTAAATTCCCATGCGTTACGCACTCAAGTCTTCTGAATCTGCTAGCAGAACCGAAAGAAAGATAGGTATTTTCGAAATTTACATATTGCAACGACCTCTACTCATTTTAGACCGCTAACACATTCTGTTTATGTATAAGATAAAATAGCATGGTAACATTATCAGGACCTGATGTTACAAGAACCAGACGAAGATAAGTATCATTCAAATTCAGATATTGCAACGGCTTTTAGCTTTTTGACCTTACTGACATCTTTTTCTGTATGCAGTAAATATGCTGATGCATGGAGAAGCTCAGATTCGATGCTATGGAACCTTCCAAAGCTTTAAGCTGGTCATCAGTTACAAAGGTCAAATATTATTTCTTGATATTTAATCATGTGCCATTGCCTTTTATTGCCACCTGTATGCATTGTTTATTGCTAGATGTTGACTTATGTTACTATAAAGGTGTAGAAGCAACCTTATTGGTAAATATGGTTTCACTTTACTTTGATGATCCTGTTTTCAGTTATACATTATTTGCACTTAATTCCTCATTGTAATTCATGCAGCGTGTTGGACCAAGTATTGCTATTAGCTTTTCCGTTTATGAAACCTTGCAGTCACATTGGAAAGCCTATAGGTACATACTCTATGCTCTTATCAACAAAGAACTTTTATATAAATTTTTACAACTCAGCGTTGGTACATTTATCTAGGATAGGTCGGATGGTTCCACTGTCTTGGTCAGCTTAACATGCGGCAGTCTCTCCGGTATTGCTTCTTCAACAGGTCAGTCTTTATTTGGAAAAACTAAACTCACATACATGACAATCATTTTTTCCTAATCACCCTACTTTTGGTTTAATCATTCTTCATGTAGCAGGGATTCTGGCAGGGATTACAGCTTAACATGTGGCAGTCTCTCCGGTATTGTACTGACAAGGAAAGAAGGCTGAAAAGGCGTATCTAATACCCTAAGACCTGTCGCTGGTATAAATTTATTGGCTTTTATAAATGCTTTGGTTCTTTTTATTCAATAGTTGTTTTAAATCACATAATGAAGAGTGATATGTTTGATGATTGTGTGTATTTAGGAATTGTGGAAGCATGTAGAAGAGACAAGAAAGTTTCAACGACAAAGTGTACTGATACATTCCGGTGTAGCAGGGATTCCGGCAGGGCCGAAAGCCGAAAGAGAAAAGGTTCGTGTTACCTTTTTTGTTGGTAGCCATTACTTTTCCTTTCAGTGTCGATATTATTAGCAGATTCCATCTCCGAAATGGAATATTATAACGCTAACAGTAAATACCTTTCATAAATTTGGTGTATGCCATTTAAACTTATTATGACAAAGTTGTTCAACCGAGTATTGCAATTCGTGTGTAACCATCGTTGCTCAAAAGCAACACGAACACATCAAATAACAGAATACAACGGGAAAAAAAAACCGCCCTGTTTTTGCCAAATACAGTCCTATTTTAGGGTGATTGTATTTATGCTGTCCATAATTTTATATTAGCAGACTATCCATGCAGACTACTGAAACTTATTTTAGTGCAGGAAGCACCAGAGTTTTTCTACATTTGATTGACCAAGCTGAGCGTGTCAATGCTGGCAAGCCTTTCAAGTTTGGCATCGAAGAACGCCTTCAGTGCCCTTCTGGAAAAGTTGCTTACAATAAAAGACATGACTACATTCTTTCCTTGGATATTCCACTAGAAAAGGCTACTAACTGAAGTGAGCTCTTCTCTTAACTGTGTACTTTTGAATTGCAATAAGAAAAAGATAACTAGAAGAATTTCAGCTTTTTTCTGCACAATTGTGCACATTTGCAAAAAAGTTTAGACTATTAGTTATCTAAGTTTTTTAAGGTTATGACTTTTAAACTTAACCAAAGAACTTCGATTCCATCACATTCTGAAGTTCATGATGGCTTTATTCCATCTTCTTTTAGTTGTTTTTTGTAAAACAAAATTTATGTTGGATACATGAGGATATGCACCTTTGTTGGCCACTTAGTAATATCTAACTTTGTTTATTTTACAGAAATATTTGGAACCAGGCCAGCCATTGGTGAAACATGGATATCGGACTCATTGATTGTTGTCCTCCAACTCTGCGTACATGTATTGCTTAAGAGTGAAGGTCAAAATATTTTGGAAGATGTAGCAACAATCTGGTCTTCCGTTTCAACAGCCACAATGATTGATCCTCACCGCAAAAAACATTTGACGGAATAAACAGGCACGCCTGCAACGCGGCGACCATCGCCAATCTGGTACCCTTTTAATTCTTTGATTAGAAATACACACACGCAAAGAATAATAATAAAGTTAGTTTGGACCTTTATGAGTCCAGCCCAAATTGGGTCCAAAAACTTTAGATGGCTAAACGAGTATTTATATTTGCAATTTTTTTTTTTTTTTTTTTTTTTTTTTTGTACTTTATATTTTCTACAAGACTACAGATTAGATAGAAGTGACAAATCATGTTAACTTTATAACATACCGTCTGATCTTTTTAGAGAATGAAGCTATATAAAGTCGAGCGGGTTCAACTGAACTCACTTAACAAGAAATTATTTGCATAATTTTAGTGCAAATTTAGAACAATTGAGCCTTTATTTATGCTTCGAACCCGCTGATATTGCGTAAAAACGTTACTAGTTTTAGTTTTGAACTCACTCGACAAAAAGTATAACTCCACCCCAAAATCGTGTTGTACTCGTAGAAGATGTTTCTTCGTCAATTTCATTGACATGTCGAGATCTTGACCCCGGTTTCTTAGTTTTCGCAACGATTGATGCAAGATGATGAGACAGTTGCAACTTTCACATAACTTTTACTGTTTTACAACTAAAGATATGCGAATAGCGTACAAAAAAAAATGTTCATAATTGTTTACGCTAAACAAAAAGTTTTGATAATCTGTCCTTAAAAATGTGTTTTTCCAAGAAACTTTATTGAAAAGTTGATATATTTTCATTTGCATGTTTCACACGTTTACACGTTAATCAGAAGACATTACGTATATCATTTCTATTTTTAAATGTGTTCTAAAGATACAATTATATTATATACTATATATCTAAAGATGGGGAGGTGGGCGCTTCAAATTGTTGTCCCAAACAGTTGTAATAACAGTAAATATGCTGCTAAGAGTTGTACCCATTTGCCTTATCAAATCCCCGCCACACATCCCCTCCACACATATTATGCATACTTTCATAGTCACAGAAAATTCCAGATCCACCCACCCTCTTCTAATACCAAAAAACACACACTTAACACACACTTACTTCATCATAAAAAGGAAGACCGTCACTAATAGATTTCCAAAAAAGCGCGTTAGAACAAGAAGAATCCAACAGCAACAATTCAGATTCAGATGAACACAAAGAAAAGAAAGTCAAATTGGTTGTTATCTTGGAATTGGTATATTTTTTGTTTTTTTTTTTTATATAAATTAGGGTTTGGTTAATTTATTAATTGGGTGGAATTGAATTGAAAAAAAAAAATGAATTCATCCACAATTAAAAAAATTGTTATAAGACATAATCTTAGGAATAGTTTAATTCATATTATGATGAATACTTGAGAGTGGTGAGAAATGACAAGCAGTTGAATTCTTTGAGTTTCATATGGAAAATTGTTTGCAACATCCGGAAAATCATGAAATATAGTGTTAACAAAAAGGAAAGATTGTGGCTTAAGGAGCATGAAGTTGTTGGGAAAATTGCGGTTATTGATGATCAATGTTATTATTTTAGCTTTTATCAATTGGTTTACATATTGTGTAGTTGTTATAACCCCAGGCCAGGACATAAGGATTGTGAGCTCACTTTTATAATTTTACTTATGGAAAAAGCTATATAACCCCACTAAAGTGCTGAGCTGCCTTTAGGAGTTAGGACCATGGAACACTGGAATCTGTGTATTGTCACCCAGGTACTCCATGTCTTCCATTCTAAATTAAAATTTTGTTCATATATAATAAAATTGATAGTGTTAGATGTGCTCATGGTGATGGTATGCGCATCAGTGCTTGGATCATGTGAGGAAGTAGCATATATGAAAAAAATACTAATGGAACTTTTATGGTTGATAACAAATTTTTTATTTAGTATACCCTTTTAGTATATATAATAATAAACAACTGTTGTGTAATGCAGGTGGTATATTGCTGCCAACAAATAAATAATCAAAACCTAAATGAGGCGAGGTTGTTACTGTTTAAGAAGGAAGGACACTTGGTTTGAAACGGGTAGAAGTGGATGTGAAGGTGGTTCATAATTTTAGAAGCGTAATGTTGTTAATATATTAGACTGGTCTGATCACTGTTGGTTGAAATCTACCATTTTTTTATTGCAGACGGGTACACCGGTTGTATATTCGAACTATGTTGGGATACAGGTTGAGTTCAATGGTGCAAAGCATCTCAACAGCCTGTTATGTCGCATTTGTATCACATGTACGTTTTTTTATTTTTCATTCATGTACTTTATTGCTGCTCATTTAAGCTAACATAAAGAAAAATATTGATTCATGTGATTTGGACATTCTTAAATTTTATTGTTTGAATAGTACAGATGTTTAAAGTAGAAGTGCTGCCAACATTATTCAGCGATAATGAGACTACTTTTATCTTTCGAGGATTGATGTATCTGAAGATCTGACTCAACCTGAGCTTTATGATCAGTACATAACCATGATGAATTTCGATCAGGAACCTGTAGCTGATAAATTTGAATGCAAAATTTTATTTTTGGAGGTACAAATGATTATTTATTATTCGTTTTTTGTTGGTTACTGACTACTCCTTTTCATATAAACGCATATGCTCAAAAGATTTCGTTTTAATATAACAGGATGATGTAAATGCCAATGAAATTGATAGCAGTTTTTATGACGTTATTTATATACAACTATGGGTCACATCGACGGTCTGAATAGCTACTGTGGTACATATACACCACTGAGGTGCGGCCTTTTTACAGTGCACATATTCTCGCATATTTTCATGATGTCGAAACTTGAGAAGGCTCTGTCTCTGAGAGTAACCAACAGCGTGCTACAGTACATCATTGCGAGATGTTCTGTGCGAAGACAAAAGTGTACGCTTAATGTGGTTTTGATTTTTTGGTTTTTGGGTTTTGTACAAGGGAGTCGGCTTATAGGACATTGCTTTAGGAATTACTTTCAGCCTTTCAGGTAAGGCTAACCAAAGATCGTGTTGCTTTCCATTTTTACACAGTCGTTAATAATTGTAACTTTTATCATGCGATGCAGAAATTGCGTTGTTCAGTACGTTATTGAGATGATTCCTTCAGACGTGTCGAAGTACATTTTGGGATTTGGGGATGAATGCGTCCATCTTCCTGCTTAAAAGATCAGCAGCCACGACTAGGTGGATCAGGTATTTCTGTTACAATCGGGATTAGCTTATTTCTCTTACAATAATGACAATTGGGATTAGCTTATTTCCAATACCCCTTACACTCTATTATATGTGATTATGACGATATGAATAAACACTTTTGGATTACCCACATTGAAAATTTTGGAAATAGTTAATGTTTGGAAAACCTTTTGAGTAAACTAATTACAGTCGGCTAGAGATTGATGGAATAGGAACTCTGTCTGCTAAAGCAATTTACCTTATCTATCATTTCATCTTAGAACCTACTCTTGAAATGGGTTTGTAAGCATGCCCTCTGATTCATAAGGACATTTGCAATATTCTAGCTTTCTTTATTTTGCAGTGGGTCTGTCTAATATAAAAACGCTGATGCTAGACAACTTTAGAATATGGTATTTTGATTAGTATATTACTAATATATGGTGGAGCATTATGTGCTTTTTCTCTTGATATCTATTAATGTTAGTGGCGTTTTTGAGGATATAGCTCCATGGAAGGTAGCTTATCTGATAACATAGTGATGCTGAATTTTAGCTTCTTACACAATTGCTGTTATCAATGCTCTATGTTGGGTAGTAACAAATGTTATTGTGTCCATGAACAGGGTCAATTGCATCTTTCTCTAGACTTCAAGAAAGCGTTCAGATATTTTTTGCTGTTCTTTTCTGGATGTCTCTCTTCTTTTGGTCATCCGTGTGGGATGGAAGGAATGCTAATGGCCCATTTAAGAATGATGTGCATTTTCAATCTCTCATGATAAGTCGATAATTGATACTTATTATAAGAATGATGTGCATTTTCAATTTCTCATCATAAGTTGATAATTGATACTTATTATAAGAATGATGTGCATTGTCATGATATGTTGATGAAGGCTCAAAAGAATTATACGGTTAATTTTATAAATATTTTATCTTAATTAGTTTTTTTATGATGATTTACAGATGGGAAGAAGTGATTAGGTGAAACAAGATGGTAGCTGTTAAGGTATCGTTGAAACCCAAACTAACTTTGATCTGTTAGTTTTTCACCTTTTTGGTGTATTGCGTTGATTCAATTATTTATTTAGAGGTTAAGTACGTTTAAAAGAGGCGATGCGGGAAAATGAGAGGCGCGCAAAATCGGTAAATCGGCTTCTTTTTTTTATAGACAAGTGGAATGTGTTTTTTTTTGTTAATGTTTGTTCTGGAGTTACTCTAATTGAATGCCAGATACATTTGTTTATCACAACAAAGTGTTTAAATTCCATTTTGCTATTGATACATTTCAATATTACATCCCATCCCATGTGAAATTCGAAAATTGCCATCCCATGCCATGCCATCAATCCTATTTTTTGTGTTTTTGTTAGAGTTGGTTATGTTTCTATATGTTTTAACTCATGCTTCATTTGCTTTGACATTTTCTATTTGATACTTCGTGTGTTTATTTATGACGACTTGCATTCTGGCGAACCCAAGATTTTGAATCAGAGTATGCACTATTAGTCTATTGTTACAAAAATATTTTCAGGGTATGCATTATATTAACAAAAGAAAACATCTTTTTTTGCTACCACATAAGGTACATTATGTTAATTACTAAAAAGGCACTTTAAGATTAGATTCAAGAATCAAGAAAAACTGAAAATTATAAGCATGCTGAATATGTCTGATATTTTAAACTCTAATTTTTAATGCAGTACTTCAATTACATGGGTATGCTTGCTGTGGAAGGAACATACGATAAAATGGAAGCTCTTTTAAACCAAAAAATTCACCCTGTTGACATTTTGTTGATGTTGGCTTCTTCTGAAGGTGACGAGCCCAAACTAGAGGAGTTGTTAAGAGCTGGAGCCAAGTATGATGTGAAAGTTGCAGATGGAAGAACAACAATTGATAGGGCATTAAATGATGAAATCAAGAACTTCATTTTAAGTTATTCCGCTCAAAAGGCATGATTTTGATCTGATACACCCAAAGATTGTTGGTATTATGTTCATTTTAAGATTAGATATAAAATATTGTAATTATGCAGAGGATTGTTGTGTATTGTAATTGAACTTTTTGAAATATAGCTTCAACTGATATTGTTTGGATTTGAGTTATATAGAGAAGAAATGAATATGTTGTTTATGTTATGCATTTGATGTTGGTATAGTGGGCTCGGTACGCAAAGGACGAGTAATGACGATAGTAATCATGAGGAAATGTTGCAAGAAGCACAAGGAATGAAGATTGTTAATGACGGATATGATGAGAAAATCAGTAGCAATGAAAGTCTACAACTATTACAATGGAAAATAAGATTACAATGGAAAATAAGAGAACAGATCATGAGGAAAATTGTTTGCGATTGATCAACCTCCTAACTACATGCCCTTTCTTGTAGCGACATTTTGGAATTAATATTAACAAAAGAAGCACGTTCATAAAACAACTGGAGTCCTATTAAGAATGCACAAATACACAACAACGCACGAAAAAAAAAAAAAAAAAAAAAAAAAAAAAAAAAAAAACTACACAAAAAAAAATAAAAATAAATAAAAAATAAAAAAAATCCCGCAGCAACGCGCGGGCTACCCAGCTCGTATTTGACATAATCTAGCTACGATATCTAAAATACTACTAACATTATATATATATATATACTAAATGTCGTCGAACAGTGCTACAGTACCGCTGGCGTCAATTTGACGTAATCGGCCCACTTTTTTTTTTTTTTTTTTTTTTTTTTGCCCAATAGCTTAGCCCAATAAGTGGTCCAACCCAACTCACAAGTTTCCAAAATTGACAAAAAATACCCTGAAGTTGACGACTCTTTTCAA
>CP139505.1:375706559-375722636 GCA_021014915.2 Artemisia tridentata subsp. tridentata
TAGTCAAGACTCCTTGGCTATGTTTGAAAGAGAGGCATACATCAATCTTTTCCCTGCAAGAATATATAACTGGAATGTCATCAGAGGCAAAGGTGGAAAGATTTGGAAGATAACTAGAGCTGATGGAACATTTGAATGCTACAAAAACATAGAGGCATTGGTTAAGTCTTGTGATAGAGAAGACTTAAACACTCTATGGAAGTTAGTTCAACTGGATTTCAAGGTTGGAGGAAAAGCTGATGTGAAGGCACAAGAACTCTTTGTTGATCTCCAAAGAATGTTTGCACCTAATCCTGCAGATGTATACTGGAACTTTCCAAGCCAAGATAAGACCATCGAGTGGGAGCTTTATGTTACAAGTGGAGTGCATCATCTTTCAACCAAAGATGGTGTGAATATTTTTATGCTCACCGATGTAGTGTACCCTCTTAGTACTGATGTGTTCTATGGAATGATGACCTCAAAGCTTCAGTGTAAGGAACAAACTGATGCAATTGATAGCCTTCTTCTCAGCATAGGTGGTCAACTTCTAGGTAAAATCTGTGATGAACTTGATCATGATTCCAAGGTTAAGAAAAGAAGAAGAGTCTGAACCATGAGCAAGGTGCCACCCCTACTCAAGGTTATTGCATCATTTTAGGAACCTTGCATTATGTTTGAATAAGTCACTTTATGACATGTTTGTTTCTGGATACTTGACTCTTGATTTTTGCAAGCTCAAAGTTTTTCTTGATTTTTGAAAGATTTATACAAGTTTTCTATGTTTAATAAATTTTTTTTGGTTAATTAATTGCTTCTGATCTTATAACCCATAGCTACATTTAAGGGGAGGCTAAATGTAACATACATGATTTGCCAGTAGTCTTTCATTTAAATGTCTCATATGCATTAAGTCTGGGTGCATGTATATGGCTGTTATTGTTCTAGTCTTTCAGGAAGCATATTGATTAATGATGCTTGGATGGTCTGTATAATTTTTAGTTCACTCTGATTGATCATCAGTTAATCCTGGTGATTCAACATTAAGTCTGGTTGACCATCATTAAGTCTGGTTGTACTCTTTTATGAACATCAATTCTTGTCATCAACCAAGCAACCATGATTAACCCTTGAGTGCAAAGTTTGAGGGGAGGCATAAGCCTAAGGGAAGGCATATGCCTCAGGGAAGGATTGTTGGCATATTATATCTTGTGAAACTAACTTTCTTTCTGTTTTAGTGTGTTTGGTTTGTTGTATTTCTTTGTGTCTTGTTTTGCAGAATGGTCACAGTTGTTTATCACATTTGGAAGCTAAAAGAGATACTACAGTAATGCAAGATACTACAGTAATGCATTTGTCTTTCATTCAAGATAAAGGTTACAAAACAATTCAAATGAAGTACAAGACCTTTACAATTTCAAATGAAGCACAAGACCAATTCTAACTAATCAAAGACCCTATACTAGAAGCTGAAGCTGATTGTGGAACAGATGACCCTGTCTTAATAATAAACATTGTGAGGGTTCATAAATCTGTTAGGCAGAAAGGAAAACAATGATGATGATGCTCAAGAACCTAGTTTTATGTCTTTGGAACCAAGCATCATACCACCTCCAAGGCCTACTCCATTTTCCCTTTTCCTTTCCCCTGCACCTCAGCAGCCTTCTCCTTACCCTTGTTCTTCCACACTGATTGAGAATGCTGCGGACACATAAGACCAATCACTACCTCTCTTGTCTTTGAGAGTGGTGGATTCCTGGCGCGTGGCCTTGGCTGAGGTTGGGGCTGTGAAGGTTGGGGTTTATCTTTGCCTTCTGCTGCCCTCTCCTCTTTCTCTCTCACCAAACTATTGAAGATTGGCTCTAAACGCTCTGTGGAGTCATCAGAACCCCTAGATGAATCACTAGGATTCACAACACTATCATCCTCAGATGAAGGGAGAAAGAGGGACTTCAAAGGTCGAGGTTCATCTTGATAAGGATATCGAAATAATGGGCGTGAATAATCAGTGGATGATGATAATGGGGTGTTTGATGGGTTGATTGGTATACTTGATGAGCCCACATCGTGTTTTCTCTTTCGAGCTTGTTCTTTGGTACGACCATACCTTCTACGAGGAGGTTGTAAGGATGATTGAGAGGCATGATGCTTTGGTGGTGAATGGGGAATGTTATCTTCTGAATCTGATGAGGACTCAGTGGTAAGATCAATCACTTCGGGTTGGTTATTCATGGTGGTATTAATAACTATTTTGGAGTTAGGGTTTCAAATAATTTGGGGGAAGAAGATGTGAATAAAAATGGTCTAAGTTTCTTTTATAGAGAAAGTCAAAGTTTCACGGTAATTAATGTGTATCGGGTGGACTTCTTTAGATATTTTCTAAAGATATTTTTTACACTAAGGAGATGTAGCATAAGAGTAACTTAAATTAGTTCTATGAAAGATAAATCTGCTTATGAAAACAAAACTAGTATATACAAGATGCAAGTGAAGAATTACTTTTGAAGAAGTTTAGAAAGATTTAACTTGGTTAAATCTTTGGCTGTGTTTGAATGAATGTTCAAAGGTAAATGGATTTTTGGGCAAGTAACACTTGGTGGAGGTGCTGTGCACAAACACAACAAATGGTTATCAGTCCACCATGTCTAATCCACATAAGGACTGGCTAATCCAAGAGCAAACGGCTCTAGGTAAAGATATCTCAAATCCGTTTATGGCTGACAATTTGCCAAAAATTGTATGGTATTCAACTCACCATATCTGCTGTAGTGAAGAGTTGGCTAGCCCACAAGGTTATGGCTTGTGGTAAAGGCTGTGGAAAACCATAATTGGTAATCAACTCACCAAGATGATGACTGTATTCCATCAAAGAGTTGGCTAGTCCAAAAGCAAACGGCTTTTGGTAAAGACAAGTCAAATCCGTTGATAGCTGATGGTTTGCTAAAAATCATATGGTTATCAATGTACCATAGTATTACACTAAAACATTGGCTACTCCAGTAGTGATGGCTATCTGGTAAAGAGACATCAAATCCATCAAATTTTCAATGATTCACCTCTCACATGAGTTTACACACCTGGAAGTGATGAGAATAGTATGAAACTTTTTGATTTGATGTACATATTGTCAATGTTGCTGCAAAGATTAGATGGTGCTAAAGATTTGACAGTTGCTGCAAGATTTCAAGATTCAACAAAAGTTGCAGCCTGAAATAATTCCAAAGGAACTGAATATTTAATCCTCAAAGCATTTCTGAAGAAAGGAACTTGAAGATCATGAAGCATGAAGATCAAGTTAGGGGAGGATTGTTGGGAATTATTTGTAAAAGACTTAAGTCTGGTTAAGTCGGGTAGAATTAGTTAAGTCTGCCAGTATTAAGTTAAGTCTGGCAGACAAGTTAAGTCTTGTTATGTTTGTCCAGTTAAGTCTGTTTTGCTGGATAAGTTAGATATCTTAGGAGATATTATAGGAAAGGATATGCACGCGGTTAGATATCTTAGGAGAAGATATGCATGCATCCTTTCACACGTTTTGTAGAATTAGGGTTTCCTTGTAGTATAAAAGGAACCCTACGGCATATAGTTTCATGCCAAGTTTTCTAAAAGATTAATAGAATATAAAGTTAGTTAATCCCGTGTCATTCTTACTGCTTGTGTTAATATTCCGCGTTAACATCAAGTATACATTGTTTAGAGTTTCTCACGTAAATACTTTGGATTTATTCAAGGTGTTTATTGTCTTACAAGGCTGATTAGATCCAGAACTTTGGACCTACACCGCCTTTTTGATTCGACAAAAGGGGGAGAAAGAAAGCAAGGTGAAGATCAAGCTCAAGAGCAAGCATCAAGAGCAAGCATCAAAAGCTACACCAAAGGCGCGCTTGTCTTCGCTACGTTTGTAAGTTTATTTGCTTTCGGATTTTATTTGTCATCATCAAAAAGGGGGGATTGTTGAGGCAACATGATCAAGATCTCCTAATATTTTGATAATGACAAATAAACCTTCGAAACACATAAAACGTCAAACGGTAGCCTTATTCGCCAAAACCAACGTCTGCTGCCCGCGCGCTGACGCGCGGGGGGGGGGGGGGCGCTAGGAGTCTGTGTGGTTTCGGTCGAATTTTCAAAGTCGGCTTTCCCCTTACCCGAAAAATGTGGATCTTTCAATTCAGGTATGAATATGTTATGTGCTTAATTGAGAACACTCGAAACGAGTTTTGAGACTTGAGAGATCCTATTTCTAAAACACCTATTTACAGGAAAACGCCAACTCATATTTTCTAACACTTGCCTCTAGCCAAGACTTTTCTAAACTTAGGGAGCTTATATACTTCACGTAACAACACGTGAAAGCATCCATATGCTCATATCCCGTACTTACGTCTTCTCTAATCACGTAACGGGTTTACTCCTTTATTGGTCAAACGAAGTCAAAGGTCACTTTGCGTAAACGCATCCTTTCCCACTTGGGTTATGCTTTACATATCGGCAAAGCACTTGACTTGTTTATACCATGGTGTTAGTTGAGAACGTCAAGTCGTGGAAAGTCACGAGATATGAAATTATGGATTCTCGACGTGTCGTTACTTGGATATATAAGTAACTTATAATTTTCTCAACATATAATCTAAATTGTCACACAATTTTCTTCTTAATGACAATTAGATTATTACATTCTCTTAATTATTTACTAATCTTCTTCTTCAACAAATTACCACTTTTCCATCAAAACCACCTTCACCCAAAACCATTTATCTCAAAACCATCTACTCCAATACCATCAAACCCAAAACCACTTACACCAAAACCATCCAACTCAAAACCATCAAACCCAAAACCACTCACTCAAACCCTAAACCACTATACTCCCTTCCCAATACACTCTTACACACTCTTACATAAAAGTGTACCTTTGTCCCCTACACAAACTCCCACATCTTTACACACACTACTCATATACACATTCAAATTACACACACTCACTTACATACATCTCTTCACACACACTACCTTACACACACTACTCACATACACACACTTTACATTCAAAATACACACACTTCCCTCACATACCCTTCTTACACACACTTACATATACTACCCCTATACTCTCATACACAACTCATACCTATACCCACCACATCTATACAACCCATCTCTACACACACTCTTACACCTTTTTATTCAAAATACACACACTACACACAACCTATACACACACTAGGGTACACATCACATCCATCACTTACAGACTCTTACACACTCCATCTCAACTATCCATCCTCTTACACACATCTCAATTCTCCATTCACCCTTTCCCTCCAAGTCAAGAATATTCCCTTGGAATATTCTTTTCTTAACCCAACCATGGTTCACACATCCAACCATGGTTAGCTTCCATCACTTAACCCTAACCCAACCTTGGTTAGCCTTAAACACATACACACCCAACCATGGTTAACTCTTTACACTTAACCCATTTCACACTTAACCATGGTCAACCTTCTAAACCTTTAACCTAACCATAGTTACACCTTAACCCTTCCCTTGTGGAATATACCATGGCATATTCTCTTCTCACTTATGCCATATGATGAATTACATTTACACCCCTTCCAAATTACCCTATCTATCCTTTATACCCTTGGTAATTTGTTTTCTCTTTAACTACTTCACAAAATGTTTTTCAAATTGGCTATTTGAGTTGGTAAACCTTAGAATGATTAATGTTAAGGTTTAGTGTGAAGTACAATTGGGGGTTTAGCAAGGTATGGTATTTACAAGGCCCGGAACTTGATTTTTGGGAAATTGTTACAGAGGCCTGGCGCGCTGACGCGCCAGGGACGCGCCGGCCTCGGTAAAATTTCCCAAGTTGGGTTCCTTGGCCTATAAATACCACCCTTGCCTCTTGTATTCCTCACCCCTTGCCATTATTCTTTCTCTCTAAACACTCTCAAATCTCTCTATCTCTAATCTTGTGTTCTTGATTATCATTCTAATATCTTTGAAAGAACACATCTCCTTGCAAGGGAAGAATCACAAGAACTTAATCCACTCTTGTGATTGTGTCGAGGGTCTTCTTCTACCCTTTCTATTACAATCGAGTCTCTAAGTTAGGTTAGGACTTGGTTGAACAAACACTTATTCTTTCATTCAATTGTTTGTACGGGAAGTCTTGTGTCTTTGTGACCAAGCCTAGATCATTGGGGATCTAGTTGGGGTTTGATACTTCCGGGTGGAAGTTTTGTTGGTAGTCTTGGTGACTAAGGTTAAGTCGAGTCACGAGGTTCTTTTGGGTGGTTTCCGAGGGCGGAATACCGTTTGGGTAGTAACTCATTCTTTGTAAGCATCAATATTGTTGAATATTGGTGGAGTGAATTGTAACGGTTTATAGTCCACCGAAAGGATTATACTAGTGAATAGTATCGTGTTGTGGATTCGCAACTGGACGTACGGATGGTATAAACCCCCCATCCGGAACCAGTATATATCGTGGTGTTCTTTACTTACTTTATATACTTTAGTTGTGATTGTGATTGTGGTTGTTCTCGTCTAGACCAGTTGGTTGTCTTCGAG
Source organism: Artemisia tridentata subsp. tridentata (assembly GCA_021014915.2). NCBI lineage: Eukaryota > Viridiplantae > Streptophyta > Magnoliopsida > Asterales > Asteraceae > Artemisia > Artemisia tridentata. The sequence goes on from CP139505.1 coordinate 375,713,115, forward strand.
GCTCAAAGTTTTTAAACATTCAAAAAGCCGAAGAAACCGTATTCACCCCCCCCCCCTCTACGGTTCTACAAATAGTTTCATTCCATCATGTTATAAGCTGTGGAATCAGTTTTATGTATTGAATCATTGAAAACCTTTGAAAACCTCAAATTCAGTTTTATAAGGGAGTATTTGGATCTAGCTGATTAACTGTGTTAAATGTTGTTTGTGGTGTTGTTCTTGTTTGATGTATGTCACAATATGATCTATTAACTCAGATAAGTCATCAAAACCAGTTCTCCTTTGTGAAATAGTCAAAATCTCAGTGTATGCTTAATTGTTGTTCACTGTGTGGTTTTTAAAGTAGCATAATCAAACATATATGTTCATTAGTAGTTAATATAGTTTAGTTAACTCTTAATTTAGCTTAATATCATGTTTACAGTTCATTAGGATCAATCAAATCTCATAATAGTCAAACTTTAGTGTTTATATTTAAAAGTCAAATTTATAGTTAACCAGTTTTTGAATAAACTAGTAAATTTTCTCTAGTATTTAATATTAAGTTTCAGTACTTGTGCTTTTAGATAATTAATATTTAGCTGCTTATCTTCATTAGTCTATTTTTATTTATTTTTATCTCTTTAGTTTAACTGCTTATTTGTTGCTTATCTTTTAGTACTTTTTCACAATTCTGCCCTGTACACAGGTTCATAAGCCTTTTTCTATAGCTTGCATAAGCTTCATTATTTGGATTTAGTTGGTGTATTTTGCTGCTTTGTGAAGCCCTTCTGGCTTATTTGCTCTGCATGCTTTTACTTTTTCCTTTAGTAGCTTATTTAACTGCTTATCATGCTTATAATGTTTTCCCAAATCAACTCCCTACAATGAGTCATCAGTGTAGATGAGCCATTTTCATAAGCTCTCAAAAAGCTCTTCAATGGTCCTAAGCTTGTGTGTTTTGGCTTTTTGCAAAGCTCATCCACCAATCTCAAAGGTCCAGTGCTTGTTTTTTAATTTCCAGCTCATTCAATAAGCCTGCTATTAGCTTTTAGGTTGTCCCATTTCACTGTGTGTGCTGAGTATTCAGTGTACATAGGCTTTTTCACAAGCTTGTCATAAGCTCATTTGTGGGTCCCATCCCTTGAGCCTTAGCTTTTTGGAAAGCCCACCAACCTAGCTTGCCATCTCAGTGCCTATTTTGTGCTTATCTTCTTATTTCATAAGCTTAATTTGCCTTCAAAGTACACTGAAGGCTTGTTTGGCTAGTTGTGTGATTTGGATTTGCTTATTTGCTTCTTTAAGCTTATTCTGTGCTTTTCTTTTGTTCCTTTAGCTTAATTTCAGTTCATACAACTTGCTAACATTTTATTTTTCCTTTGTTTCATCTTTTCAGCTTATTTTGATAGCTTGTTGAGCTTTATATATCAATTTGAGCCAAAAGCTCAAGCTGTTAAGCTCATAAGCTTCCCTTTGCTTATTTTTAAGTTTTAAAATTCTTGTCTTCATAAAAGTCATCTATTTTTAGTAGTATAATAAGTTTTTAGAATAAAATTTAGAAAATCATCATTTTTACAATAGTGATAGCTTCTATTTAAGAAGCTTTAGCTTTTTAGCTTATTTCTCAACTTTTTCATTAAGCACTTGCTGTTTTTATATTTTTCTTACCTTCCTGTCACCTTAAAGTATTTATAGAAAAAGTTTTAGATTTTCTCAGTTCATTTAGTATTTATTAAAAATCAAAAATAATTTAAATAATAGTTAAATAGTAATTAATTAATAATAAATAGATAAATAGTATAATAAAATTATTTTAAGTTTTAAAATAATTTTCAGGTTATTTTAGATTTTTTATAATTTAAAATTTCATTTATCTAGCTTAAATTAACATTATATTGTATTTTAGTGTAATTTAAATAGTTTAAAATAGTTATTAATTAATAATAATTAATTAAATAGTTAAATAAATATTTTTCTTTTTCTAATAATTTTCTTTTATCATTAGGTTTATAAAAAAGTCATTTTCATATTTGTAGGATTAATACTGTTTCATTTTCATATTTTCTTTTGTACGTTGACGTTTATTTAAACTAAAACGTACGTTTCCTAGTTCCTTTACGTTTTTAGGATATCTGATCTTTCGTATTTGTTGATATAGCTTATTTAAGCTATTATCACTTATATTCTTTTAGTGTAATCACCAAATCAAATCATTTTGTTTACCCCTATCAATAACATTTGATCACAAGTCGTTTTAAACACAATTTCACGCTTCGCTGGGATATAACGACCCGGGAAAACACTATACTCCAGGGAGAATTGGCACAATAGGTTTGACTTTATTTGACCACATCCGTGGTTGATCTAAGTTGACTGTTTGGAGCCAATCAAAATTTGGCGCCGCTGCCGGGGAGGTGTGTTGCGTGTTTTTAAACGTATTGCAGTATCGTGTTATTGACCCAACCCTTTGTATATTTACCACCCTTGTGTATATTTTCATATAAAACCAAAATTATCGTGAAGTTAATTCGTTTGACGGATCGATAAAACAAAAATATCGTATTTCAAATTTTCATAAACAATCAAAAATCCAAAAAGAATCTTCGTTACCCTCTAAAATATTTAATTCTTATCTTCTCACCCTCTCATTGTTTAATTCTCCACAATGATCGATCCCCCATCATCTAATCCCCATGATCCTCGGACCATGGAGGATTTCTATCGTCCAACACTTGACGGTAGAGGAGGACCGATCACTCCAACATCAGTTCCAGGAACCAATTTCAAATTGAAAAATCATATGGTTCGACTGATTCGGCAAAATTGCCAATTTCATGGATTTGAAGATGAGGATGCAAACGAGCACCTAAACAAGTTCATATCTATCACTCAATCCATGAAACAAAAAGGAGTTTCTCAAGATAGCATTCGTTTGAATCTATTTCTATTCTCTTTATCCCGCCACGCTGAATCTTGGTTTTATGATCTTAAAACCCACTCAATTCATACATGGGAAGAGATGTTCCTCAAGTTTCTATCAAAATACTTTCCACGTTCTAAAACGGTGCAGCTTAGGAAAGACATTCTGAATTTCCAACAATTGCACAAGGAATCCGTATTTGAAGCTTGGGAAAGATTCAAATTTTTGTTACAGAAATGTCCTAATCACCAAATTTTGCTTCTTGATCAAATCCTAACCTTTTATCATGGTATAACTTTAATTGATCGAGACAAAATCATGTTGGCTGCCGGTGGTAATCTCATGTGGAAAACTCCACAAGAAGCTTATGATTTAATCGAGAATATGACACATCATCACTATCAGTGGGATACTGAAGTTCATTACCACTCTACCACTGACTTGAGTGCTCATCATTCTGATTACATTCCCGCTGAGATTGCACAAATTGATGTCCTTGGCAAGCAACATTGCCAGCAAGGACCAGGTCATCCTAACACTATTTACTTTACATACTCTGACGAGGATGAAAGTGAAGAGGATGAACCTTTTGAAGAAAAAAATTCTAAGATCGATCCACTCATTAAAGAACCTTCAGATACCTTGATAATGGGGGACAAGGAAGTTGAAGTCTATCCTCTTGAGGATATTGATGACCTTGTTCCAATCCCAAAGGTATCCGAGAAACCTTTTGATTCGATTTTAGAAACTTTCAATACGACTATCACTGATCCTTTGTTTGAATTCGATTCTGAATTTATTCTAAATTCAAATAATCCAATCTTTGATGTTCATAATGAGGATAGTGATGAGTCTGAAACGGAGAATATAATGGACGAGGTGCATGTTTATAGCCCATAAAGTACCGCACAAGTCCTACCTCCATATATCCATCCAGAGCTGGAGCTCAAAGACGTACTTCATAATAGTGATTATCTTCTTGAGGAGTTCGCCAATGAACTCGCTCGTATGGATCCCATCCCACCAGGGGATGAAGTCTTTGACTTTGAATCAGATCTAAGAGAGTTAGAACTTTTGCTTGCTCATGATCCTTTGATTGATTCTTCTTGTCCTGAGGAGTTCTCCGGTGAACTCACTCACATCACATCTCCACAAGAGTACAATCAATCATATTTTGATCTTGCGGAAGATCATGACTCGGAGGGAGACATACTCTCTCATGAGAGTTTGCTCATTGATGACAAAATCCCAACCCACCCCTCCCGTGATGTTTTTAAATGACAAATTTGATAATGATGATGATTATTTCATAATTGTTATCAAGATCTTTCTTTCGTTTCTCACCTACCTGGTGACTTCCTCTCTTCTTCACTCCTTCAGGAGTGAGGATACCATCTTTGACCCCGCCATCATCGCTTATAGTTTCTACTATTTTAAGCCGGGTATATCTCATCGGTGTGGAACTTTCACGTACTTCAATGTTTGTCCAAACATCTTGAATGAAAGTCCGATGGAGATTGTCTCTTCCAGTTGCTTCCCCAAGAACCAATGAATTCGGGGTCGAGTCAGGCTAGTGACTCGGTGAACAAAAACATTAGCACAACATGGGTTTTCACCCATGTCTCTGACTTCTTTCTCTTTTCTAACACCTAAGTGTGGGGGAGTTGCCCCTGCTGTTGTATAAAAATAAAAAAAAATTGTTGTGTTACCACGCTTGGCTAGTAGTATTACCTTTTTATGTTCTAAGTGTCGGCATAATAGCCGGTACTTTGAATATTGAGGGCAATATTTAATTTTAAGTGTGGGGGGGGGGAAATTATGGCAAATTTGATTACATGAGTACCTTTTAGTGCCCTAATACCCCCGTTTTGGCCAAAATTTTAAAAATTTTCACTTGGTGGAAGTACTTGGCACTAACACAACAAATGGTTATCAGTCCACCATGTCTAACCCACATAAGGACTGGCTAATCCGAGAGCAAACGGCTCTAGGTAAAGATATCTCAAATCCGTTTCTGGCTGACAATTTGCCAAAAATTGTATGGTATTCATCTCACCATATCTTTGATAGTGAAGAGTTGGCTAGCCCACAAGGTTATGGCTTGTGGTAAAGGCAGTAGGAAAGCCATATTTGGTAATCAGCTCACCAAGATAATAACTTATTTTATCTAAGAGTTGGCTAGTCCAGAAGCAAACGGCTTCTGGTAAAGACAAATCAAATCCGTTGACAACTGATGGTTTGCTTAAAATCATTTGGTTATCATTGTACCAAAGTATTATACTAAAACATTGGCTACTCCAGAAGTAATGGCTATCTGGTAAAGAGAAAATCCATTAAATTTTCATAAAAGATTGCTAGGGACTAGCAATAGTTTAGTGTGGGGGATTGATGAGTGTCTAAATACTCATCATTTTATACCCATTTAAACTACAAAAACAGTTAAAAACACACAGATATGTCACATAATACTACAAATATCCTTGGATTGTGTTTTTATATGTTTCAGGTGCAAAAGGATTGAAAACAGATGAAAAGCGAGCAAAGTTTGCACAATTGGCAAAATAGGCCCCTCAAGTTTCAACTTTGGCAGAAAATACCCCTGGATGTGTAAATTTGGAAAATAGTCAACAAGGGTCTCCTATACTATTGAAACTTGGCAATTTCAGTCCCTAGGATAAACTTTGGAATATTACACAACACACCCTCAAAAATCAGCTTATTACATAATTGGTCCTTGTACTTACTAGCTAAACCAAATGGACCCTATGTAATTTATCAAACCCAATAAATATAACCAGTCCACTCCCCCACTTTCTTGGCCCATTTCCCCTAAAGCCCAAACATAACACCCCGTATTTAAATACTAGGTCAACCCTCGGTCAAACCCATAACCACTGTTCATCTCCCTCCCACACACTGCAAAACCAAAACCACCTCCACCTCTCTGGTTTTGACCACCACCTCACTCACTAGCCTCACCTTTTCTGTCCCCTCCTTCACCACAACTATCCAAGAAGCATTAAATGCCCCTGAAAATCCTCACACGCTACCACAAATATCTTAGATATTTTTGGCGCCAAAACTGTTTTTGAAGGTCAGGATCACTTTGACCCATCCAATGGCCATAAATTAAAGTGGGATTTGACTAGAAGACTGCCAGGAACCCTAAAAGTCTCTATAAAGCAAGAAAGAAGCACAAGGAGAAGGGCAGTAGTTAATTTAGTGTAGTGTAGTGTCGAATTTAGTGTAGTTTAAACTTCAGTTGTGATTTTTGTTTGAAACTTGTTGTAATCAGTTACTTTAGTCTAATCAACGCTTTGGTTATCATTAATTTCAAGTTCCTTGTCCTAAATTTAGATTTGGCATTTTTGAGTAAAATTGACAATTTTACTTAATTATTGTTAAAAGTTGTTTAAACTTGTTCCATTGAGCTCAGATAAGTCACTAAAAAGCTTTTATAAACTTTCCTTAGCATTGTACTCAGTTCCTAGTTAATAATCAAAAATACTAAAAAAATTCCAAGAAAATCAATGAAAAATCAAAAATCACATGTGAAGAAGATTGATGCATTAGAGCAAGGGGATTTTGGAATGCCTTAGGTTTAGTAGCTTCTTGGGAAGCCTTAGGTAGTGAAATCAGTCCTTGGTTCACAGTTTTCAGTCTTGGTTCACTTGTAAGCCATATTTCCATTTTAAGCTTTTTTCTATAATCATGCTTGTTACTGCTTGATTATTGTTCCTCTGTGTTTATGTAGTGTTTGTTAGTCATATTACTGCTTAAAATATCATGTTTGTTAATTAGTTTACTTAATTGCTATATATTTCATTTTACACTGTTAAAAGTAGTATAATGGTGATTCATGTGTTTTGTTGTTAATTATGGTATTTTTGTGTTTAAATAGTTTCATTCCATCATGCTATAAGCTATGGAATCAGTTTTATGTATTGAATCATTGAAAACCTTTGAAAACCTCAAATTCAGTTTTATAAGGGAGTATTTGGATCTAGCTGATTAACTGTGTTAAATGTTGTTTGTGGTGTTGTTCTTGTTTGATGTATGTCACAATATGATCTATTAACTCAGATAAGTCATCAAAACCAGTTCTCCTTTGTGAAATAGTGAAAATCTCAGTGTATGCTTAATTGTTGTTCACTGTGTGGTTTTTAAAGTAGCATAATCAAACATATGTGCTCATTAGTAGTTAATATAGTTTAGTTAACTCTTAATTTAGCTTAATATCATGTTTACAGTTCATTAGGATCAATCAAATCTCATAATAGTAAAACTTTAGTGTTTATCTTTAAAAGTCAAATTTATAGTTAACCAGTTTTTGAATAAACTTGTTAATTTTCTCTAGGACTTAATATTAGGATTTAAGACTTGTGCTTTTAGATAATTAATATTTTGCTCCTTATCTTCATTAGTCTATTTTTATTTATTTTTATCTCTTTAGTTTAACTGCTTATTTGTTGCTTATCTTTTAATACTTTTTCACAATTCTGCCCTGTACACAGGTTCATAAGCCTTTTTCTATAGCTTGCATAAGCTTCATTATTTGGCTTTAGTTGGTGTATTTTGCTGCTTTGTGAAGCCCTTCTGGTTTATTTGCTCTGCATGCTTTTACTTTTTCCTTTAGTAGCTTATTTAACTGCTTATCATGCTTATAAGGTTTTCCCAAATCAACTCCCTATACTGAGTCATCAGTGTAGGTGAGCCATTTTCATAAGCTCTCAAAAAGCTCTTTAGTGGTCCTAAGATTGTGTGTTTTGGCTTTTTGCAAATCTCATCCACCAATCTCAAAGGTCCAGTGTTTGTTTTGCAATTTCCAGCTCATTCAATAAGCCTACTATTAGCTTTTAGGTTGTCCCATTTCACTATGTGTGCTGAGTATTCAGTGTACATAGGCTTTTTCACAAGCTTGTCATAAGCTCATTTGTGGGTCCCATCCCTTGAGCCTTAGCTTTTTGGAAAGCCCACCAACCTAGCTTGCCATCTCAGTGCCTATTTTGTGCTTATCAGCTTATTTCATAAGCTTAATTTGCCTTCAAAGTACACTGAAGGCTTGTTTGGCTAGTTGTGAGATTTGGATTTGCTTATTTGCTTCTTTAAGCTTATTCTATGCTTTTCTTTTGTTCCTTTAGCTTAATTTCAGTTCATACAACTTGCTTACATTTTATTTTTCCTTTGTTTCATCTTTTCAGCTTATTTTGATAGCTTGTTGAGCTTTATATATCAATTTGAGCCAAAAGCTCAAGCTGTTAAGCTCATAAGCTTCCCTTTTGCTTATTTTTAAGTTTTAAAATTCTTGTCTTCATAAAAGTCATTTATTTTCAGTAGTATAATAAGTTTTTAGAATAAAATTTAGAAAATCATCATTTTTACAATAGTGATAGCTTCTATTTAAGAAGCTTTAGCTTTTTAGCTTATTGCTCAACTTTTTCATTAAGCACTTGATGTTTTTATATTTTTCTTACCTTCCTATCACCTTAAAGTATTTATAGAAAAAGTTTTAGATTTTTCTCAGTTCATTTAGTATTTATTAAAAATCAAAAATAATTTAAATAATAGTTAAATAGTAATTAATTAATAATAAATAGATAATAGTGTAATAAAATTATTTTAAGTTTTAAAATAAGTTTTAGGTTATTTTAGATTTTTTCTAAGTTAAAATTTCATTTATCTAGCTTAAATTATTATTATATTGTATTTTAGTGTAATTTAAATAGTTTAAAATAGTTATTAATTTATAATAATTAATTAAATAGTTAAATAAATATTTCTCTTTTTCTAATAATTTTCTTTTATCATTAGGTTTGTAAAAAAGTCATTTTCATATTTGTAGGGTTAATACCGTTTCATTTTCACATTTTCTTTTGTACGTTGACGTTTATTTAAACTAAAACGTACGTTTCCTAGTTCCTTTACGTTTTTAGGATATCTGATCTTTCGTATTTGTTTATATAGCTTATTTAAGCTATTATCACTTATATTCTTTTAGTGTAATCACCAAATCAAATCATTTTGTTTACCCCTATCAATAACATTTGATCACAAGTCGTTTTAAACACAATTTCACGCTTCGCTGGGATATAACGACCCGGGAAAACACTGTACTCCAGGGACAATTGGCACAATAGGTTTGACTTTATTTGACCACATCCGTGGTTGATCTAAGTTGACTGTTTGGAGCCAATCAGTTAGCCAATTAATCTAATACTCGGATGGTCACTACCTTATTCACACATTTGATATTCTCACTTGGCCACCATTATATCCGGATGCTCGAAAGCTAACAACGAATATAACAATACGGTTAGGTAGGGATAAAATTTAGGATATAAAAATTGGTGTAAAATAAAAAATAACAAAACAAATAAATTAAAATCCTATGTGTGGTTAATTACTTTCCCAACCATCCCATGAATAAGACTCATATCATTGAATAACTCACGCTTCAACACTTGAAACACACGCTTTAGGTAGACACGAATTATACTCAATAAAATCCCAATCAAAGAATAACCTTAGTTGGCGTTCCCATAACGGCCAACTCCCATTCAACCCATAAATATAATATACAACAACAAATAGTGGTGATATCTCCCACTTAATATAAAACTTTA
>CP139505.1:375722736-375813276 GCA_021014915.2 Artemisia tridentata subsp. tridentata
TATAACTAATTACCAAATTAACAAGTTATCTTTTTATTTTTTCACATATAAACTGATTTTGAAATACAGATAATTCTTCATTGCAGGGGTTTTTTGATTTTGTACCCTAATTCATCAAGCACCTTACTCGATCTAAAGTATAAAAAAATGATCCAAGGTATGGCTTTAATTCTAATAATTATTTCCTATCGATTGCTTAAAAATTCGGTTATGTGATTTGTGAATTATTGCTCTTCAGATTTAACTTAGGGATTTTTATGTTAGTTTTGAAGTACGGATTTTATAAATTTTATTATTATGGCAATTAGTTTTAAAAGTAGCAAAGTTTGTTAACAATTAGATGCTGAAGACCAACTGTTCGATACAATGTCCAGTTGACTTTTCTTTTTACAAATGTTAGATGCTTGAGGATAGAGTTTAATTTTTTCTAATGTGATGATATGTTAAAATGCCTAACCGCTTCATTACCATGTATGTAACCCAAGTAATCACCATTCTTTTATTTAAAGTTTTGATACTTAAGAATGTTGCATAGTAGTTGTGATTGATTTCATTGGATTGATTTTCATTACTGAGTACTGCTTTTAATCTATGCAGGTTGCTTCACTCTTTCATGATCATCGCGATCTTCTTGATGAGTACATAGGATTTTAGCCAGATGTTGCAGCTGCTACATGTGCACACCATACCTCCCTTCCTTATCAAACCTCTACTAGATGTGAGATAGTGATGGAAATATGTCGAGCAAATTAGGTAACAGATCAAAATAAGTTCAGGTCAACTAGCGTATTTTTTAGCGTGTCCAGACATATTAACTTATCTTCACTTACATTTATACTAAACTTGCATTTTTAACTGCTTGTGATTTACTCAATAATGCGAGAGGAACATAGTTTGGCCTTTGTATCACCATTGTATAATCTTTTCCACATAGATATACAAATTGCTAATCTTTGTCATATATGTCATCAATTACGAACTACATGATTCCTGTTGGTCTAATTAAGTGGTGCCAAAAGGTAAATTTTAATTTGAATTTTTTTGTTTCACCACGTTCAGGTGTAGGGGATTGGATGATGATGGATATTTGAAGACTGCTATTATGGATATTTGTCAGCCTAGCAAAGTTAAAACCCACAGACATAAACAAAACAATCGAAGTTAAGGTGTATCGAAAATGGACAGCAGCAAGCCTTCCAGATCCAACCCCTACTGGCTTCTGCTGCAAGGTGCTAAAAAAACTCATGTGCTGCCGACCTGTACTTTTTAGGATGGTTGGTGTAATGGGTTACAACATTATGCTGCACTTGGGAGGGACAAGGTATGGTCACTCTTCACTCATTGTAATTTTTTCAATTGGTCTGTAGATGTTTATGGTTTAAGGAGCACCTGAATATATGTTATCTAATTACTTTTTAAGTTTGAGGCTCATTTTTCAATATGAACGTTAGGGTTTTTGGATGTGCCTTTTTGAGAGTGATTATGTGATATTAAATAATAAAAATTGGATGTAGTAGATTTATTTTGGATGTGGGGTTCTATTGAAATATTTATAATTAGGCATTGAATGTTTGGCAAATTATGTTTTTATAAAGATTTGACAAGTAAAATAGAAAATATTGCATTTTTTTTTTGAGAAAAGAAAAAGATATTATGGGAAATGGACTCAAAAGTCTCTTCAGGTTAAGTTTAAGGAATGGTAAAAGGTAATTTTATTTGACCATTATTGATTTTAAGCTTATACAATCCAAATCCAAACACCCTTTTAAGTATATCAGTTGGATCTTACAATCACACATGAATTTTTCACTCATGCAGTTAGGAGCGGTTGCAGTCAGTCTAGGATAACCCGGACCATAAATTCAGTGCACCAAATACATGGATTTGGTTGTCAATCTAGGCCAACAATCCTGCTATACGCCAATGTACCACAACTAAATTCAGTATACCAAATACATGTATTTGGTTGTCAGAAAACAGATAAATGGCAAAAAACATTGGATAACGAAATAAGATTTGTTTTTAGTAAGTATACACAGGTCGACCCTTTACCAGACAGTGACTTTCCAGACCATTTTCATGAGCAGATGCAAAGGACTCGACCCTGATAGGTATTCTAAATTAATAGTAATGATCTATAAATAAACCGTAGTGTGAGAACCATGGATTTTATTACCAGATTATATAGGGTGCATTGAAAGGGGTTTGGGTATTTTGGGGACGTTAACTCGCAAGACATTTGAATTGGTATAGGGCCACTAAGTTATCTTTAGTTATTTATAATTCTTAAGTTTCGAATGGAATGATATAGGAGGTTTATGCATTAACTTTACACCTTGGTGACTTGCAAACCAGCTTGAACTATTTGATTTGTTATCTTTTAAAGCTATTTTTATTTTTCTATTCTCCAACTGGTCCAACTCGGTATATCTTTCAGATGACTGGTATGGACCCGATAACTCGAAGACATTTTTGGGACATTATTGAAAATGCAAAGCAAGGATGAGCCATTATTCTAACAACACATTCTATGAAAGAGGCTGCATGAGAAAAGGTAGGCTTACTTGCATCGGAAACTCTTATCAGATTAAAGTTAGGATTTGGCATTGGTTACATTGTCAACCAAGGTCATGTACCGGAGTCCATTGCCTTTCATAGATATACGGTGTGAGGTTTAAGTCTCAGTACTGATTGCAGCCGATGACGGAAACACTTGACAGCCAAGTAAAAGCAATGTGACCATCAAGGTACGAACTTCATCAAAACCTATGATTATCTTAAATTGTGGAACCTCTTTTTTTAACCTGAAATGGTTGTAAAAGAAGTACATGAAAACTTTCAATTGAATTGGAGTTATTGCTTACTTATTGATGCATTAGTCATCAAATACATTCTTTACTGTTATTCAAGATTCTATTATGAGTTTCATTATTGGAGATTCATTGTTTTTAAGAAAATCAAATTGCAGGCCACGGTTGAATGGTTTCGGTCCGAGGTTTGAAACACCAGCTAAATGGAAGTAATATTGTGATATTGGAGATGTACAGACTGGAAGCAATTTAACCTCAGCAGCATATGGTGCCTCATCCATTGCGGCGTAGCTTTAATAGCAAGACATTGATCAAGAATTGCGAAGACACATGTTACATAAGTAAGTTTATTCAACATCGGCACCATAGAGGCATAGATGGCTGAATAGTTTAATCGTTTATTGTTAAAAGTTAAAACTTAAAACTAACAACCTAAGGTCATTTTATATCTTACTGTATGGTATTTGCTTAAATGGAAAAAGAAATGAGGCATTTTCCCCCTTCTTTTAATAAAATATCATTTTTTCCCCATTTTTTTTTCTAAAAATGCAAAAGCACTCTTTTTTTTGTATTAGGGTCGAGTTGTGGGCTATGAGCTTAATTGTTTAATTGTGTTTTATGCATGCCCGTTCAACCAAAAGTTTTTATTTGAGGATGCTCCCAGGTTTGAGTGAAACCTGAAACTATGCCACAACAGTTATCACCCTGTACATTCACACAGCACTTTAGTTTCGTTTAGTATACTCCTCTTGCACACTGTTACTGTGAAATCTTAGACCAGCACTATTTTTTTTTCATTATACTAATGTAGGATTTGTTTTTATTGTATTTTGTTAGGCAAGCCTATGGTTGTGTCTTTTCGAGCCTACTCCATGGATCAGATCATCATGATTCTCAAACAACGGTTGATGGTAAGTACCCTTTGTCTCCTTTCTAAAAATTGAAGTATCAAATTTAGCAAATGTCAAGTACATGAGACAAACAAGTATTAATGATTTCAAAAAGATCACATGGGAGGAGAAATAAAGATTATAACTTGGCATTTTTTTTTTGTATCTGAAGTTGGTAGTTAGCTTTATAAATTTATTGTCAAGATTCAATGTATCGATTGTGCAAGTTTCACCCATCCAAGTGCAGACTAGCTACTTATCTAGCTAGTTGCAGTTGGGTGATTCCAAATGCTTTTGGAAATGATCAATATTCAATGCTAATGAATTAATGGTGTTTGCTTCATGATTCATTTATGGTTACCCATTTTCTCCAAATTCTCTTATAGTGAATGTTTTGTTCTATCAGGCACTTCCTTACACTGTCTTCCAGCTGCAAGCACTGGAACTCTGCGCCTGGGTTAGTACACCAAGCTTTCATTTATCTATTTATCTTTGCTGTTGACATCAATATAGTCATATAAGTCAATGGTTTTTCGTACCCTTTTAGACTGTCACTGCAATATCAATGACCAGTAAACGTTCGAGTAGCAAATATTAATAAGACACTTTTTGATTTTTGCAGAAAGTAGCTGCAGCATCTGGAGATATGAGGAAAGCTCTTGGTATTTGCAGGTTGGCATGTTTTTTAGTTACTTTATGAAGTTAGAAAACAACTTACATTCTTATACATAAAATATGATAATACTCGGATGGTGCAGTGAGTAATCTTGAACCCTTTTTATATCTCCAGGGGTGCAATAGAAATGTTTGAATGTTGTCAGAAAGAAATAGAAACATGTCAAAGTTATCAGTTTTCTCAGTTTTCTGCTTCTACTTTATGATTTAATGTGTCACTATCTGATCTCTCGCCTGATACTTTCACCTTTATTTGTATTATTCTGTCCTTGATTGACAGACCAAAGGGACCTTGAGGGAGCTGAAGAGTATTACTCGTGTTCAGTGGTTTCACAATACACTCAATTGGTGTGGAACTCCATCCTGATCAAGACAAAGCTTCCACTTTGAACGTGTAATCGAAGCTCCTCCAGCTGATAGGTACCATTTCCCCTGTTTCCTCATGTTTGTTTATGGTTTACGTTCATGATATGATATTGATAATTTTGAACAAAAAGCAATATATAAACTATCAAAGAATAGCAAAATACGCAAGGAATAACCATAAATGCCCAATCATAAAAAAGGACAAAAATTCAAACCAAGAATGTGCTTCTTATATTAAACTAGAATTCATAAATTTACTTCCATAGGCACTTAACAGAGAAAATAGAAATGGCTGAAAATGAAGCTCTATAATAACCAGACAAGCTGCTCTCCAACACAGAAAATGCTCACAAGTCTACTTTATCTTTTTCTTTGGCCCTAGCTGCAACCACACAGATAGACCAATCAATGAGCAGTTTTTACCTTATACTCATAAATTTACAATGAATGAGATACTTTTGGGTTTTAGGGTGTCTTGCGATACTGAGAGAGTAAGATGCCTAAACCGACTTATTGTTCACTCCATTAGACTTATATTCAAACCCCATTAACGTGACTTACATCCAAACCCCCACGCGTAGATACAATATTTAACTTATGTGAAATTCCCAATCAAAGTCTGCTATGCTATGACCATAAAAAAGAGCCACGGTCAATCACTAAATAATATTGGAGTATATTTGCCAGATATAGTATTTGTTCATGGTCGATTATATGTTCTTTTGTCAAAAGCAACACCAATGAAATTAATTGCACATTCTGGGACGAGTATGCTAGGCAAATCAATGATTATGTTAGCGAGGATAGCCACAAGCAATATGGCTGATTCAAGGTTTGGCGAGGCAAATACATAAATTGAAAGATATGTGTTTCGTTTATACTTATATTATAGATGTTTGTCAGAGCATCTAAAATGGGTACCATGCTTACCCGTTCTTCATCAACTCTGATTTGCCGAAGATTAAAGAGTTTCGGCACACGTATGTTAAACATTTGTCAACTACTGTATTTTACACTGATATTGCATGTTTTAAACTTCTCACCTATCTCATTCAACTATGGCTTGCCATACGGGATGCTAAGGCACTTTCGTTTTCCAGAATTTTCTTAAGCAAAGGAATGATTAAGTGATTAACTCTACTCATGATGTGTTTTTAAATAGGTATCCAATCAGGTCTCTTGAAGAGATCCGTGATAGAAATGAGGTATTCACATCTTTATGAGTTACGTTGTCATTTTCTTTTAAATTTCTACACCCGTGTTCATTTGTATTTTAAACGCTTTCACAGTCTGGCTATGCGATGGTGTTAGGCTCCAATTTCTGCTTTGAAATAGAAGACAATTGGTTTTATATGGCCTGTAGGAAGTGTAATAAAAAAGTGTGAGACTAACCTGGAAGGTGATGAGCCTATAGTTGTTGATAATAACAAGGATGAGTTGTGGTGTAGTAAGTGCAAAGCCAAGCCACATTTTGTGATTCCAAGGTACTATTCTAAACTTTGTGTGCTGCAACTTTAACATAAATTTGGATTAAGTTTTCTATGGTTGTATTTTATTTGTTATAATGTGTTTTAGGTTGAAATCCAAGTTATCGATGGTACTGGTAGCACCTTTTCATTTTGCTTGATCATAGGGTTTACTTAATCATCAAAAAGCTGAATACAATATGTAAGTTCTCTCATAACTTGAAAACTTTCACAACACTTCTTGGTTCTTTCACTGATAAAAAAACACATTGATTTATGTGACAGATGATCATAAAAGCTCTTTCATCTATTTTGGTGGTGGTTCTTGAAGCCTTTGATGTATATTGTGAAGGAGAGTTCAACTGGGGATGTGGGTAAGATATCAGTTGATAATCATGTTCTCTTTTTGGTTCAACCTTGCATCTAATAGGTACCCTTATGTGGCAGTTGTTTTGAATTTTAGTCAAACATTGGCTTTATATTGCTTAGCTCAGTTTATGAAATCACAAAGAAAGATTTGGCACAAATCCATCCACTTGCGAAGTTTCTGACTTTCAAAAAGGGATCGCTATTGCCATTCTATGTTCTTTTGGGTTAGTTACAAGTCCAGTAGCACAACAATTGGAATTTAAATCAAGTATCCAGGATTTTATAATCTGTATTGAGGTAATTCTTATCTCTTATGATCTTAAAATTTCCAACTTAAAATTTTGAAGTTTAACGGGTGGTTTTAAAAATGTAGACCAGGTGAGGATTGCTTCTATGGTTCATTTGTACGCCTTTCCATCAGAACCGTATAAGTTAATGGAATATATTTTGTGGGGGCTTTTTCTGTTCTTGGAGACTATTCTTCTGACTGTCCTTTAGACCCTGACGATGTTAGGGACGGTGAACATTCAACAAAACTACGTCTACCCAGAACCTATTGCTGTAATATCTATATCAAGCCTTGGAAGTGTATGTACTTTACTCTTATACTGGTTGGTGTGTGGTTTATTTGTCTTTATTTCTTTACATAATACTAAAAAGTACACCAAAAAATCAACACATTGTTGCAGTCTCATAGCTTTGCATTGCTTCCTTTGTTGTCTTTTGGATATGTTTTTTTTTTTAAGTATTTGCAGATAGTTGCAGGAACTTCATGGATGGGTTCTTTGATTGGTACGATACTAGGAAATTTGAAGATATCGATCAGAAATGCCCACATCAAATATGAGGATTCTATTAGGTTGGTGTAGAATATTAATGTAACAAAGATAATTATCGATTCTTATGTCAAAACCCCGTTATTGCGACTTACGTCAAAGTATATAGATTTTTTTTATTAGTAGAGCTCCTAATGTAATTAAATAATTATTGATTTTTATGTCAAAACTTCATTATTACGATTTATGTCAAACCCCCGCGTGGGTAACCATTCTTGGTAAGATCAATTTATAATTAATGTAATATCAATTTATATTGACTGTACCTCAGTGTAATTCGATACATACTGGTAGTTTTGTCATAGAAATTCTTAAATTTTCGTATTAGGTTAGCTTATCAACTATAATGGGTTGTTAACTTTGATGTGTATAAGCTATTGAGATAAGTTCCGAATTTGTTTCTTTTAGAGTACATTTTTTTTGGTAACCATGATTTCCGACCTTTTGGTCGACTAATCCATGAGGTTTGAACTCATCGCCACACAGACTCAAACCAGGTAAAGCCCTCTCTTTTCAGGAGGTTGGCGTGGCCACTTAGGGTTGTTTGCACCTAGCATGAATTGAACTTGAGACCTCACACATTTTAGAGTGATAGTCACAAGCTCTTTTGCCACTAGGCCACCTTTAAGTTGTTTCTTTTAGAGTACAATTAATTCCAATCTATCCATACAATATGCGAAGACAAATCTAACATGTACGAATTCTTATTAAATGATACGAGTACAATAATAGTATAACAACTAACCATTTATCGAACGCATAAAAATACTTTAAGCAAAAATCAAACTCAAAACTCTGTGCGTCCACCGGGATCTAAAACTATGTTAGTCTATATTTACTTTCAACAACCATTTATCCTACAAAATTTAAACCAAAGCTTAATCTAGCAAAAATCAAACCCAAAGCCCCGTATGTTAGAAACTCTCATGCCTTAAGTTTTTTAGCAGCTATCCTGGCGATTGGGTCTCATGTATAAGGGGGTGTTTGGATGTGCGTGTGGATTAGGTATACTCTTTTGTTATGAAGTTGCAGTATGACATATTTTTGTTTATAATTGTTGTTGTTGTCATGAAGTATATGAGGCTGGGTGGCAAAGCCCATAAAGCTTGGAACTTTATGCAGTTGTTCATGAGGATTGCACGTCAACCTAGAAAACTAAAACACGCAAGAGATGATTTCAGGAAGCTTTGCACGTAGTTTGATTGCAAAGTGCATGCAACAACACTTGCTTTTAAATTTGCTTGAAACCTAGCAAGGGACGTCTGCATATTCTTCAAGTTGACAATAAACAATAACATAAGACTCCAAAATGTTGCTCTTATTTGTTAAGAGGTAAAGTTGTAGAGACCAAGATTCACTTTCGGGAGGTCGGGGAAACTCGTGATAAAGTTTAAACATGATCTTATTAATAGATTGGCGGAGGTGTATATGTATTCTAGAGAGAGAAGTCTAGAACACACATACACCTCCAAAGAACAAATGAGAATCCCAAACCCTCCTACACAACTAGGAGGGTATTTATACAAAGATATTTATGCCTTATTGGCAAGACTAGTCCTCATATTTACAAACTATGCAATTCCCTACATATGACAAAACTTTAAAGCTAACAATCTCTCCCCAAAGTGATGTCATATGGGAATTGCTTACAATGTTCCCTACAAGTAAAATTCAATACAAAAACATGAGAAAGATCTTCAAACTTCATTACTTCGTTCAGCTTGCATAATCTTCTCAGCCGCCATTTCTTTACTTGCAGACGAACTAAGTGAGCAAATCTAATTAGGGTTTAATTCAGAGTGCCCTGTGTGCTCTCCCCTAATTAGCGCTCTCCCCCAAACTGACAACCTCATAATTTGAATGCCCTGAGTGCCCTGCAATTCGGGGGAATATGGTATCAACATCTTTATCTCACCAAATGCATCCCAGTTATTTTTCCCATGAGAGATCAGCCCGTACATTTAAGTTCCAGTAGCTAAAAGAAGTTTTGTGTTTCTGGGATACGCTTGGTGTTGTTATTCTTGGAATTCGAATAGCAAGTTTCATGTGTAAGGTGATGTTTGTTAATATGTTAACAACTTGGTTTGAGATTTAGTGACTATCTCTCATTCGTTAACTGGGAAAAAACTGCATATTTTTTTGGTGTTCTTGGTATTTAGATCGAAGATTTTCAAGAAATAAAATCACTTTTGTGTTATGGAATATTATAGTGTTTTATTGACTTGATTTGATTGGTCCAAGAAGTTGAATTTGTCAGGAATATTGAAAGTTGGTGTAAAAGTGGTAAGCTACTTCCCTTAAATTAAGGCATCACGTGGACAAGTGGGAGTAAGTATCATTATCTGCATTCAACAAGTTATCGCAGTTCAAATTGTGGCAGTTCATAATTGGCGCAGTTCACATTTATCGCAGTTCATAAGTTATCGCAGTTCATAAGTTACCGCAGTTCATAAGCTACCGCAGTTCATAACTTATCGCAGTTCATAACCTATCGCAGTTCAATCTGTCGCAGTTCAGTTGTCGCAGTTCAAATTGTCGCAGTTCAACTTGTCGCAGTTCAACTTGTCGCAGTTCATAAACTGTCGCAGTTCATAAACTATCGCAGTTCATAAACTATCGCAGTTCAACTTGTCGCAGTTCAACTTGTCGCAGTTCATAAACTGTCGCAGTTCATAAACTATCGCAGTTCAACTATCGCAGTTCAAAACTGTCGCAGTTCAGATTGTAGCAGTTTTCAGACTTGTCAACTTCAGTCCCTGTACTTTCTAGCAGCCTTTGGGAACTTCCAGAATTGGCAGTTTTAGCCCTTGTACTTGTGTGAATTGTGTTCCAAGTTAAATAACTTTTAAGGATTTGATTCGAACGTAATTTCGTCAACTCAAAAGTGAACTCGGTATTTTAACTCTTGTATAAGAGTGAAAAATACTTCGACAAAAGGATATCTACCCTCTTGTATAAGAGAGTTAGATTTTATATAAGTTACCGATTTATATAAATTGGATATATTTCTATCTAAGTTGACATTTGGCCATAACTTATATAAATTGTGGTCAAAATAGAAACTTCTATAGAAATTGTCAGTTTATCTAAGTTGTAATTTACATAATTTTGTCGAAATTGTACACTTCTGACTTTGTCTTAATTATACTCTAATCAAATTTGTGTAACGTTATTTGAATTTGTTTCATTCATCTAAACCGACAACATCAACGATCTTCAATAACAAACCAAGGCTTCACAACAACATCTTCTATTTTGTTGAAACGATCCTCAATCCACTTTATCATACCATATCTTAAAGATGACTACACAACAAGACATTCATGCCGCAGGTTCAGAAAACCGACCTCCAATGTTAGAAAAAGGTGGTTACCTTCCATGGACGAGTCGTATGAAAAGATACATGAAAACCAAGCCTCTAGGACAAGGTAAACTCCTGATCAAATCCATAGAGGAAGGTCCATTCGTGCCTCGTCAGATTCAAGTCACAGCTGGGAATCCTGATGCAAGACCACCAATTAAAGCAACCTTCCGGACTCAAACGGAAGAGGAATACACATTGGCAGATCAGAAGCAAATTGAAGCAGATGACATGGCAATGCATTTAATCCAACTTGGTTTACCACAAGAAATATTCTGTGCTGTAGACAGTTGTGAAACTGCTTATGCAATGTGGGAACGAGTAAAAAGACTCTGCTATGGTACAGACATTGGTAAACAAGACGTGGAAAACAAGCTTCTGACTGAATGGGAGAAGTTCACATCCACTCCAGCTGAGCAGATTGAATCTTACTACACACGGTTTTGTACTCTAATGAATGAGTTGATCAGACACAATTTGGATCATAAACAAATTGTTCAGAACATCAAGTTCATCAACAACCTTCCAGAAGAATGGGGACGATATGTTACTATTGTCAACCAAACTCAAAACCTTCACGAGGTGAACTATGATCAGCTCTATGACTTCCTAAAACAAAACCAAAAAGAGGCAAATGAAGTCAGAACAGAGAAACAAGCTAAACAACAAGATCCTCTTGCACTCATAGTCCAATCACCTACACCTACAACAGTCAATGCACAACCATCATCATCTTCATCCCAACAATTCTTGCAACAACAATTCAATCCTCAAACACCGTTCTACCCACAACAACAACATGTAATTCCACAACAACAATATCCGCAACACCCAGATCAACATGATCAGGATGAGTCAACTGATGCTTTGACTCAAGCTTTTGCCTACCTATCAAAAGCATTCCAAGGACGCTACTCCACACCCACCAACAACAATCAACGAATCTCATCGAACACTCGCAACAAGCAGATTGCACAGCCGAGTTTCAACATGGGACAGCAAGGTCAGATGGTTGGGGGATATGGGAATCAGCAGGGATATGCTCCAAGATATCAGATGGGTAATCAGAATGCAGGGCAGTATGTTGGTAATCAGATGGGTCAGTTTGCAGGGAATCAGATGGGTAATGCTGTTGGTAATCAAAGGGTACAGAATGCTGGGAATCAGTTTGGGAATGTTGCTCAGGGAGCTGGGAATAGGAATCAGGGTAATATGATGAAGTGCTTCAACTGTCAGGGTATTGGACACATGGCTAGGAACTGTCCAGACAAGCCAAATAAGAGGGATCCAGCTTACTTGCAGAAAGCATTAATGTTGGCAAACAAGGAAACGGCTGGGCTTCAGTTAAGTGCAGAAGAGAATGACTTCATGGCTATTATGGATGCTTCAGAAGATCTTGAAGACATCGATGCAAACTGCATTTTTATGGCTAATCTTCAGGAGGCAAAGTACGACACAGATTCAGAAGCACCTCCTGCTTTTGACACTAATGCGGTTTCTGAGGTACAACCATATGCTACATGTCACGATAATGAAATGTTTGATATGTCACCTCAAAATGAACAGTATCCTGAGACTCCTAATCTCATTTATGATACATACATGGACGAACCAAGTTGTAGTAATACTAATTTGGTAACTCCAGATATGGATCCTAATGATGAATTCGAGTCACAGCATACTGATAATGATGAGGAAACACGTGCTATGTTTGAATCATTATTGCATAATTGTAGTATTGAAATTGAGAAAGTTAAAACGGTCAATCGCGAGGTTAAGGCCGCGAATGAAAAATTGACCGCTGAGCTTGAGAGTTATAAGGTGAATGCAAGAGCTTATGATTTTCATAATGAAAAACAGTCAGAACTTGAGGTTAGCTTAAGAGATTCTGAGTTAAGAGAGAAACATTTGCAAATAAAATTTGACACTCTCGATGTTAATTTGAATTTGCAAATCAAATCTCTTAACAAAGAAATTTCTGAACTAACCAACCAACTTTCAAAAAAAAAAATCAACTTATTCCAATCTTGAAAAAGAAAAGAAGGAGTTGAATGAAAGGTTTTCAAAACGTGAAAAAGATCTTCAAAAAGAGATCACTGACAAAAAGGAAACCATTGCAAAGTTGGAAGATTTACTTGTAAAAACGGGTCATTCTGCACAAACAATTAACTTGTTAATAAACGATCCAAACCCGATTTTACATACATTAAAGAAAACGGCTATCGGTTATGAAAACCCTTATTATCTCAAGAAAGCTCAGCAAAATCAGAATGTGTTATATAATGGTAGTGTGCTAAATGATAATCATGATCCGATTGAGATTTATGATTCGGATGACACGATTGAGCGTACTGAAAAGAGACGTGTCAAAATGAGACAAATGAACCCAGAAATTAAACCAATTGATTATAACAAGCTTAACACAGAATCTGGGGTTCATCTTGTTCAAAAGAAGTCACATCTGTTTTTTCAAAAACCAGTGGTTTTCACAAAACAAAAAACTGTCTCAAAACATCTGTCTAACATCGAACAAATGGCATCTACAAACACTTGTGAAACAAGTGTGGCTAGACTATATTTGGTTGATCTTAAACAGAGAATTGAAACACTTCAAAGTATTGTGGCATCCAAAACAAACAGTAACAACAAAGATTGGCTTTCAAGATTTCAGACTGAACTAAAAGGAATGTTTGAACAAGACATTAATCCACACATTGATGCAATCTATGCGGTTGTTCAAAATGTGGAAAATAATCTTTTAAAAGAGTCTGCAGAATTCGTTAAGGATCACAAATCCTTAGTGAAGGAAGCAAATGAATACTTGGAACACATAAAAGTTTTGGAAATGCAAAATGACTCTCTCTCTTTCGAAGCTCTATCGACCGACATCATGTCTATTATTTTCCAAACATATTCTGTGGAGGATGATGAAACAATTCGAGCTGAGACTTCTCAAATTGTTGAAAAATATGAAAAGGCACTTTTAAAGCTTGAAAAACAAAATTGCACATATTTTAAACAACTTGATACGAAAAAGGAAGAATGCAAGTATGACAAACTGTCGTATGAGCGTTCTTACAAAAACATGCAAGATCAAATAAATCTTTTGAAGTCTCAGCTTGCAAGTCAAAAAGGGCAGGGTGAGGAAACTACGGGTATTGCACCATTAACCCCCTTGCCTAATGAGAAACAAAAAGGGAAAGCTGTTGTCAAGAACACTAATGTGATAGCACCTGGCCTTTATAGGATTAGTCCCACTACTGCGTCTGCCTCTACATCTAAAACATATAGGGCGATAGACAAAAGTATTAAAGATAATCCAAACGAGATTAGGACTGCTAAAACAACATCTCAGGACAACAACATAAATTCTAATGAGTGTGCCTTACCTTCTACAGGATTAGAAAGCAACTCTAGGAGCAGAAGACAGACTAGGAGCAATATCAAGAAACCTAGTGTCCCACCTGTTTCTGAGAGTCCAAGCAAGAAAGTAGAAGAACACCCTAGGAATTTAAAGCTTTCCAAGAAGAAACATGTATCATCTAGTTGTAATGATAAGACTCCTGTTTCTAATGCATGTAATGATTCTGATTGTTTAATGCAAAAGAAAACTTTGTCTGTAAATGCTTGTGATGATAATGTTTCTAATGATGTGAAAAAGAATGATATGCCTGAACAGAAAAAGGTTCCTTTAGTAACTAAGGCTAAGTCTAGATATATTCGAAGACTTATTGCAAAAGCTAGAAAAACCACTAGTAGCCTATTGCCTAAGGATCACTCTAAGTTTTGTGCATGGAAACCAACGGGTAGAATGTTTACACTCAAGAATGGCACATTAGAAATAATTCCCAATGCATATAAGGAAACCAGTTCTAAGTGTAATTCACCTGTTTCATCTAACCCACTGGAACCAAATGTTACACGGTTTCCATATACAAATTCTTCTGTTCTTCTCAGGTCATTGAAATCTGTCTTTGGATCGTCGACTCGGGTTGCTCCAAGCACATGACCGGGAATCTGAAGCTGCTGATCAATTTTGTGTGGCAGTTCATGGGGACTGTACGGTTTGGGAATGATCATGTTGCAGCTATTCTGGGTTATGGAGATCTTCGGTTTGGAAATTATCTGATCACTCGGGTTTACTATGTCGAAGGGTTGGGACACAATCTGTTCTCTGTCGGACAGTTTTGTGATGCTGATTTAGAGGTGGCATTTCGGAGAAACACTTGCTTTGTCAGGAATTTGGTTGGGGATGATCTCTTAATTGGGGATCGTGGCACCAATCTTTATGCAATTGACATAAACCAAATGGCCTCTTCATCACCTATTTGTCTCATGACCAGGGCAGGCGAAACAAAATCCTGGTTGTGGCATAGACGTTTGTCCCATCTGAACTTTGACACGATCAACAAGCTTGCCAAAGACGACATCGTCTCCGGTCTTCCTAAATTCAAATACACCAAAGAACACCTATGTCCATCATGTGAGCAGGGAAAGAGCAAAAGAGCAACATATAAACCTAAACCCGTACCTAGTTCGGTTGATAGGTTGCATCTGTTGCATATGGACTTATGTGGCCCGATGAGAGTTCAAAGCATAAATGGGAAGAAGTATATTCTTGTAATTGTTGACGACTATTCAAGATATACATGGGTGAAGTTTTTGAGATCAAAAGATGAAGCACCAAGCACCATCATCACCTTTCTGAAGCGGATTCAAGTTCTACTTCAAGCTCCAGTTAGGATAGTAAGAACGGATAATGGCACGGAATTTGTCAATCAGGAGTTAAGAACATTCTATGAAGAAACTGGTATTACTCACCAGACATCAGCTGTTCGAACTCCACAGCAGAATGGGGTAGTTGAAAGAAGGAATCGAACCCTTGTAGAAGCTGCTCGCACTATGCTAATTTATTCCAGTGCTCCGTTATTTTTATGGGCTGATGCTGTTTCTACTGCTTGTTTTACTCAAAACCGATCCCTAATCCATCCAAGATTCAATAAAACCCCATACGAACTTGTCAACAACCGTAAACCGGATATTTCTTATCTTCATGTATTTGGTGCTTTATGCTATCCAACAAATGACAGGGAAGATCTGGGAAAGTTGAAGGCAAAGGGTGATATTGGAATCTTCATTGGGTATTCTGAAAACTCGAGGGCATTCAGGGTGTATAACAGGAGAACGAAAAAGATAATGGAGACGATGAATGTGAAGTTTGATGAACTTTCACAAATGGCTTCTGAGAGACTCGCTCTAGAACCCACGCTTAACCCGATGACTTCCGGACATATCAGTTCGGGACTCGCACCTCAAGGAGCTCAATCAATTCATGAGGAACAACCAACAACTCAGGAACTGGATAATTTCTTCGAGTTCATGTACGATGAATACTATGGTGACGCTTCGAAAAATGCATCTAACCAACATTCCGCTGCATCCACTCAACAACGACCACCACCACCACCAAATCTAGATGCATCCACAACATTCGAAGCTGGCGCACCACCTCCCTCAACATCAACATCATCTACATCTACTCCTAAAACTCCATTCATTGAAATTGTTCTACCAAGAATTGATGAGCAAGAACAAAATAATGCTGTGTTAGACGAAGAAGTCTTTGAAAACCCGTTTGGAACGGAATCTGGTGAATCATCTTCCAGATTACATGAACCGACTAACACGCAGTTATTCAGTCCAAGGTATCCTTCAACATTACAGTGGACAAAAGACCATCCGATTGAACAGGTTATTGGTGAACCCTCAAGACCAATTCAGACGAGAAAACAACTTCACACCGATTGCGACATGTGCATCTATGTCTGCTCAGTCAGTCTCATAGAACCTAAGAACATTCGGGAAGCAATGGCAGATAATGCCTGGATTGAAGCGATGCAGGAAGAACTTCTTCAATTTCAAATCCATGACACCTGGGATTTAGTTCCAAGACCAATTGACAAACTAGTCATTGATCTTAAGTGGTTATGGAAAAATAAAAAGGATGAAGAAATGACTGTGATTCGCAACAAGGCTCGTCTGGTGGCAAAGGGATTCAGACAAGAAGAAGGAATAGATTTTGAAGAGTCATTCGCACCGGTTGCAAGGCTTGAAGCTGTCAGGATTTTCTTAGCTTATGCCGCTCACAAGAACATCACGGTTTATCAGATGGACATCAAGACGGCGTTCTTGAATGGAACCCTGAAAGAAGAAGTGTATGTGAGTCAACCAGACGGTTTCGTTGATAAAGATAATCCGGAATACGTCTACAAGCTAAAGAAGGCAATCTATGGTTTGAAACAAGCCCCACGGGCGTGGTATGACGAGTTATCATCTTTCTTGTTGTCAAATAATTTCACCAAAGGAACAATTGATCCGACCTTGTTTACAAGAAAATACAAAAATGATATTTTGATTGTTCAGATTTATGTGGACGACATAATTTTTGGGTCCACTAATCCGACACATTCAAAACATTTTGAAAATCTCATGAAAAGCAAATTCGAAATGTCCATGATGGGTGAATTAAAATTCTTTTTAGGCTTACAAATTCATCAATCCCCACGTGGAATTTTTCTTAATCAAGCTAAATACACACTTGAGATTTTGAAAAAACATGGTATGGACAATTGTGACTCTGTTGGTACTCCTATGGTCACTTCACCAAAAATTGGCGCTGACCTATATGGGAAACCCATGGATCCGAAGAAATATCGGAGCATGATTGGTTCTCTCATGTACCTAACTGCAAGCCGACCAGATATTCATTTTGCTGTTTGTTTATTAGCACGGTTTCAGGCAAGGCCTACCGAACTTCACCTCCAAGAGGTTAAACGGATCTTTCGATACCTTCGAAGAACCATTAACATGGGTCTTTGGTATCCGAAGGATTCGGAGTTTACACTAATTGCCTTTTCAGATGCCGATCATGCTGGATGCCAAGTTACAGCAAAAAGTACATCAGGCGGAGCACAATTTCTGGGAGAAAAGCTAGTAGGCTGGTCGTCAAGAAAACAAGATTGCACTGCTTTATCAACAGCAGAGGCCGAGTATGTGTCTTTATCTGCGTGTTGTGCACAAGTCCTTTGGATGAGAACACAACTCACAGATTATGGTTTCTCTTTCAACCGCATACCTTTGTATTGCGATTCAAAAAGTGCCATAGCCATCTCGTGCAACCCAGTGCAACACTCGAAGACCAAGCATATTAGAGTCCGCTACCACTTCATAAAAGAGCACGTTGAAGAGGGTACTGTTGAATTGTTTTTCGTGAAGACAGAATACCAGCTCGCCGATCTATTTACTAAGGCCCTCCCAAAAGAGCGGTTTGAAAACTTAGTTCGTCGAATTGGAATGCGAAGCCTAACTCCCGTAGAGTTAGAAAGTCTTCTCGAATCTCATTGATTTTCTTCATAAAGCTTCGCATGTAAATATTTTGGTAAACATTTGTTTGTAAATATTTATGTATATATTTTTGGTAAATATATACATACTTTTTCAAAATCAAAATATAAAAATAGAAAATTTGAAAAAGCCATAAAAAATATAAAACATCAAAAACCAAAAATATTCTTCTCACGACATGTCTCTCGTCTAATCAATATTCTGTACGTACTTAGAAATGTCATTCAACAATGATACGGGTATTTACAGATGCTTGAGCGAGAGTTATTTTTATGTTTTTCTAAAACATGTCGTTTCTCAAAATTCTTCATCAAGGCTTTCGTGCATTTCAGTACGAAACCCGCGCTACATTGAATGACTTCTGATTATTTCCAATCAGGACTCGCAATGTTAATGGCGCAAAGCTAAAACCCGTGAGCACTTAATCAAAATTGTATCAAAAGCTATTTCAAAGTTTTTTATAAATTTTGTGCTCACAACAACTTCCTCTAAGACCTCTAAATGCTTTTAAACTCAAAAGTTTAACCATTTGCTCTTATTAAGGGGGAGTATAAAAAGAAAAATGTTCCATTTTTCATGCTAAAATCAGTCCGTCTCTCCACAAAAAGTTTCATTTTAATCAACTGTTTTCAAAAATAACACTTCATGCTATTTTTGAGGGGGAGATTAAGTGTTTATATATGGGGGAGAGGACGTGATTAAAATGTGATCTAAAAGAAGTTTTGTCGTTTGAATCTCAAAACGAGTTCTTCAAAAAGACTCAGCATGAACCCTCGAATTGACGAAACTAAATGTCCGTTCTCGAAAAGACATGTCCTGGACGGGTAATAATTTCAAGCTGGTTTTCTAGTGATGTAAACGTGTCTCGCAAAGGACTTGTCTGAGTAGAATGTACCAATTCGAGAGATGATCTTTGAATATGACCGGGACGGGTAATAATTTCAAGCTAGTCTAACTAGTGATGTAAGCGTGTCTCGCGAAGGTCGTGTTCATTGAAAGTCGATCATTTCAAATGTGCGAACTCTACCCAACATGTGCAATTTATTAAAAATGCATGAGCACATGTGAAGGGGGAGTGTTTCAAAAATGTAAAACTCTCGATGTGTTAACAAAATGTGTTTTCTCATAAACACGTTGAGAGATTTTCACAAGGTTTAATGGTATGTGACAAATAATCTAGGATAATCATGGAGTAATAAGGTGATTATGGTTAGGTTATGTCCAATGATCCGCCAGAACCGGAGGGATCTACCCAAGGACTATTCCAATAGCTTAGCATTAGAAGTCCTTAGGATAGATTGAAAAAAGGAGTATAATGAGAAAGGAGAAAGAAGGGGTTGAAGAATGAAAAAGAAAAGTTTTTGTAAGGGTGAAAAGAAATAGCCCTCCATGAAAACTTAGGACAGAAACCGGGTCAATACATCTGCTATCGGTACTCACCAAGGTGATACTGGTATTGAAGACAAGACGTCATGGACCCAGTGACGCATTTGCACCACCCCTCCTATCAACTCAGATATCTCTTAAAAGATATTTGTTTCATTTCTCACGGAGAACACTACATAATCTATCGACCTCTCACTCCGAGATGTGTTGATATTGAAAAGGTGGCACTCTGCTCCATGCCTCCGACGACTAAAACCAAAACGCACATTATTGAGTCTAGAGACATGAGATTCATCAAAAGATCTCTTAGGAACACTTCCTATGCAATACACTTGTGTTCACCTCAGAGGATACAAGTTGTATGAGTCTTAATGAGATCTAAAAGATCTTGCCTCATGTCATGATGGCCGAAGGACGATTTATTGCTAACTGTTTTATGCAGGTACCGACGAAAGTCCATTCACCATCATCATCTACAACGGCAATGCAGCTGAACTGAAGATGTAGATCAAGGCGAGGAAGACCACAAGACGATACTATGAAGATCATAGCGCATGAAGGAACATTGAACGAAGAATTCTATACATTGACACACGTAGTTCAAGACGGCAAATGCAAAAGACCAATCTCGGGAGCATCATTGAAATGACCATCCCTTAGGGGGAGATTGTTAGCATTTAATTTATGCTATTTGGAAGAGATGGTCATTTGGCTACTTTGAATTAATGTGTCATGTATAATTTATATCTTAAAAGTGGGCTAGTAGTGTTAGAACTATTAGTGTATCAAATGTATAAGTGTAATACATTTTACTTAGCCCACTTTGAGTCCTAAAGTCAAGATCCATGTTAAAGCCCACAAAGCCCATCTTTGTTGGCTGTGAAACGTACAAAACCACACACACTCTATCCTTAACAGTGTGCCTCATTCAAGATAAGAAAAAGAGTGTGTGTGTGTATCCAAGTCCTCCCTAGTCTTTGTATTATCTTCACAACTTGAATATAATCATTTGACTAGTAGTTTTAACCAATTGTTAGCTTTAAAGTTTTGTCATATGTAGGGAATTGCATAGTTTGTAAATACGAGGACTAGTCTTGCCAATAAGGCATAAATATCTTTGTATAAATACCCTCCTAGTTGTGTAGGAGGGTTTGGGATTCTCATTTGTTCTTTGGAGGTGTATGTGTGTTCTAGACTTCTCTCTCTAGAATACATATACACCTCCGCCAATCTATTAATAAGATCATGTTTAAACTTTATCACGAGTTTCCCCGACCTCCCGAAAGTGAATCTTGGTCTCTACAAAAGTAACTCTATAAAATACATGTTTATTTTCATTCTTATACGTAGGACATTGTTTAGACACGTTAGATCAAAGGACCAATGGTGAAACGAATGCATCGAGTTCAGATCATCTATGATTTAGCACACATCAGCTTATGAGATGGACTTCAGAAACCTTCTTTCTTTGATTCTATGATCGGAATACGGATGAAATCCCATTATGTTGGCGCTCATTTTGCCTTCGATCACTAATATCTAATAATTTATTTACAGAAATCTAAAAGTTTTTATGTACAACCCGTTCTTTCAACATATACAGTTTTCAACCATTTTTTACCACCCTTCTTTCGCTATAGTAATGTGTTTTGGAATCAAATAAACTGAAGCTAAATAATCAAATAAATATAGTAGCTATTGAAGGCTTAAGTCTACTCACAAGTAATCATTAACCTGCATGCAAATTTATTCATTCAAAATTGATTATAAAATAGATTTTTTTTTAACAAAAAAAATAACATAAACATTAAACTCTATATATCAAACCAGGTTCAAATGTTATTAGGATACAAAAATCTGTTCGCATAAAAAAATTAAGAAGATAATAATAATGAATGCATAAAAAGTTGAGCCATTAGTAACTACCAAATCATTTTGACAAATAAAAACGACTACAAATACACTAATACTGACAATGTAAAACAAAACAATACATAAAATACAGAACATAGACAATTGCTAATCGCTAAATAGTCCAAGATTTGTATTTTAGGTGTCTCGGTAGTTAACAATTATTATAAAGAACGTTAAAATTACAAAGCATGGCCACCCATCGGCCTTTAAATCACCTCATAAACACATTATCACCTTCACACTCATTATCACCTTCCTCTTTAGATACTCCTCTAACCGAGTTAAGGAAGTTGTACACGTCTATTCCATCTTTCTTATTCATTCGTTAAACATCTCGTGAACAACCATATCATCTTGGCATTCAAAATAATAGTTTGTCCAAGAACTACAAATACACTAATAATGACAATGTAAAACAAAAGAAAACCACATATAAAGAACATGGACAATTGCTAATCGCTAAATGATCCAAGATTCATTTTTTATGTCTCTTCGTAATTAACAGTTATAATAAAGAGCGTGAAAATTACAAAGCATGAATATAAAGAACGTGGACAATTGCTAATCGCTAAATAATCCAAGATTCATTTTTTATATGTCTTATTAATTAACAATTATAATAAAGAGCGTGTAAATTACAAAAGAAAAATTACAAAGCATGACCGCCCTACATTCTAAATAAGTAAAACGTATAAGTAACATCAAAATATCATAACAAAAATTATAAGTTCAACATTGTACACTTATTTTTTTTATTTGGATAACAATTTTTTAATCATATATAATTGGCTTTATTTTATTGTATTTAATATAACAAACTTAAAACATAATTTTACGTTACCTAAATCCATCCAAATTATAATTAAAAGTCATGCCCTTTTATATGTCTTACTAATTAACAATTGTAATACAGAGCGTGTAAATTACAAAAAAAAAAATCACAAAGCGTGCCCGCCCATCGGGCGGGCTATGACAACTAGTATATATATATATATATATATATATATATGTGTGTGTGTGTGTGTGTGTGTAAAATTTCACAACTTTTCTATCACTATTTTTCCGGATAATTTTTCCATACTCTTCATACTTTCAGAAATAACTGTAATAGTGAAAGTAGTAAACACACGAAAAATAAACTAAAAATTATACAATATGTACTTTCATACCAATTGCATTGTGCAATTTCCCGACCTAACCCAAGATAATGAATTACGCACGCGAACACAGGTAATGTAAGGAAACACACTTTGCCTAAAGCAATTAACCACGGATTTTAATCTAAAGGGTAGGCTAAGGTGTAAGGGTGTAACGAAACATTATAACAAAGGTGTAAGAAACGAAAGGAATGGCTCTGAGGGTTTTTCTAGGGGTATCTTACTCTTAAAAGTGAGAGTAAACAAAGGGTTTATACGGGGGTTAACTAACCAGTGTAGTTAGTTAATATCACATAACATATAAAGGCTTTTTGGGTGTTATCCTATAAATTTACCAAGTTAGACAAGTCACTCCAATTATATCGATAATACTTATTATGGTGGTCTCGAATAGTATACAAGCCAAGTTCTAAAGTTTACCAGTCACCGACACACTAAAGTTTTAATATTTTTGAAAGAATAAGGTTATGTGCGCGGTTATGTAATTTAGACTTTAAACAAAAACATGCTAAATTTTTTTTAAAAATTTTGATATATTAAGCGCATTTTAAGCATATTTTGAAAAATTTTAGGGCAAGTAAGTGTTCTAATTCTCCATCCCCCCACTTAAGTTAAACAACGTCCTCGTTGTTTGTGTTAAAGGTTAAAAACTGGAAAATAAAAGAATTAGAACTGAAAAACTCCCCTGAGATTTGCTCGGTATGATCCTCCATTATGCGTTTAAGAGCAAAAATCAACTTTCTTGTGGATGAGAGCGTTTAAGCTTCATAAATTATGTATCCACAAAAAGTGCAGGAATCTATAATACCATCTAGACTTTAACACACCTGAGTTAAGAAGGTTCAAACTTTCATAATACATTAGTAGTTAGTAAAAATAAAACCTAAAAAATTAAACTGTAAATCATCAGGTCAGTCGATACGCCGTATCTTATAGAAGAAGATACGCCGTATCGAGCCTGGAATAAATACGAATCATAATAAAAGATGCGTCGCATCCTTAACCAGGGATGCGCCGCATTAAATAAACTGACAGAAAGTTTCAAAGTCAAAAATAAAAATGCAGAAAATAAAATAAGATATGACCAGTGCAGATGATACGTCGCATCTTATGATGGAGATGCGCCGCATCTTCTGCAGGTCTGACAGACTCGACACAGAACAGAAAAAGTAAAAATTTTGGGTTGTCTCCCTGTCAGCACTTGTCTTTATTCCAGAGTCTTCAAGTTAGACTCACGTTCAGCTCCTTATTCTCCATCATTGATTCCCAAATGTCCGCGCATGATGTAGTTGCGAATTACTTCATCACGGACATATTCCGGCCCCAATCCAAGTACACCATTGTAGAATCCTTTCATCTTTTGGTACGGATACTCGATCCCTTTCTTAGCGTCATTTTCATCTACAAAAAGAAATGGTGTAAATTTGTAACAAAATTTGTTAGGGGCATGTTTAAACCTTGGGTGAGCACGAGGCATCATGTAAGTGATAACGTTGCTTTCACTTTGAAAGGTGATCTTTCCATCAAATCTTTTAGCGTTAATTGTAATCTCCCTACAAAATGGTTTTCCAACGATCACGTCACCCATCTCAACATCACGATAAGCATCCATGTTTTCCACCACGGTGAAATCTGTAACAATAGTTAAATTTCCGACAAAAATAGGTACATTCATGAATATTCCAACTACGTTTTTCCCTCTATACTCAATTTTTGTTTTTCATTATAGAATTATAGAAATCTTTTGACATCACATTAATGGGTAAAATAGGGAAAAAGTTGGCACTAACTTGTTTAAATCCTATCATGCAAGGAAATTGTAAATTATAAGCACAATCTACATGGATCTTTCTACCATAATCACAGAAACTAGGATGTCCTTCAAATTCATCATAATTCTTAGTGTTGATTATATTAATTCTAGGTATATCCATAATTTCTCCTTCCTCAATTTCGCGTTCAAAATCCTCCATAAATTGATCATTGATTCCTATTGGTAAATTAAGATCATTTAATTCAATGTAGTCTCCACTATAGGTCTCAAGTGATTCATTATTTACTAAGGTTTCTCCCATGAATCTAGATTCTAGATCGAGGTCCATACATTCTCTTAATCCTAGCACATAGACGCCTCTAATTATGCTCTTAGTAGGATTTTGGCACTTATAGACTAGTTTATTGTTCCCTACTTTTAATGATATTTTTCTTTTAAAGACATTAATCTTAGCATGTGCGGTAGACAAGAAAGGTCGTCCGAGGATTAAGGGAATCTTAACATCCTCGGGCATATCAAGTATTATAAAGTCTACGGGGAACACAAATTTCTCGATCCTAACTAGCATGTTTTCAGCAATCCCCTCAGGTCGTTTTACACTTTTATCAGCCAATTCAATAAGCAGCTTAGTTGGCGCTAATTTTCCTAGTCCTAGGGTAGTAAATGTCTTAAGGGGCATAACACTAACACTAGCTCCTAAGTCAGCTAATGCATTATTGAAAGACATGTCATTAATTGAACAAGGTAAAGTAAAACTTCCTGGGTCTTTTTTTTTTTATGAGGCAAGGCATGTAGGTCGGTTGCAGAGCTCTCTTCTTTCATTGCAGCCTTGATCTCCTCTTCAATTCTTGACTTCTCCTTCAGTAGTCTCTTAACGCTAATTGAAGATTTAAAGAAATATTGGGGCTTTAAAACATCACCATTCTTCAATCGTCCAGGAAAAGGTATGTTAGGCGTGACTTCTTTAGTAGTGTATATGGCCTTGACATGATCTCTTGGATTAGTTTCAGTTGAGCTAGGTAGACTTCCGTATCCCCTTTCTTGAAGAACCTTGCTCATTTGTCCGATTTGTTGTTCCAATGCTTTGATCGAAGCTCCTTGGTTTCTTGTTATAGTATCCGTTGAGGCTCAGATTTCTTTGATCATAGCGGCGTTCTCTTCATGTCTTTTAGCAGCATCGGCCATAATTTGCTTTAGAGTGTCATCCAAAGTCTGCCTTCTTTCTTGATAAGTGGGATTTCCATTGTACTTTTGATAGTATCCCGGAGCAGCTTCCCTAAATTTTCTCGAAGGTTGGAATGGTTGTCCAAATTGTGTGTAGTATGCTTTTTCAAAAGTCTCACTTTCATTCTTTTTAGGGCAATCTTTAGTGTAGTGAGGTCCTTCGCAGTTTTCACATCCAACTTGGGCATCATAAACTTTCTCGTCACGTTTCTTCATCTCTCTACTAATTTTATCCAATTGAGCTTGAATTGCAGCAAACCCGTCAAAATTAGTGCTGCTCTTAGATCTAGTAGAGGTCCCATCGTGCCACTTTTGAGAGTGATCAGCAGCTTCTTGGATAGCTTTTCTAGCATTGGCTGCACTCATTTGAGGTACAGCTCCCTTAGCATCCAAGATTTGTCTAGTAGGCACGTCCAATCCTTGATAGAATAATATTATCTCCTGCATTGTGGTTAGATAGTGTTGAGGACATTTTGCTAATAAATCTTTGAAACGCTCCCAAGCTTGATAGAGAGTTTCATCTGGTTCTTGCTTGAAACTGTTGATAGCCTCCATTTTCTTAGCAGTCTTAGCAGGTGGACAATATCTTTTCAGGAATTTGCTCTTCAGATCTTCCCATGTTGTGATTGAATTGGCTGGTTCATTCCTTAGCCACTTATTAGCAGCTTCTTTAAGCGAAATTGGAAAGATTCGAAGCATAAGTTGGTTGTCTGAAACTCCTTCTGTAGTAAACAAATCTGCAATCTCGAGGACTTTTTCAACATGTTCATTAGCATCTTCATGTTCTGTTCCACTGAAAGCATTTTCTCTTAGCTCTTTGAGAAACTGACCCTTCAACTCAAATTTTGACTTATCATCAAACTTTGGTCTAGCAACTCCTGAACTGTAATCAGCACGGGTTTTGTTCATGTATTCCTCTATAGTAGTGTTTTCCGTCATTGTTTCTGTTTCTTCTTTCTCCTCTTTTTCAGAAAAATAATCAAGCTCGAATGAACTTGAAATTTCAAAGCTTTTTGTGTTGAAAAGCCTTCTTAGTGAATGTAAAGCTCGTTCAGGATCTTCGGAAGGTTTAATTAAGTTCTTGGTCGAACTTTGGTCATGCACTTCCTGAAATCATCACAAAAGCATTAGTAGGGTATGTTCAAGAAAGTATGATATCAGAAAATTAACAACGAAAACGTAATACGAAAAATAAAAGTTGCTGATATCTGTAGTTGATGCGCCGTATCCAGAAAATTGGATACGCCGTATCTTATTATGTTAAAATTAAATCTGACTTTTATTCAGAAAACATATACGCCGCTTATAAATTAGAATGCGCCGTATCAAGTTAATTTATCAAAAATCGATTATATTTTTAAAATTAAATGCGTCGTATTAACAGAAGCTAATGCGCCGTATTTTCGTTATGTTTCAAAATACAAGATTTTTGACTCAGTAGATGCACTGTATCGATAAAGATCGATGCGTCGCTTTTATTTAATAATTCGAAAACTGTTTTTAATTTAAATATAAAATACGCCGTATCTGTTAAAACAGATGCGTCGTATGGCGTTAGGGTTTTGAAAAGTTTTCTTATTAAAAACAGAATACGCCGTATCTTGGGGAAAGATGCGCCGTACTCGAATTATTAAACGCGTTGTATTTTATAAAAATTAAAACGCAATACGCCGTATCTGAGAAAACTGATGCGCCGTATCGTTTGTATCAGCACAATACAACGACAGCAGAATGCAGAAAAATAAAATAAAAACAAAAACAAATTAAAAGAAACAAGAATTACAGAAAATAAAAACACACAAAAACATTAAATATGCAAATTATACAATGAATGCAATCTATCTAATATACAACAGGGTTAGTGGTTAGAATCTAAAAACCTAATAAAAAGAAAAACCTAATTAAAATACTTAATCAAATTAACAGATAATAACAATTCACTCCCCGGCAGCGGCGCCAAAAACTTGATGCGCGTGATGTGTCGTTGCGGTTTAGCAGTATTAATGCCTACTCAAGTTTTAAATTTATATTTAGCCGACTTATCAATAACACACACACTTAACGAGCAGTGTACCCGGTCAGTATGAATATAATGGTAAGCAGAGTGTCGATCACTAAGAGTGAAACGTACTATCTAGTTATTCTAATCAGTATTTTAATGTCCTAAGTTAGTTTTACAGCCTAATCTAACGGAAGGGGGGTTCAGCCTGAGAGACTGGCACAGTTTGGTTATAATTAAACAGTAATTTAAACTAACGAGCATGAATCAGCGATTAGCATACACGTACACAGATAGATAATAGAGACTACAAGAAGTCCTGTCCTGATAATTAAGTAGCTTGTCACTTGTTTTATTGCTAGTTTTATATGAAGTGTATATTAATTAACCCTTTCTCGTTGGCTCTAATCTTATCGACGAGTAAACCCTTAATGATCACTTATGTCTATCCTACTTTTCTAGAGACGCTAGAATAAATAGGCGAGGAAGGGGTATGGCGGCCCAAGCAAGACTCAGCTAGACACAGAGGTTATCAAAGCACTAATAAAAGTCACCAAAGACATCAACATATAAACTTTAATTAATGGGAGAGCAATATTAAGGGGAGTGTATGATCTTCCGTAGTCACATAACACAAGCCCATCAATCCTGGTGAATTAAAGCGTACTAATACAATAAAACAAAACTACTTAATGAATTGAATACATGCAGGACCTTCTTACAGCTCTAATATTTTTATTTGTGGTGTGTCTTGTGCTGCTTAGTTGTCTGAATTCGGCTCTAGGGTTGTGCAAAAGGTCTTTTAAAATCGTCTGGCCTTGGGGTATTTATAGTTTTTGTCTGAGGGATCGATGCGGCGCATTGAATAAGTAGATGCGGCACATCGACTTAACTTCGCGTGGGGTCCAAGATTAATATATTCTGGAATATTCGTACACCGTCTTCAGATGCGGCGTAACTTGATCTTTGTATGCGGCGCATGTACTTCAGCTGTCTTGGATTGTATCTGGTGAAATCTTGATAATGATACGCCGTATGTCAGAAGTGTAATGCGGCGTATCTGGAGTAGAACGAGCTTGATCTTCTTCTTTGACCAAAGTTTCATATGCGGCGCATGACAGAATTGTATGCGGCGCATTCTTCAAAGTCAGGCAATGGTCTTCGAATTCATCTAAGTATGATATTGCGACGTATCTGTTGAGTGAGATACGGCGCATCTTCTGGATTTCAGTAGACTTTTGACATCTCGCTTGTTTTGCTCCATAATTAGTCCAAAATCGCCAAGTTTCACCTAATGCTTGTTTTAACCTGAGAATCACTAAAGTAAACATTAAAGCACCGATTCTCATATATAATATAATAAAACAAGTCAATTAAATAGGATAAATGATGATAATAAAATGTACTTATTTGAGTTCATCAACTAGTGATTGAAACTCTCGAGTTGGATACTCGGGGCGTGGAGTAGGGCAAGAAAAAAGAGTCCTTGTAGCCGAACCACGATAAACATTCGTGTTGTGGTTTGATCGTTCTTTACTTTATACTTGCATATTACTTATCGTTATTTAGTTTCAATTGTTGATTACACGTAAAGTTTTCAAAGTAAAACAAGTAAAAAAAGAGGTAAACTGTTCAACCCCCCCTTTTAGTTTTTCACAGAAGAGGATAAGAAAAACATGAGAACATATATAACAAAAGCTAATTTCAGATTCTATCATTACAGTCAAAACAACGCATTATCATCTGATCAACTATCTTGAATTAGGGGTGGTATGATTCTGCAACCTTTGTGAGGGGTTTCCCTGTTCCTCTTTTCAGCTTCTCGGACAACAAATTCACTAAACGTTTTAGCTATGTCAGTTGTACCAGGGCCTTTGTGCAATCTTACGAATATCGTTTGAACTAAATACAGCATAACATTGGTCAAATTGCCAAGTTCTTGGATGCTTATGAAGTCTTTTCTGTCTTCATTGTTGAAAATAATCATACCAACCATGGGATCATTCAGCACTGTTCCAGGTGGATGATCTTCAATGTAACCTGATCTTTGAAGCGTTTTGTTGACCTAAAATATTCTTCCATATCATCATCTACTCTCTTCCTCTTCCTAGTAATTCTATTCAGTTCATGAACATGATCTTGATCCTGTAAAGGAACTCCATCTTGAATATTCAGTTTGCTTTTCATTTCTTTCACTTCATCTACCCGTTTCCTCATTGATTGAAAAATATCTTCCCAGCAAACGCCTTTCCTTTTCCCACAGCAATCAAAAACCTCACTCCATTCTTCCCAATGAAGATCTTTCACCTTGAACTCTTCAATGATTTCTTCATCTCCATCATCTTTGTAGATTTTCAATGTGGCTGGACCTAGGGCTGTTCAAAAAGCTCGCGGCTCATGGCTTGCTCGAAACTCGCTCGAAAAAAGCTCTAAAAAAGCTCGCTCGAAATCGGCTCGTTTATAAACGAGTCGAGTCGAGCCGGCTCGGTTTGTAAACGAGCTGAGCCCGAGCCAACGTCGGCTTGGCTCGTGGCTCGCTCGTTAGCTCGCTCGTTGGCTCGCTCGTTAGCTCGCTCGTTTGGCTCGTATATATATATATATATATATATATATATATATATATATATAATATTATATATATATATATATATATATATATATGTATATATATAAAACTAAACTTTAGTTATATATAATATAATATATACAACTAGATGAAAGAGTAATTCAAGTTTTTGGAAATGCTATTTTGTTAACTTCTAGATGAAAGAAACTCAAGTCTGTTATTTTGTTAATTACTTTGATGGCCATATTGCAAAACTGCAGAACTAATTTTTTTAGAATTGAATTAGTATTTGACATTTTGACCTGGATTAAAATCGTGTAGCTTATTTTTTGTTTTTTTATGTTAAAGTATATCCCATTCAATGTAAACGAGCGGGCTCGACGAGCCACAAGCTGGCTCGAGTATTTGACGAGCCGAGCCCGAGCTCAACTTTTCGGCTCGTATAAATAAACGAGCCGAGCCGGCTCGGCTCGATTTTTAAACGAGCCGAGCCCAAGCCTACCCTGGCTCGGCTCAGCTCGGCTCGTTTACAGCCCTAGCTGGACCTTTCTTCCTTGAAAGAATGTCCACATTGGTGATTTTTCCAGGAGCTCTCCTATTCAGAATAATATGACAGTACTTGTCATATAATGCTTTCTTCTTCATGAAGATATTAATAACATGTGGTTCAAGGCTCTTGATCATTTCAGCCTTCTTCCTTAACTTTTCATGTTTCACATTTTCTTCATACATTCTGGTAAGCCGACGCTGCTGTTCAGTAAGGGATTCACCAGCGATGTGAACATCTCGACCCTTAAATTTATAAAACTTGATTTCCTTAACAGGGGAATCAGGTTCTTGAACCAAAGTATTTTTCAGCTGAGAGTCATTCACTGGCTTTTTACCAACAATGCCATCAATTGGTTGAACTTCAGATTCTACCAGATGATCTTCAATCAATGCATCTTTGCCAACAATGCCATCATTTACTTGAACTACAGTTACGTTCTCATTAGATTCATTCATTGGCTTTTTCCCAACAGTGCCATCACCTTGTTGAACTTTAATTTCTACCAGCTCATCTTCCATCAATGGCTCTTTGTGAACAATGATATCATTTTCCTGAACTTCACTTACTTTCTCATGAGATTCAATCAATGCATCTTTGACTTTGACAGTTTCCATAGATTTCCCCACCTCGTTTATATCATGAGTATCAGCATTTGACGGAGAAATAATTTCTTGGTTAGACTGAGCCACCTTCAGCATTGCAGTTTCTCGTTGCTTGACCTTAAATTTATCAAATAAATCAGAGACTTTAAGCTGTTTGCCAGATTCTTTTGACATATTCTCCATAACAACATCAGTACAAGCACCTGGCATAGAGGTTGATGATTTGAGGCTGGCATTAAGAGCATGGATAGCATTTTCCACTCTCTCAAGAGATAAAGGTATAGACTCCAAGGATTTGTATTTAGAAACCTCGTCAATAAAGTTACCAACTTTTAATGGGATTCCCAAAAGAGATGCTGGAACCTCGAAATCCTTGGACTCAATAGAATCAACCTTCTTGTTAAGTTCAGATATGATGGTGCTTAGGCCTTTAATGATAGCAGGAATATCTATCATATCCTTTGGCAGCTCTAACTTTATGTTACTAACTGCTTGAGTTAGTTCCGCAACTTTGCAACTGATTTCTTTTTGTTGGCCTGATAAATTATTGAGGTCGGTTAAAAACTTACCGTTGAAATCTTCACGTGTAACTAATTTGCCAAGTTCAGGTTTAAGAGACTCCAAAAGCTTTGAAGAAATATCAGAAACGGATGGATAAGATAGTCGAGATTTTAACACAACTATTTCTTGATCAGCTAACTCCTTTTCTTTCTTCAGCATTTCAATCTTAGATTCAAGATTGAGAAGTTCATTGGATAGATCACTTATACGCTGAGACTTTGGTGACGGGGGATGATCAGAAGACAATTCAGGAGATGCTTCAAAGACATGATCCTCATCATGGTTACCTCCATGTGCCGGAGAATGGAAACTTTCATCATCATGCTTACCTCCATGTGGTGGAGAGTTGTAACTTTCATCATCATGGTTAACTCCATGTGCTTGAGACTGGTAACTTTCATCAACATGCTTACCTCCATGTGCTGGAGACTTGTAACTTTTATCATCATCGTTACCACCATGTGCTGGAGACTGCTTACTTTCATCATCATGGTTACAACCATGTGCTGGAGACTGCTTACTTTCATCATCATGGATACCTCCATGTGCTGGAGACGAGAAACTTTCATCAACATCATAATCGTCTAAAATCATTACAGGCTCATCTTCATTGGCAAATTTACCAATACTATTATGATCAATTGTACTTGGAAGTAAGCACAATAATTCTTTGGAGTCAATGTCATCCAAATCAGACATGCTTTCATCAGACATTTCCAAAGAGCAGTCATAAATTGAACGATAATCAAATGCCTGCGGATCGTCTTGATGTAGAACCAGTGAATCAATTGAAGTACATTTGTTAATATTATCTTCAGATGCAAATATAGGAACAGTTTTATCAATTTCTTCAGAGTCAGAGTTCTGATTTTGAGATGCTGTTGTAATATGTTGGGATGATGATAATGCACACACTTTACTAATGGACTGTACCTGAGAATCCAATTCAGGTTCCTGATGAAAAGTTATCAAATAATTAGGACCACATATACTGACATTATCTTCAGTTGCAACTATAGGTACAGATTTATCAATAGCTTCAGATTCAGAGTGCATAATAACAGATTCTGAAATATTATGCTAGGATGATGAAACAGGACAAAAACTACTAATGAGTCCTGAGAACAAAGTTCAGATTCTGAACTACTATACTGGGATGATGAAACTGGACAAACACTACTAATGAGTTTGGCCTGAGAACAAAGTTCAGATTCTAAACTACTATACTGGGATGATGAAACTGGACAAACACTACTAATGAGTATGGCTTGAGAACAAATTTCAGATTCTGAACTAATATGCTGGGATGATGATAATGGACACACACTACTAATAAGTTTGGGCTGAGAAAATAATTCAGATTCTACATGAGAAGTGGGGAGACTTACCTGGGCCTTGTCCATAATCTTTTGAATTGATTTTTGTTTCTTTCTCCCTTTAGAAGATACGGTGCCCTGTTTTTTTCCATGCTGACTGTCAATGTTACGTCTTTTAACTCTGCTCTTTCGACGAACATTCTTAACTACATGCATTATTGAAACTTCCTTTTGCACATCTTCAGATTCTGAACTTGCGGCTGTACCAATATCGTCGGTGGAAATTTCTGAAGCACAAACAGACAACATATGTGGGGTCAAGGGAGCTCCTACAACGATTGGTTGAGAAATTGAAAAGTAGTCATCGCTGAAGGTGGGTGTGTCTATGGTTTTAGAATTACTTGTACGGTATGAAGGGCCCATTTGGAATTCCATGACCAAGGATATAAACCTGGTATAGTTCATAACATCACCCCTGATCTTCTTCTTCAACTTTTTTACCAAATCTTCATATATGATTCTCCCAAAGTCAATTGACACCCCATTAGCCAGACCATACATAACAATCTCATGCATTGAATTATTTTGATCATACCCACCAGTGTTACCTCCAATACACTGAATGATTAGGGTCATTAACAGTTTCCAATTTGGGGGAAGTCCTCTCTTTCTAAGGGTTCCGGTTAGCTTATCAGTGTAGCCAATATTGCCAAAGAAAATTTTAGTAACCTTACCATCAGGATTTGCCTCATACTGTTGAGGGCCTTTTAAGTATTTTGCTCCTATAGCCTCTCAAAAGAAAGAGACGCCGAATTCAAGATTAGTACTACCATTTTCAACTGTGAATTTGATTGTGTTTGATTCGGTGACAATGGCAGTGTACCAGAATTTCTTTAGGTAACTCTCATACTGGAAAGAAGGTTTTAGGGTGAATGTCTTTCGAATACAACATTTTTCAACAAAAGTGAGAACATCTTGAAAGAATTCTTTGTTTATGGTAGGGTTGAGGTTGGCAACAAAGTTATTAGGTTTAATCTTGATTTCATCTATTGAATAAATCATTTGATCCGCCTTTTGGAGTTGTTGTGCATCTTCTGGATGAATGACACTTAGGGCAAAGAGGTTGGGTTACTTGGGATGATGAATCCATTGTAGTTTTTCTGATTGATGATTTTGTTAATGTTAAGGCTAGACACAATGCATCGGTCGTGATATTCGG
Source organism: Artemisia tridentata subsp. tridentata (assembly GCA_021014915.2). Classification (NCBI taxonomy): domain Eukaryota; kingdom Viridiplantae; phylum Streptophyta; class Magnoliopsida; order Asterales; family Asteraceae; genus Artemisia; species Artemisia tridentata. The sequence continues at coordinate 375,757,182 of CP139505.1, forward strand.
TCGACACACAATCGATCGATCGTCACCTTTGTGGAGTATAGGTCGCGACCGAATTTTAGAAATAGTTTGCCACATTTCGGTCCTAGACTCGACCGAACAAACAATTTACACTTGTTGCTTTTTGATCCAAAACGTGTAACCTTTTTTGATTTTTAGCCGTTTGTGAGTAAAAAAAAAAAAAAAAAAAATTTTGAACGTTACAACCAAAGTTAGATGCAACGGTTTAAAATTTTTTTTGCCTTATATATACTCCAAAGAAACACAATCAAAACACACAATCTCACAATTACTAGCAATCAAAATGTCTAAGAAAACACCACAACAACAACCAAAAGGCCGAAAATCCCGTTTACCACAACAAAACATCCCGCAACCATCACCGGATTCGACTTTCCGGTTAACCGGTGTATCACCAACGATCAATTTCCGACCTCGTTCTCTTGATTATGAATCTCAACAATCTCCACAACAACAACAATTCAATGCATTTGCTATAAATCGTAATACTAATCGTCCATTTGTTCCACCGTATAACCAACAACCACAACAACCACCACAACCACAACAACCACCACAACCACAACAAAGCCACTCCCGTCGAAGCCAACAATCTATGTATGGCTCCCCCGAATCGTGTTATCGTCCAACAATGGACTCATCAACGTCTTCCTATTCTAATTATCAAAATTATTCTCCGGCTAACCGCATCAATCTTGATGCTTGTGATTTTTTGGATCAATTAGACAACAATCCGAATTTTTATGCTGGAGGCGGTTCGGGTTATCCGAGTCAACAAATGTCACCGGGTTATCAAGGTTCGGGTCACGGATCGTATCACGATTCACTGGGTTATGTAACGTTTTAATTATGAATAAAATTTTTTTTTTTGTTTAAAATGTTAAAAAAAAAAAAAAAAAAAAAAAAAAAAAAAAAAATGGAACTCGGTCGCCCCCACTGTGGCACTGAATCGCCTGCAGGTCGCTGGAGAGAGAAAGCTGACGTGGCAGGAAAAATGGAGGGGATTGACCCACTCCATTGTGTCTAGCCTTAAAAAATTGTTTGGTAAAATGTGAGTGTTATTGAAAAAGATAATCTGAAATTCAGAATGTCTAATGGGTCGACCCTTTTTTAACAAAATAAATCTTTGGAAAAACCAAACCCGTATGGTTTGCAACACCCGGGTTGACCGGGTCATGTTTCATTTAAAAGTACTGTATATCATTTTTTTATATTTTTATTTTATTATTATTATTATTTTTATTTGTAATGAAAAAAGTAACATTAATATATTAACTATAAATGTTTGCACAATGGGTTTGGTAAAATAAGCCAATGAATTGATATACAGCAGAGAAAATATAAATTTCGTACTAACTACTTATAAATCGAGGTTCTAAACAGTGTGAGGCATGGCGTAGCGGCATAAGCAAGCCTCAAACATTAAGAAATATATGGAGAAATCATAGCATTTTCTAACCATGATTTAAACCGTTACAAAAGATAAAATCTTTTTAAACGACGTTAAATTCAAAAAAACTATCAATGCATGTAAGCTTATTAATTTCTTAAAAATAAAATCTTTTTAATCGGATTTAATTAAAAAAAGGCCATTCACGACTCGCGCATTTTCACACCTCATCACACGCCATGCCTTAAGCCAACACATTGGGGTATTGCATAGCCTTGAGGTAACACCTCATGTCGTTGAAGCACCTTAGCACTAACATGGCAAGCCTTTTAGAACCTTGTGTTTTATTATGTCATATATGTAAGATACTAATAATCAAGCATACATGGTTTTGTGGTTAGATTGATTCAAGAATAAAGAAGAAGAAGAATAGTTTAGAGAGAGAAAGAAGATGGGAAACTTTCTAGAGAGAGAAAGAGAGAAAACTAGTGATATTAGATTAATGAAGTGAAAGTTGCAACCCTTCCCACGCTTGGGAAGAGGTATTTATACTACAAATAACTAAACGCCTCTACTAGGCTGTGGTTCGGGCTGACAGTGGGTAAAGACCCGACCCGACACCACAAATACTAACTAATACTAAACTACATATTAACTAAATAAGATAAATACTACGAGCTACACAGTGCTAAACAATACTTGGGGTGACCGAGTCTTCTCTAGGAAAAACGTATTCCTAACAATCTCCCCCTAAGGGAGGTCACCCCGGAAAATAAACTTTGAATTCTAGCACCTAAATCTTTGTCGATATCTTTGTAGCTCGTAGTCTTTGATTCTTCATTGTCATGAACTTTGCGCTTTCAGCAGTGGACTCTAGATGACTTGGTAAATGTGTAGGATGATCTTTGTCGTTACTTTGTGTTCATCATCCTCAAGTCATCTTTGAGTAGAAACGTCTCCATGTGATTTGAACATCTTTATGTTGGCATGCTCACACTTTTCAGGATCATGATCTTCTGCATCAGAGTAGTAGAAGCATAGTTGAAGCCCATTCACTGATCATGATTTCTTTGAATTTGTTGTAGAAGTGTGAGCATGAGGTGATGTATCAGCATCTTTTCTGCAATCTCCAACTTCTTTGTCTCCGGTGGTAGAACGCCTTTCCAACATGCTCATACATATTTGTTGAGTGAATCTCCATGGTTGTATAGATCTGAATACTCCTTTTAGATATTGGTATGAGCGTGTGGAACTAGAGTGATGGTGGTGAAAGTGATAAGGTTGGTATGTTACATTGCATGAAAATAGGTTAGTAATAAACATACCAGCACTTACAGGTTCGGACTTCGAGATTGTCAACAGCATAGTGTGAAGACTTTCTCTAATCCTTACCAAGGCCGTTCCCAATCAGATACCCTCGAAAGGGCTTTCACTGACATACCGAAGTACATCAACGATTAGGTGAGTCACTGGAGATCACCCCACGACTGTAGACCATGTACGAACACCACCACGAACACTAAGCGTAATCCACAAGAGATTACCGAAGTGACCTGCTGTCAGGGCTGTTCGATGTTGACCCTGGCAGGAGTTTCCACTCAATCATTGGAAAATACATAAGTATATTCCCTCATAAGTGTTCTTGGCAGATTGCTAAGATCTGTGAAGGACTCAAAATATTACATCTGGTGTCCTTAATGTTGAACAACCAGTGTAGAAAGATTAAGTGTTCCTAAGAGATCTTTTGATGCATCTCGTGGCTCTAGACTCAATAGTGCATTTTGGTTATCTTATGCGGAGACTAGGGAGGGGTCTCCTGTTTCAATATCAACCATCTCTAAGAGATAGTCGATAGATTACACCGGTTCCCCGTGAGAATGAAACAAGTTCTTTTAAGAGAACTTGAGTGGTTAGAAGGTTTAGTGCAGTGCGTCACTGGGTCCATGACGTCTTGTCTTCAATACCGGTGTTACCTTAGTAACCACCAGTAGCATATGAATTGAACCCGGTTTCTGCCCTAAGGTTGAATAAATGGAGGGCTATTTCTTTTCACCCTTTCTAATTTCATTTCTTTTTAATTCTTCAACCCCTTCAGTGCTTACCGAGACTTCATCACTAGAACCTTGTTGGGTTTGTTCCAGTCCTAGCTCTATCTCAGTCGGCACTTTTCCCTTTCTCACTTTTCTCCTTTTTTCAATCATTCCTAAGGACTTCTATTCTATCTAGTGGATTGTCCCTGGGAAGATCCCTCCGGTTCTGGTGGATCATGGGAACTCATACCTAACCTTACCATCCTTATAACTTCATGCATTAAAGTAAACTGGTCGGTCTTTTGGTATCTTTCCACAATCGCCATGTAACCAAATCATTGAAAATTCTCTCAAAGTGCTTATGATTAAGAAACTCATTTTCTAACACTTTGAGAGTTTTATACATTTTCAAATGCTCCCCCTTAACATGTGCTCATAGGTTTTAGATAGAAATTTGCACATGTCGGGGTGAGTTGCACTTTTGAATTGATCCACCTCCAGTGAACATGAACAGGCATTCGAGACACGCTTACATCACTAGTTAGACTAGCTTGAAGTTATTACCCGACCTGATCACATCCACAGAAGGTTTCTCGAAACGGTACATTCTACTCAGACTAGTCCTCTTCGAGACACGCTTACATCACTGGTTAGACCAGCTTGAAATTATTACCCGGCCAGGACTAGTCCTTTCGATTCATGATAGCTTTGTTTCGTCAATTCTTTGAGTCAATTCTGAGTCACGATCTCATGAGATGACATCCATTTGTTCACCACTAGCCACTTGCTCCCCCTCAATATGTGCCTCAATATTTCAAAGATTTTTAACACATACGGAGAGCATACATTTAAAGTTCAAAACATCACATTTTATCAGGTTTCATATTTAAATCACATTCTCTCCCCCGATCAAAAAATTTCAAATCATTTGAGATTTTGTGATCCCAATTGATTTAAATTAGTTTAGGAACATGGGAGAAAATGTGGTCAGATTTTAACATGTACTGATTCTGAGACGAATTGTTCACTGCTGCTGGTGCACAAAGTTTTGAAAGGTGCTGAAATTTTGAGCTAATACGCTCCCCCTCAATTAATGACCCGTTTTCTATTTAAAGAGCTGTAGTCATTACATTGAGCGGTAGGTATTAGTGAAAATTTAAGTCCAATTGCCACCTTGTAAACCACAAAATCTCTCTTGAAGAATCATAGATGAGAGAGATTTTGGGATGAAAGAAGCCTTCGCTTCTTATTCCAGAAATGATGCACTGAAGCGTACATCATTTCTATAAATCCGCATACAGTGAAGTACATAAATGTTCCAAATATATAAACAGAAAGTACCAAAGTTACATGACACAACTATTACATCACCACACACAAATTATGCAAAACATATGGTGAGAACTAAATAAAGCGGAACTTTCAGTCAGTTCTTCGTAGGAGCCTGTAGTCACCTTCACGAAGTCTACCACCCGCATAACTTTCCAGACTGCGAAAGATTCTCCTCATTTTCAATCGGTGACGTATGGCGTTGAGGAATCTGTTGTTCATCTTCAAGTCATGATCCGTCCAGTGGTTGGTATATCTTCCTGGCCTGGCTGTGTAGACTTGATATTCTTTCACACGGAAATCCAAAGCCTCATCGACCATTTCCAAGGTACCATCACTATACTTGTGCAGCTCATCATGGCGCATGACTATGGGAGTGTTGTACCTATCTCTGAACACCACAGCCCTTGGAGATTCAATCACAGTGAAATCGGGTACCGGCTCCATATCACCAACTTCCCATCGAGGTCTTGTGAGATTGAGCTGCGTTTGATAACTTTCAATTCCAAGTTGAAAGTCCTCGACACATTTCCGTATGACTAGACCCCTGATCCAAAGAAGTACAGCAAACACAAGCGTCTTCTTTTCATGTGATGGAAGATGATGCAGCTTTCCTTGAAGATGAAGTAGGTACAAATCTTCCAAGTCATTCGCACGAAGATTCTTGAAATCACCTTCAGAGATCACGTAGTCCTGGAGATCTGCCCGGCGGAGAACAATGGTCTTCAAATAGTCATACCCGTAGATGGAGTGTATCTGGACTTTGACAACACTAGATGATTTGGAGCAGTGAGCGAATAGACTTCCTGTCACCTTCAGCCTGAAATCTTTCAATATAAAACTGTTGTTTCTTAAACCACCAGTGAGAGATCCCAAGAGCGGCAGCTACATCATACTCACACTCTTCACCAATCCACATCCTGTCTGGCACTAGTTGTTCCAATCCTTCATCCTTGTAGTATGCAGCCTTCATCTTAGTGATAGACAATGCGTATTGATGCTGCTTTCTGCCGAATCAGAGATATTCAAGATCCTTATTGAAGAAGAACTCAGACTGAATAGTGACATGGCCTGGAGATCCACCCAATGGTAGTGGTTTGCTGTATTTGTAGTTTGTAATGACTTCATCTACTCGATCATTGAACATCTTGTGGCATTCCTCCATCTAGTATTGGAGGTGAGATACATCAGGATGGAAGACTTTGACAATGTTGTATGCTGGTCCTTCCAGATCTTTCTGAGTCAGCTTCGATAATCCTCGCTGCTTACAGAACCATTTAATGAATGTTCCCATATCCCCAGTTTGAGCGAGCAGTGAGTCTTCAGATAGAGGTACGAAGCTGCTAGTGATCGCATCGGCCCAGTTGTTGTCTGTGACCAGTTGAGTGGAGGGAGAGACGGACCAGGTTGGCTCCGGAGTAGTCGAACGATCATCATCAGGTCTCAAGCAAGATTGTATCATTTCCTTAGACAACGAGACTGAGGGCGTGTCATCATCTCTGGTAAGTGATTGCCACCACTTTTCTTTCCTAGGAATGTGAGCTGTAGAGGCATCATCATCATCTTCATCCGAAGATGCTTCAGTATTAGGCACGATAGATTCTTCATTCATAACTTGATCACTATGAGTTGGAGAGGCAACAGAAGTTGTTCCTGTGTCAATGGTGGTACATGCCTCATAAGTGACGTGCTTGGCATGTTTAGAGGATGAAGACTTCTTAGAGTGACCAGTGTGTTGTTTCTTCGATGATGACGATGGAGATGGTGTCGTTGATTGGGAATGATGAGCTTTAGGCTGTCCTGATGTGCCTGTCGGTCCAGATGATCCTGATGGTGGAGGTGGTGGTGGAGGATGTGGTGGTGAATCAGGTGGAGGTGCAGGATGACTCTGGTGTTTCCTTTTTCTTTTCCGTTCTCTCTCCATATCTTTGTTGTGTTGCTCAGTGTAATCTTGTTGAAGTGAGGTTTCTAAGGCTTCATAAAGTTTTGACGTGTGCTTCGTGCCCTTTGTACTGTTTATTCTCGAACAATCGATCCTTCAGTATTACCTTCATGTCAATTGTGGGTAGGTCTCTGAATCGTGATCTAAGAGGAGCTTCCATGGCGAAACTAACAGCTTCTTCGACTTGATCATTGATAGCCGATGAAACTCGACGCTCAATGTTGAGACGTTCCAACTTGTACAACATGTCATCGTGGTTCTTGAGAGTTTATGGTAGATCAAGTTCCCCTATCTTAATTAACTCCACTTCATGCTTTGATAGCTTCTCATTGATGTCAGTGTTGTTGTCAACTATCCCAGCCACAATGTCAAGCAATTCCTCCGGTCCAGGTTTAGGTTTGTCATCGGTGATGGGAGGCGTTGAGGTCTTGGTGGTAGAGATGGATATTGCGGGTGTGGTGATGGCCGGAGTGGGTTCCGTTGTGGTAGTTGCGATAGTAGACCTTGGTGTTGACATTGTGGGAACAGTGGATGTGTCTTACTGAACTGTGACGTCAACCATGGACACGGCCTCTTCTTGATCTTCACCTGACTTGTACAACTCAGTCTCTGTGGGCTTATCCACCAGGAATTGATCACCATATGTTTCAAGATTCTTGAAGGACGCAAGAGTTCCCGTTGAGTAATCAGGTTCCACAGTGAGCTCATGATGATCATCAGCCTTGAGCTTGAGATTCTCTTGTACTTCAGGGTAGGCAGTAGAAACGAAATCATCAATTGGAGGTTCGGTCAATGCTTCCGGTTCTTGAGAGGGCTTGTTGCTGCTTGCTTTCTTCAGTAATTGATCTGGATCCTCATTCTTATGGGACATGACAGTTTCTGCAACTTCCTCCTGTTTATCTGATTCTGAGGCACTTGAAGTTGTCTGTGATTCTGAGTTTGGAGAGTCCCCAACGGTTTCATCAAGCAAAGATGATCCTGGGGATCGCCTTTTGAAGACGTACTGAGTAGTTGTGGACTTGGAAGCTGGAGAGGAGATATTGAGCAGTGTGTGAGCTGCTTGTACTTCTATAACTATCTCTTTGCCTTTGCCCTCGACATGCTCAACCTGTTGTACTTTCCCTGAATTAGGCTCATTGATGCTTACTCCTGTGACAGGTGGTCTAGCTGTGTCTTTAAGACTTGCCTCCACTGCCTGTTGAATCATTACAGCCTCTGCATGAGATGTGTGTTCAGGTTCCAGATCAGCATCACTTGTAATCTCCTTTGTGTTGATACAAAAGTTGGGCGTTCCTTGTTAAGACTCCTATTCTCGTACCAATTAGATCTTAATGCTTGATGGAACCTGCGCACTAAGAAAAAGAGCAGACACCGTTAGGCTTATCGAGGGATTGTCTCCCCCGATTATCCTCCGGCGTGAGAGTAAGTAATCAAAGTTAGGGTTTAGTGAAGAGTTAGGGTTTAGTAAATCGTACCTTTACCGAGGGCCTGGGTGCCCTTTATATACACATGAAACCCTAGTAGGTTTCGTGTTCCCTACTCCTCGGCGTATTCGCCGATATCGGATATTTGGTATATATCCCCTTTATTTAGGAGATACTCCATATCCAATCCGAAAATAACTTTGGGCTTGGGCCTTGTAGGCCCAAACCGTATAACTGGTAGTCCAGTTATCGCCATGGCGGCCCATACGTGGTGGGCTTAAGTATTAGTATTGTTTACTAATCGGGTCCGTGACCCGGGTGTAGACTATACGTCATCATGTCCCCCCAGTCTAGTGTGCGTAGGGTAAAACCTGCGGATGCTAGACTAAAGTCGTGTCGAAATTATTCCCCACGCGTACGCAGGAAGATTTCAAAAATATACCACCAAAAACCCACGTATGATGTATCTAGTCCAAAAAAGTGCAATTCGGGTACCTCGGGAGGTGGAGAGGCTATCCACGTGTCCTGTACCGTCACATCTCCTAGCCACACGATTTGAGTTAGTGGGATACACGTGTCAGTCATCTGTGGTGGGTGGGAAAACTATATAAACTACCGCCTCCATTCACTGTGATATCCACAGTTAAAAAATCACATTTCCACCATTTTTACATCTTCGAATCTGCTATAAAAAAAAATGATAATTCGAAGGTAATAGCGCTGCGCACATTCTGAAACACAAAATGGTGTTACAACTTCAGGATTTCACTTCTAACATAACCGAAGGTGAACTGAATCAGTTCACCTCGGATTACTTTATCCCTTTGGACCTGCACCCCGAGGTACCAGGTCCAAATGACACTATCGCGGATTTCCCCGTAGGGAAGGTGGGGCTATATACGCGCTTTTTCGAGTGGGCGAATCAGCGCGTACCCATTTCCGTGCTGTTGAGTGATATACTTAATTATTACGAGCTCTACATCTCACAGTTGCATTGTATTGGTGCTGGGAAGATTGCCAATTTTGAGGTGAACTGTCGCTTGTTAGCGATTCCCCCGACCCTCCAATTATTTCGCGCGTTCTATCACGCAACGTGGTCAAATGGGTGGGTTACCTTTTCTAAGCGCGTAGGCAAGTTACAATGCTATGTGAAGAAGGTAGATAAACTCAAGGATTGGAGGGAAAAATTCTTTTGGGTTGACGCCACCGTCTTTCCTTCCAATTTTCAATTTCACACCCGTGCCACTCTGTCCAAGGATGAGCGCCCCCCCGAGACGTGGTATAACGCGGATCATGCGGCGATCATTGATGAGAACCGCCTTTCCATCAAACCATATCCGGAAGAGTTCCTGGTGCATATGGGCATCAGTCGCAACTACTTCGAGTTTGAGACAGAGGTTCCCACGTTCTTGGGTGCGGATGGCACGGGTGGGTGCTCCTTCTGTCGTCTTATTGTCATTATTAGTGTAAGCGTTTCTTCGTTTTCCATACTTTATGTAACTTGCTTCTCTTTGTCTACTTTATACGCAGAGATGGATCTTTTTGTGGTTGTTAACCTGGAGACACCACGTTCCGTGACAGTAGGGGTGCGTCCTCTGAAGGAGGGTGAGATGCCCATACTGGAGGCGACGGCTGGGCGTGTTGTGGACTTGGTTGTTCCAGAGTCTGAGGGCTCCCCTGCTGTGGTGGTAGCTGAGCCGTTGCAGGAGGTGGCTCCTCCTTTGCAGCAGGGTCCTGACACTGCGCAGCCTCCTCCCAACAAAACGCTGATCCATTTAGAGGAGACTGACAGTGAAATGGAGGAGTGCTCCCAACTGACGCGCAAGAGAGCGCTTGGTGGTAATGGTGAAGGGTCTTCCAAGAGGCCGCGAACTGAGGCTGAGGAAAGCCCATCTTTTACTGAAGTGCAGATGAAGTAAGTATCTTAGTTATTAGTTATGAACTTTTGTCAAGTTTTACTTTATTCTAACTTTGTTTCTTCGTGTCCTCAGTGTGGATGCTGAGAAGTCTGGTGGAGGTACGTCCATGACTGAGATTGAGAAGGGCGTGTCCTCGTCTCCTCCGCCCATGTAAGTATTTTTTAGCAATCCCTTAGGATTTTGTGTATGCTTGACTGTTATTCGTGCGCTAACCTTGCTTCTTGATCTTTCGTGCATTGAACAGCATGTAGAGGACGCTGGCGTTGTAGATGGAAGTGCGTCACCCAAGGGGAGTCCCTTTCTGGATGGGGTGCCTTCACCAAGGGATATTGGAGGAGAGTCAAGTCCGTTTGACTCTATGATGGAGGAGCTGGCCTCCATCGCTGTGCGCCAGTCCGAGCTGGTGGCGCAAGCCAGGGTGCGCCAGTCCGAGGAAGTTTCCAGACTGCAGGCGCAGTTAGCGTCTGTGCAGGCTGAGTTAGCAAGCTCTAAAGCTGAGCAGCTGAGCTCCAAGGCTAAACTGGAGCGCGCAGAAGCGTCTGCGCAAAGATTGGCTGAGGGGAAGCTCTTAGTGATGGCTGAGCTGGAGCAGGAGCGTGCTGATGCGGACCGTCAGAGGCGTAACTCTTTATGGGCGCTGAAGTACTTGCAACAGAATAGGAGCAAGCACTTTGCCAACATTGGGGAGTTCCGTAGCCGAGTGGAGCTTGCGCTGAAGATGCAAGAGGAGAAGCTCCGCAGGCTCAGCATCGAATATGATGAGGAGCTATACCCCCATATGGTTCAATCCGTGGCTGAGCGCAGGTACATGCTGCTTTATCTCTTTATAACTTGTGTATATTTAGACCCTCTTTCTTATTAACACTTGTGTTATTCAGTAGGTGGTTGATCAGTCATGGTCTTCGCCTGGCTGCCATGTGTACGCTGGAGCATCCCGAGGTCACCACGTCCTTTGGAAAGGTTGCGGAGTGCGCTATTGCGCACGGTGAGACCTTGGCCGCAAACAAGCTTGCTGAGGCCGAGTTGTTGACCGTGCCGCTTGCCGAGGTCCCTGGGTACAAGGCGAATGCCCATGCTGAGCTTGTTGCTGCCATGGAAGAGCTAAAAAGGCTTGAGCTTCCGCATATCGCTCGTTTGGAGCGTGATCAGGATCAGCCTATCAGCGTGATCATGGCGGGGCTCACTCTTCCCAGGCATCTGTAGGATAATGCAGATCAGCAATTGGACTTCTACTTGAAGCCTGACGTAGCGCAGTTGAAGGTACCCATTTTTGCTCAGCCTCGTGACATTCTGAATCCTTTCCGTATTGAGAAAGAGATTTCTTTGCAAAGGTCTCTAAATGCTCATGTTTCCAGAGTCGCAAGAAAGAAAGGCGTGAAAGGGAAGGCCATTCTGTGCGGCATAGGCGCTGCGCATCTGCCTAGATCCGACGGTGTGCCTGTCTCCGTGGCCACCGTTTCCCTTGACGATGCAGAGTTGTTGAAGCAACTCGAGGATGCAAAGGAAACGGCTTTGAGTGGGGGCTCCAGCCAGCTAAGGCGTACATATAGCATTTAGCTTTTTTGTACAAGTCTTTTGTAGAAACGTATTCTATATATAAAAAGGTTGCTTTTGTACTTAGTGTTTTTACAACTTCCAAATACTTATGCTTTTGAACTCGTAGTTCTTATATGACTTATGTATCCTTGCGTGAAGATATCTTTAAGTGTCTAAGCGTACTTAGAAAAGAAGAATCATAATTATGTATGAATTTCCTTAAGTAAGGACCGTAGTCGTGTATTGATTTTTTCCAACTTTAATGAAAAGAAAGGAGTCATAGTCGTCTATATATTTTTGTAAGTTTACTTGTCGTATTTTACTTTAAGGAATCAAGAGTCTTGATTTCCTGAGTTGTTAAACGCGCACAGTGTGCCATAGTGCGCATCCGTCGTGGGGTGCGTAAGGAACTTGCGCCAACGTCTTGAGCGCAAGGTGTTTAACAAGGATTCGTGATCCAAAGTTGATGGGTTTGCAACCCTCTTACTCAACGAGTTGTTTATTAGGTTTACTCATCCTTTCTGCCATCGTGGGTCTTAGTGTGTGCATGCACGCCATGTAGGCAGGATTATAACAATATTGAAACACAATAATGAAAGATGCAAACAATAGAGTTAAATGTGTTATGGAGTTAGCTAGAAACCATAACGTTTTATTAATACTTGCAAGTTTTTCAAAATTAAAAGACAATTTCTTATGGAAAGAAAAATTAAAAAATATACGACAATTATTGGGCACGTACTAGAGTGCATAGTTGTCCGTGCGTGGGCCGTGGCCTATACTAAAGGTAGCATTTCTTGAGATTGCAGATATTTCAAGTGCGTGGTAGCTCGTGGCCCTCCGTATTACGCAGCTTGTAGGCGCCGTTGCCTAGTGCTTCTGTGACTTCGTAAGGTCCTTCCCATTTGGGTCCAAGTTTTCCCGTGTCTTCTGCGTGGCTCGCGTCGTTTGCACGGTAGACGAAGTCTCCTGGCCTGAAAGAGTTGTTTCTGACCTTTGCGTCATAATACTTATTCATTTTTGTTTTTGCCTTTGCTTCGCGTATGAATGCGCGTTCGCGCTTCTCTTCTAATAGGTCCAAGTCTATGCGCCGCTCATCATCATTTGTTGTGACATTCACTTCCGCTGTGCGGATAGTTGGCATTCCAATCTCGGCTGGTATGACAGCTTCTGTCCCGTAGACAAGAGAGAACGGTGTGTCGCCCGTGCTGACTTTGATTGATGTGCGGTGCGCCCATAAAACGTGTGATAGTTCCTCCGCCCATCTGCCTTTGTGTCTGTCCAAGCGCGCTTTGATTCTTTCACCCAAACTGCGGTTCGCGCGTTCAACCAGACCATTAGTTTGTGGGTGTTTAATTGACGCAAAGTGTTGCGTGATATGCAATTGTGCGCACCAATCTCTGAATGGGTTATCACAGAATTGTTTTCCGTTATCCGAGATGATTTCCCCAGGTAATCCGAAGCGACATACAATGTTGTCCCAAACGAATCGTTTGACTTGGTTGCCTGTTATGCTGGTCACTGCCTTCGCCTCAATCCACTTAGTGAAGTAGTCAATGGCCACTATAAGGAACTTTAATCCTCCTGCTGCGACAGGAAAGGGGCCTGCGATGTCAATGCCCCATTTATAAAATGGCCATGGAGAGGTGATGGGAGTTAGTTCTTGTTGTGGTCGGCGCGGAATATGTCTATGCACTTGACAGTTGCTGCATTTCCGTATCATATCGCGCGCATCACGATGCATGGTGGGCCAGTAATATCATGACCTCAAGGCTCGTGCTACAACGGACCGTGGTCCTGAGTGCATACTGCATGAGCCAGCGTGGATTTCTCTGAGCACATAGTCTGCTTGAAGGGGTCCAACACAACGCAGCCACAGTTGCAGGAAAGAGCGCCTATATAGGACGCCATCTCGAAGTTCAAACTTCTGCGCTGTACGCCGTATCCTTCGAGCGTCCTTCTGCTCCTGGGGTAGTATGCCCTTGCTGATGTAGTTGATGATGGGTGTCATCCATGTAGGATTTTCCTCTTCTATCACCGTGGATATTTCCATCTCTACGATTGACTTGTTTTTCAAGGTTTCCACCAATACTTGTTTTGATAAATGCGCAAAACTGGTGGATGCAATCTTGCTCAGCGCATCTGCTTTCCTGTTTTCACCCCTGGGAACCTGCTTGATGGTAAACCTATCGAAGTTCTGGATCAGAGATTTGGTTTTTTCGAGGTATTGGATCATGTGTTCCTCCTTTGCTACATATTCGCCTAACACGTGGTTAGCAACTAGCCGTGAATCGACGTTCGCTTCTAGGTTGCGTGCACCCATTTGAGTTGCGATGCGTAACCCAGCCAGGAGTGCTTCGTATTCTGCCTCGTTGTTCGTGGCTGTGAATTCAAAACGCAGTGCGTAGGTGAATTCATCTCCTTCTGGGTTAGTGAGAATAAGACCACCTCCTGATCCATCTACGCATGAGGATCCATCGGTGAATAGAATCCATGGTTCTTGAGGTTCCCCCTTGCTTGTCGCAGGTGTAGTGTCAGTATCTGGCTTCTCAATGATGAAGTCGGCCAATATCTGCCCTTTGATTGCAGTGCGCGGTCTGTATGATATGTTATGCTCACCCAGTAACACACTCCATTTTTGTAGGCGTCCCGATGCGTCGGGTCTCGAGATAACTTGTTTGATGGGTTGGTCTGTGATAACAGCTATTGGGTGCGCCTGGAAATACCTGCGCAGTCTTTTCGCTGCAAACACTAAGGCTAGGACCAACTTTTCCATTGCAGTGTAGTTAATCTCTGTCTTCTTGAGCGCCTTACTAACAAAATAGATGGGTGTTTGGACGGAGTTCCTGTCTGTCAGTAGCACTGCGCTGACTGCTCCCTGAGTCGCAGATAGGTACATGATCAGCTCTTCCCCTGGTCGGGGCGCGACAAGCTTTGGAAGCGCTGCTATGTGTTGTTTGAGCTGTTGGAAGGCTTCTTCTGCTTCCGCGGTCCACCTGAAGTCTCCCTTTTTTGTGCACTTCTTGAGTGTTTTGAATAGGGGAAGTGACTTGTCCGCTGATTTGGATAAGAATCGGTTCAGTCCGGCTAGCTTGCCGTTTAGTGACTGAACCTCCTTCAGTGTGCGCGGTGAGGGGAGGTCAATGACTGCTTGGGTCTTCTCTGGGCAAGGCTTGATCCCATCAGGTTCTATCAAATACCCGAGAAACATGCCTTCTGTAGCGCCAAATGTACACTTCTTGGGGTTCAATTTCATGTTGATTCTTCTCAGTGTTTTGAACGTTTCCTCCATGTCACGCACTAGTTCTTCCTCTGTGTGGCTTTTGATGACGAGATCATCGACGTATACTTCCAAGTTGCGGCCTACTTGTTTCTCGAACGCAGTGTCTACCAATCGTTGGTATGTTGCTCCTGCGTTCTTTAAGCCAAAGGGCATCTTTGTATAGCAGTAGACCCCTTGACTTGTGTGGAAGGCCGTTTTTTCTTCATCTTCCTCCGCCATTTGAATTTGGTGGTATCCCTTGTATGCGTCCAGGAAGCATTTGAAGGGATATCCACACAGAGATTCGATCTTCCAGTCTATCTCCAGTAGCGGGTAGCAGTCCTCTGGACATGCTTTGTTGAGGTCTGTAAAGTCTACGCACATTCTCCAACTGCCATCGCTCTTCTTTACCATTACTGGGTTGGAGAGCCAGTCATGGTAGTAGACTTCCCGCATGATGCCTGCGTCTACTAGTTTGTGTACTTCTTCCAGGATGGCTTTTGCGCGGTCTGGAGCTTGTCCGCGCTTTTTCTGTCGTATTAGAGGATATCCTTGTCGGATTTGCAGCTTGTGTTCCGTGATAGAGCGTGGCACTCCTGTCATATGCTTTGGTTCCCATGCAAAAATATCTAAGTTATTTTGCAGGAGTGCGCATATAGCTGCTTTGCCTTTGTCAGACAGAGACCCGCCAATAGATACCTGTTGATCCGGGTAGTCAGGGTGAATGGCGACCCTTAGGTTTGGGACTTTGATTGCGCGCTGTTCTGGAACATCGCCTACTTCGTTTGTCACTGGGTTGCATTCTTTGGGTGGTATGGTGGTATTGTAAAGAGTGACAATACCTCCTTCCACTGGGAACTTGAGCATCCCATGCGCTGTGGATGGCACGGCGCGGATGGATGATATTCCAGGTTTCCCGATGATGCCGTTATACGGAGAGGGGGATCTGATTACCATGAAGTTCATCCAGGTGACTGTAGAGTGTGGTTTGTCACCAACTTCTACAAGTAGACGTAATTGCCCCATGGGCCATATCTTCTCCCCTGTGAAGCCAGTCAACGACGTTGTGGCTGGGATCAACTGACTCTATATCTCAGGTCGCAGCTTCTTGAAATAGTGTTCATATATAATATCAGCGGATGCACCTCCATCTATATACATGCGACGGATGTCGTGACCCCCCGTATGTATTTCAATGGTAAGTGGGTCCGCTACTGCGTTGTTCGCAGTCAGGGGGGGGAAAGAAATTTCGTTTCCCTTAGAGAACCTTTGACTGACTCTCTGTCTTGTCGCGCGCTGCCATGGCTGTATCATGTAGATGATATCTGCCTTTTCTTTTGATGTCTCTTTCTTGGCCCCTGGTTTTGGTTTGTCTTTCCCTTCTCTGATGTTCTTTACGAGGTGGTCCATTTTTCCTTCCTTTACCAATTTGTCAATCAATTGGCGCAGTTGGACGCATTCATTGGTTGTGTGGCCTTTCTGTCCATGGTATTCGCAATAACCATTCCCTGTGCGCCGATCCTCTGGGGTGCGCATTGGTGGTGGTCTTGGAAAATTTGCACCTTCCGTCGCGAATATCTCCTTTGGAGTTTTTGTTAATGGGGTGTACTTGTCGTTTCCCCTTCCGCCCCCTTGGGTGCGATAACTTTTGTTACGATGGCCACTCTGGTCATTGGATTGTCTCCTTGACTCGTCTTGTGACCTATGGTTCGAGTAGCCTTTCTTGCTATCCGCAGCGGCCGCTTCTCCTTGGACGAAGGACCTCGTGCGCTTCATGAGTTCGTCAAAGGTTAGGGGAACCTTATCGTTTAACTTTTTAATCAAATCTGGGTTATTGATTGCATTCATAAAACCCGATATTTTTAGTATCTCTGGGCACGCCTTGACTTGCATGCATTCGTCCTTGAAGTGTTCCATGAAAGCGCTTGTGGATTCCCCTTGTCGCTGTTTAACCCTAGCGAGTTCGACAGGGTTTTTGGCGCACTTCTTCCTTTGACTAAAGTTTAAGCGAAACGCCTTGCGCAACTCTTCAAACCCATCGATGCTTCTACGTGGAAGCTTGCTAAACCAGTTGCGCGCATTCCCTACTAATGTAGAGTTGAACATATGGCACCACACAGGTTGTGGCCAATTTTCGATAGTGGCTGCTGATTCGAAAATTTTTAGGTGATCATCAGGATCACCTGTCCCATCATATGTTTTGACGTTAGCAGCCATGCGCCTTTTCTTATTCTCCGAAAAATCGCTGATGCGCCTAGTAAACGCATCAACCTTTTGGCGACTCCAGGGAAGAGACATGTCTTCGTCTTCCTGGTCGCGGTATTTTCCTCTTGATTTCCAGTGTCCAGTTTCTTTGTCCTCGTTGTCCGAGGAATCACTTGAGGATGAGCGCACTCTTTTGCGATGCTTGCGTCGACTATTATCAGAATCTGAGCTTGTTCCTCTGCGGCGCTTGCGCCGACTATCATCAGAATCAGAGCTTGAAGGGCTTTCACTTGGGGAACACCGTCGCCCAAGCCTATCCTGAATCCTGCGACTGCCAAGCCTAGCGTGGACATTGGCGCGCCGTTCCCCCTCTTCATGCTCCTCCAGATGTTGAAGATCGGCTGCTTCATCATCCATAACCCTCCTTCCAATCCTGGTAAACACTGGTTGTTTGCGGCTATCCTTCTCGCGTCTTTCCCTTCGGTAGCGCGGTGGGGATGTCTCATGCTCAGGGTCAAAGTTGAGTCTGGCGTGCAGACTTTGGCTTGACCTCTTCTTTGCCTCCTCTCGCATGAGTGCAGCCAAGGCTTCGTTGTTTTGAGATACAAAGTCGCTTGGCGCCAATTCGGGAGTGACTCCTTCTAGCGCGATGGAGTCTGTTTCCAAGACAAGATCCTTGTTTCGGATAGGCGCATTGGGAGGCTCAGTGCAGTTCACCTCTGGCATGGCAAGAGGAGTGCGCTCCAGTTCTATCGCGCTAGTACTTGTTGTAATAGCGGGGGTATAGTCCTGGTAAGTGATTCCACTGTAGGAAAGACCAGATCTGAGTGCGCTCCTAAGCTTCTAGGCGTGCTGGTTGTCCCAGAGGCCTGCTTAGAGGTTGCATCCGTTTGATGCTTCTTCCCTAGTGGATCATCATGCGCTTTCTTCCCATGCGGACTCTTGTGACTTCCGTGTTTCGTCATTCTAGTTCTTGGTAAAATTCTTAGTGTAGGGTCCCACGGATGGCGCCACTTGTTGATACAAAAGTTGGGCGTTCCTTGTTAAGACTCCTATTCTCGTACCAATTAGATCTTAATGCTTGATGGAACCTGCGCACTAAGAAAAAGAGCAGACACCGTTAGGCTTATCGAGGGATTGTCTCCCCCGATTATCCTCCGGCGTGAGAGTAAGTAATCGAAGTTAGGGTTTAGTGAAGAGTTAGGGTTTAGTAAATCGTACCTTTACCGAGGGCCTGGGTGCCCTTTATATACACATGAAACCCTAGTAGGTTTCGTGTTCCCTACTCCTCGGCGTATTCGCCGATATCGGATATTTGGTATATATCCCCTTTATTTACGAGATACTCCATATCCAATCCGAAAATAACTTTGGGCTTGGGCCTTGTAAGCCCAAACCGTATAACTGGTAGTCCAGTTATCGCC
Source organism: Artemisia tridentata subsp. tridentata (assembly GCA_021014915.2). Taxonomy (NCBI): domain Eukaryota; kingdom Viridiplantae; phylum Streptophyta; class Magnoliopsida; order Asterales; family Asteraceae; genus Artemisia; species Artemisia tridentata. Next base: position 375,775,661 of record CP139505.1, read on the forward strand.
ATGGCGGCCCATACGTGGTGGGCTTAAGTATTAGTATTGTTTACTAATCGGGTTCGTGACCCGGGTGTAGTCTATACGTCATCACTTTGTCTTTGCTTTCTTTGACCCTGACTTCTTGCCCTCACTACCGTGCTTAACCTTCTTGGTTTGATCTGAAGAAGCCGCTGCTGCAGATCCTCCTTTGCGTTTCTTAGACGTAGACTTGTCAGATTTGGAGGAGACGGATTGTTCACCGGCTGAAGTAGCTTGACTTTCTGTCAACAGCTTGAGATACTCACTGTAGTATGGAGCTGTGAGTATGGTGCGAGTGAGTAATGCCTCGGGTATTGCCATACCAAAGACTATGTGAGAAGATCTTTTGGCGGTGTACTTGAGAAACCCAACCGCGTGTTCGTCAGAAGTATGATGTAGTGCTGATTCTTTTCTAGAATGGAAGTGGAGTGTTTGATGAAGTTTAGAAATAATCAGCTTGGTGAAACGGATGCTTGGTATTAGAAGTTTGGTTAATTTCTTTTTCCCATCCGTGTTTGCATCATGTCTTGCCTTATCTTCAAGAAACGAATGAATGGAGTGAGAGAACTCTTCCCAGATTCGCTCAACAAAATCAATATCCTTCCCGTTAACAATTCCCTAGAGAATCTGAAGAGAAGGAGCTCGAAGTCTTTCGTATCCAAAGGTTTTGCCAGTAAGATACAAATTGATGAGAGTTATGATGGTTCTCCAAGGCTGGTACATATCATTGGTAATGACTGCGGATAGTATGGAGACATCTGTTGGGTAACCCAGTTCTTTCACGAAGTTCAAGAGAGCCGCTGGATTTGGTGGAGCAGTGTACTCTACATTGTCACCAGTCGGCATGATTTCAAGCGCACTCCCAGAGTCTCTTTATTGATACTCACCCATAGCTCATCAAGTTGACATTTGTAGGTACCGGTAGCCTTGTCATAGCGAATGGTGTTCCAAAACTGTTGGATGTAAATGGATGGGATGGTTGAGGACCCAGTGAATGCTGGGAAGAAATTGGTATGCTTCAGTAGATCTAGTGCCATTTTGAATATTGTGTGGTTATGGGGCTTGTCTGCCTTCAGATAACAGTTGCTTTTGCCAATGGCTACCCATTTGTTGAATGGCAGGATCTCATCATCTGAGCGAGTAGGAGGACCAGTTTCAAGATCAGATGATCCTTCAATATTAGTGTCTGTCATTATATCTGAATATACCAAAATTTCACAAAGAAGGACAAATGTATGTATACAAGTCAGATACAAGAGAACCCCGATGGCACAATATGAGGATGATATCAGTCGAGTTACATAAGTCCCATGAATAATGAAAGCACTATGGTAGGAACACAAGCAACTCACAGATAGCACATATTGGACTTAAACACTAACCAGATGCACAGTTAATCGCTAGCATATATATAAACGTTGAACCGAGTTAAACGCTGAACCGAGTTAAACGCTAACCGAGTTAATCGCTAACCGAGTTAATTGCTAACCGAGTTAAACGCTTAACAGAGTTAATCACTTAACAGAGTTAATCGCTTAACAGAGTTAATCGCTTAACCGAGTTAATCGCTTAACCGAGTTAATCACTGTCAGAGTTAATCGCTAGCAAGAAGACCTGAACTAAACGCTATCAAGAAACCTTACTTAATCGCTATCAAGAAACCAGACTTAATCGCTATCAAGAACATTGACTAATCCAGCAACTATTCCACAAATACGCATAACCCCAAACATAATACCTACTTAATCGCTATCAAGATTAACATGAACACATTCAAAACCATCCCATTACACGCAAACGAGAGCATATAAAACACCATCCATTTAATCGCTATCGAGACCACACAAGACAAAAACAACACGACATACGACATACTCTCATGAGATTAAAATCACATTCAAAGCAGGTATCAATGAACTAACCTATTTTGCAGCAGATTCGAAGATAATCGACACCTATACCAAATCCATTTCAAATGATTTAGTTAATACGCAAGACAAGGTTATGAGACATTAGTCATGATTAGTGAAATCAAACAAACCTAGTGATCTTATTAACTGAAACGATTCGGAGTGAGGATGGCAGCAGCGATTAGTTCGAGAGAGAATAAGTGTGTGTGTGAAAAGATAATCAGATGAAGTGGTGACCCAAGTGAGTTAATCGCTTACTATGTGAACTTAACTATTGCAAAATGGCAAAACTGGTCGTTGAATTTAATAATCACCAAGCAATCTTACACAAAAAGTCAAAAAACACCCCTTGCACTTAATAGAATACAGGTAAAACACGAGGCATACTCATAAGGGCTATCAATGGGGCAACACAAGGAACACACAAATTCGAGCAGACAACAACAAATAAACAAAATTTTCATGCATCAATAATCAATAACTATCACTCCCCCTCAAGCAATGACTTGATTGAGAATCAGAGTACATTGATTGACATATGAAGGGTGAAAGATGCAAGAATTCATAGAATGATAGATAGGCCTGGATATAAAGTAATCCTTGAAAAATAATGAATCATGAAGCACAGGTTACCATATGAAGTAATGGTAAAACAAAAAACATGTTTTGTAATTCTGTTCGAACTTCATTTAAAGAACCATGTCATTATTTAATGACATTTCTAGTACCGTAAATGTTATTGATGCCAGAAAAAACATGCCTATTGCAGAACATAAATGTAATACCTTATTCTATATAAAGAAAAAATTATTTATTCTGTATTGTATGATATATGTACAAGGATACGGGAAGAATAAACACCGGCGTTCATTCTAACAGTGACAGTAGAAGTCTGAATCCTGAGATGAGATAAACAGGAGTCCTGGATAGATCACCTCAAGGATGAGGGATCTGATCTCCCACATTAGGAGATTTCAGCACCTTCCGTCGCCATACTTGGATTCTCATAGTGACATGGCCAGATGGTGAATTACATGGGCTCATGAGACCCGCATTAACTTCACAGGGAAGTTTCTTGTCATTCATGTTTTTAGATATAGGGTTTGTGATGAACTCAAATAAGTACATTTTATTACCATCATTTATCCTATTTATTTGACTTGTTTTATTATATTATCTGTGAGAATTGATACGTTAATGTTTACTTTTGTAATTCTCAGGTAAAAACAAGCATTTGGTGAAACTTAGCGATTTTGGACTAATTATGGAGCAAAACAAGCAAGAAGTTAAGAGTCTACTGAAATGTACAAGATCAAGACATTCCGCTCCAGATACGCCGCATCTTGCTTATTACATACGGCGCATCACTATCAAGATTTCACAAGATATGATCCAAGATACAAGAGGACATGCGCCGCATCTATTAATGAAGATACGCCGATCTTCTGGCGGTGTACGAATATTCCTGAATATATTAATCTTGGACCCCACGCGAAGTTAAGTCAATGCGCCGCATCTACTTATTAGATGCGCCGCATCTTACCCTCAGACAGAAACTATAAATACCCCAAAGTCAGACGAGAGAAAAGGGTTCGACAGTTTTAGAAGACTGAAGTACAGAAACCCTAAGACGAATTCAGTCGAGATAGCAGCACAAGACACACCTCGAACGAAGATACAAGAGCTGTAAGAAGGTCCTGCATGTATTTAATTCATTAAGTAGTTTTGTTTTATTGTGTTATAGTAAACTTTAATTCATCAGGATTGGTGGCTTGTGTAATGTGACAACGGAAAGATTGCACTCCCTTTAATATTGCTTTCCCATCAATTAAAGTTTATATGTTGATGTCTTTGGTGACTTTTATTAGTGCATTGATAACCTCTGTGTCTAGCTGAGCGTTGATCGGGTCGCCATGCCTCTGCCCTCGCCTATTTATTAGATTGCCTATGCATTCTATCGTCTGTAGAAAAGTAGGAAGAAAGATAAATAGGATAGTCATAAGTAATCATTAAGGGTTTACTCGCCGATAAGATTTGAACCAACGAGAAATGACTTAATCTCAGTGCGTTGCATCGAACTATACACTTCATATAAAACTAGCAATAAAACAAGTGACAAGCTACTTATCTATCAGGACAGGCCTTCTTATTGTCTCGAGTATTTATCTGTGTACGTGTGTGCTATTCGCTGATTCGTGCCTATTAGTTTAGTTTATTATTAATTGCAACCAAACCGTGCCAGTCTCTCAGGCTGAAACCCCTTGCGTTAGATTAGGTTGTATAGCTAACTTAAGATATTAAAATACTGATTAGAATAACTAGATAATACGTTCCACTCTTAGTGATCGACACTCTACTTACCATTATATACATACTGACAGGGTACACTGCTCGTTAAAGTGTGTGTGTTATTGATAAGTCGGCTAAATATAAATTTAAAACTTGAATACTGCTAAAACCACAACGACATACCGTGGTTATAAATTAGAGCATACGCACACGACACATCAAGTTTTTGGCGCCGTTGCCGGGAGTGAATTGTTATTATCTGTTAATTTGATTAGTATTTTAATTAGGTTTTTAATTTTTAATCTAACCGCTAACTCTGTTGTATATTAGTTAATTTGCATTCATTGTATTATTTTGCATATTTTCTGTTTTTGTGTGTTTTTATTTTTGTTTGTTTTCGTTTGTGTTTCTTTTGTTTTTATTTTTCGTATTTTTGCATACTGCTATCGTTGTACTGAGCTTATTCAAACGATACGGAGCATCTGATTTCTCAGATACGGCGTATTGCGTTTAATTTTTATAAAATACAACGCGTTTAATTAATTCGATACGACGCATCTTTCCCCAAGATACGCGTATCTGTTTTTAATAAGAATTTTTTATTCTAAACGATAACGCCATACGACGCATCTGCTTTAGCAGATACGGCGTATCTATTATTTTAATTAAAAACAGTTTTCGAATTATTAAACAGATACGACGCATCGATCTCTGTCGATACGGCGTATCTTCTGAATCAAAAATCTTATATTTTGAAACATAACGAAAATACGGCGCATTAACTTTTGTTAATACGACGCATTTAATTTTAAATAAATATCGATTTTTGATAATTAAAACTGATACGGCGCATTCTAATTTATAAGCGGCGTATCTATTTTCTGAATAAAGTCTGATTAAATTTTAACGATTATAAGATACGGCGTATCCAACTTTTTGGATACGGCGCATCATCTGCAGATATCAGTTATTTTTATTCTTATATCCGTTTCTATATTCATTAGTTTCTCTTCTAGCGAACAAATCCTACTTACGATTTTACCTATGATGTCAGGTTTTGCTATGGAAGACATGTCAGTGAACGGATATCTTGCTAAGGAATTCTTGCTTTCGGATTCACTCGTAGTGGAAGTTTTTGATGATGTCAACTTCAATGTGCTCATGATTGATGCCGATTTATTCTCCTGGGAGACCCCTCTTGAAGCTACTTATAAGGAATTCAAGCGCTTATGCAATATTGAAGATGGGATATTCTCCTATGATTTACTAATGAGCTACACTGAAGATGAATTGCTACTCTTATGGCCTATCATTGAATCCAAAGGATTGACTTGGACTACTATCAAAGAGAATGATGGGAAATTCCAAATGGAATTCATGAACTCAAGCAATAAAAGCTGTGATGGAGGCAATACCCAACCTATGCAAATCTCTTACATGCCTTATTCCGAACAGTACTGGGGATTAAATGAGAACTATCTGGACGATGAAAGAATTTATGCTGTGTCGGAGTTACTATTTCATGGCAGGTTGGTAAGGTTGATGGACATCTCCCTCGAAGAATGGCTTGAACTTAAATATGGTAGTCCGAAATTTGCCCCTGCAAATGAAGTCAAGCGGATTATGACCTCATGGTTAACACGGAGTTTTAGGGAACAATTTAACGAGTTCATGGAGATAAGGAGGAAAATGATTGGTAAAGCTTGCTTTGACGTTGACCACGATCCTAATAATGTTGATTTTTCAGATTGGTTGGCTAGTAAGTTCAATAACCATAAGAGCATGGATCGAGCTACTAAGGATGCGTTATGGGTATATTGGATGAGAGGAGAAGACGAAGAAGTAGAGAGCGACTATGGGTCGTCACTTCATGATTCAACAATCAATGAGGGCATTGAAGAATTATTCAGAATAGACATTGACGTGTTCGATTATGAGACACCCTTGTGCAAACAATTCAAAGAATTTAATTACCTTCTTCAAGTCGACGATGATGTGCTAACTGGAGATCTACCAGGATTCAAAACTTATGATGATTTCAAAAACACCTGGTACTACGAATGGAATGACCAAATACCATGGGTTTGGGATAAACCATGGGAATTTGAGCACATTAATCATACTTGTACACCTTTCGTTTTCAAGGATGGGAGTAGTGTTTGGCCGACCTGTGATTATAAGAGAGACGGAACCTGTAATGGGGGAAGTATAATTGGGATGAAACGGGTTGGAAACGATGTAACCTTTGAAGACTATGAGTGGTATGATAATGTTGAAGACTGCCCACAAAAAGCGGAGGCTTTGCAAGAAAAGGGTAGAATTGAATACTTGAAAGAGCTAAAGGGAACATCGAATACTACTTTCTGGGAATGGGTGCATGGACAATTTGATGATTACACTAAGCTTAGTCGACGCTTGCAATGGGAATTGAAAAATGAGTGGGATGAGATTCAAGATTATTATCAATCCTTTAACGTGGTTAATTATGATCCCTGTGCTAATAACGATGAGTCGCGAGAAGAATTGATTGATGAACTTGATGACTATTTGATTAAGGATCCTTATTTCGAGTTTGTTGATAAAGACGAAGATGAATTCACCAAGAGAAAGTGTCAACTACTTGGGATCCCTTATAATGAGCCACCCATGATTATTTCTGAAAAATTTAAAATCATCAAATATTCTTTGGGACCTGATGAGGAATATGTTGCGACGAAGACCAAGAGTTATACTAGATTAAGTCGAACGGAAGAAAATGTTGCGAAGATATACGGGAACATCTTTCAGATGAAAGAAGAAGGATGGACCGTGACAAGAACAAAATAAAGAGCTGAACGTGAGTCTAACTTGAAGACTCTGGAATAAAGACAAGTGCTGACCGGAGACAACCCGAAGAATTTCTACTATTCTGTTCTGTGTCGAGTCAGTCAGGCCCGCAGAGGATACGGCGCATCTCAATCCTGAGATGCGACGCATCTCCTGCACTGGTCATATCTTACTTTATTTTTCTGCATTTTTTACTTTTGACTTTGAAACTTTTTATCAGTTTATTTTAATGCGGCGCATCCCTGGTTAAGGATGTGGCGCATCTTTTATTCTGATTCGTATTTATTCCAGGCTCGATACGGCGTATCTTCTTTCATAAGATACGGCGCATCGACTGACCTGATGATTTTCATTTTAATTTTTATGTTTTATTTTTTCCTAACTACTAATGTATTATGCAAGTTTGAACCTTTCTTAATTCAGGTGTGTTTAAAGTCTTGGTGGTATTATAGATTCCTGCATTTCATGTGGATACATCAAATATGAAGCTTAAACGTTCTAATCCACAAGAAAGATGATTTTTTGCTCTTATACTAATGGAGGATCATACCGAGCAAATCTCAGGGGAGTTTTTCTGTTCTAATTCTTTTATTTTCCAGTTTTTAACCTTTGATACAAACAACGAGGACGTTGTTTAACTTAAGTGGGGGGATTGGAGAATTAGAACACTTACTTGTCCTAAACTTTTCAAAATATGCTTAAAATGTGCTTAATATATCAAAATTTAAAATCTTTAGCATGTTTTTGTTTAAGATCTAAGTTGCATAGCTGCACACATGACGTTATTTTCAAAAATTGTGATTTTTCCAAATTCACTAATCTATGAGTGTGCCGGTGACTTGTAAACTTTAGAACTTGGCTTGTATACTATTCGAGACCACCATAATAAGTATTATTTTATATAATTGGAATGACTTGTCTAAATTGGTAAAATTTCTAGGATTACACCCAAATAGCCTTTATATGTTATGTGTTATTAGCTAACTACACTGGTTAGTTAACCCCCGTATAAACCCTTTTGTTACTCTCACTTTTAGAGTAAGATACCCCTAGAAAAACACTCAGAGCCATTCCTTTCATTTTTTACACCTTTGTTAAAATGTTTCGTTACACCCTTACACCTTAGCCTACCCTGTAGATTAAAATCCGTGGTTGGTTAATTGCTTTAGGCAAAGTGAGTTTCCTTACATTACCTGTGTTCGCGTGCGTAATTCATTATCTATGGTTAGGTCGGGAAATTGCACAATGCAATTGGAGTGAAAGTAAATATTGTATATCTTTGAGTTTATTTTTCGTGGTTTTACTACTTTCACTATTACCGTTATTTCTGAAAGTATGAAAAGTATGAAAAATTTATCCGGAAAGAAAGTGATAGAAAAGTTGTGAAATTTTACACATCTATGTTTATGTTTCAAGTTAAAAAAAAAAAAAAAAAAAAAAAAAAATCAAAAAAAAAAAAAGAAAAGAAAAAGAAAAAGGAAAAGTTGGAAGTTTGTTTTTACCAACTTATGTAAAGTTTTGTATTAAGTGGTTGATATCACCACTATTTGTTGTATATTATATCTATGGATTGTATGGGAGTTGAACGTTATGGGAACGCCAACTAAAGGTTATTCTTTGATTGAGATCTTGTTGAGTATAATTCGTGTCTACCTAAAGCGTGTGTTTCAAGTGTTAAAGCGTGAGTTATTCAATGATATGAGTCTTATTCATGGGATGGTTGGGATAGTGATTAACCACACTTAGGATTTTAATTTATTTGTTTTGTTTATTTTTCATTTTACACCAATTTGTATCCCAAATATTATCCATACCCTATATTATTCTTTATCCAAACCTTTGATTTATTGAGATTAGGGATTTGAGCAATCTTAAGTATCGTAGTCGTGGATTCGGCTATGTATTTATGATTTTGTCGCCCTTTTTGATATAATATTATTGGTAAAGTATGAAGAATGATTAACCCTTAAACCTAAAAACCCTTTTTACCGCTTTAGACTTGTTATTCCTTGGCTTTAGTGGGGGAGATGTGTATACTTGCCAAGCTTATGATAGAATATTCGTCACGACTGGACAGTTAAACGATTAGATTTGCTTTTATCAAATTATTTTATTTTACTTCTAATTCGTTAAGTGTTTGGTTGTGTGATTATGACAAAAATGAATACATGCTTAAATATAAAAATAAATCCTAATATCTTTTAGGATACATTTTCATAAGATTAATTCTAAGGTTTACTTGGGGACAAGTAAAGTTCAAGTGGGGGGATATTTGATGAACTCAAATAAGTACATTTTATTACCATCATTTATCCTATTTATTTGACTTGTTTTATTATATTATCTGTGAGAATTGATACGTTAATGTTTACTTTTGTAATTCTCAGGTAAAAACAAGCATTTGGTGAAACTGAGCGATTTTGGACTAATTATGGAGCAAAACAAGCAAGAAGTTAAGAGTCTACTGAAATGTACAAGATCAAGACATTCCGCTCCAGATACGCCGCATCTTGCTTATTACATACGGCGCATCACTATCAAGATTTCACAAGATACGATCCAAGATACAAGAGGACATGCGCCGCATCTATTAATGAAGATACGCCGCATCTTCTGGCGGTGTACGAATATTCCTGAATATATTAATCTTGGACCCCACGCGAAGTTAAGTCAATGCGCCGCATCTACTTATTAGATGCACCGCATCTTACCCTCAGACAGAAACTATAAATACCCCAAAGTCAGACGAGAGAAAAGGGTTCGACAGTTTTAGAAGACCGAAGTACAGAAACCCTAGGACGAATTCAGTCGAGATAGCAGCACAAGATACACCTTGAACGAAGATACAAGAGCTGTAAGAAGGTCCTGCATGTATTTAATTCATTAAGTAGTTTTGTTTTATTATGTTAGTAAACTTTAATTCATCAGGATTGGTGGCTTGTGTAATGTGACAACGGAAAGATTGCACTCCCTTTAATATTGCTTTCCCATCAATTAAAGTTTATATGTTGATGTCTTTGGTGACTTTTATTAGTGCATTGATAACCTCTGTGTCTAGCTGAGCGTTGATCGGGTCGCCATGCCTCTGCCCTCGCCTATTTATTAGATCGCCTATGCATTCTATCGTCTGTAGAAAAGTAGGAAGAAAGATAAATAGGATAGTCATAAGTAATCATTAAGGGTTTACTCGCCGATAAGATTAGAACCAACGAGAAAGGACTTAATCTCGGTGCGTTGCATCAAACTATACACTTCATATAAAACTAGCAATAAAACAAGTGACAAGCTACTTATCTATCAGGACAGGCCTTCTTATTGTCTCGAGTATTTATCTGTGTACGTGTGTGCTATTCGCTGATTCGTGCCTATTAGTTTAGTTTATTATTTAATTGCAACCAAACCGTGTCAGTCTCTCAGGTTGATACCCCTTGCGTTAGATTAGGTTGTATAGCTAACTTAAGATATTAAAATACTGATTAGAATAACTAGATAATACGTTCCACTCTTAGTGATCGACACTCTACTTACCATTATATACATACTGACCGGGTACACTACTCGTTAAAGTGTGTGTGTTATTGATAAGTCGGCTAAATATAAATTTAAAACTTGAATACTGCTAAAACCACAACGACATACCGTGGGTATAAATTAGAGCATACGCACACAACACATCAGTTTGCAAACATATGACCATTTGAGACCATCCATCATGATTCTCCCCGTTGGTACCCACTTAAGAGAGGATCTAGACCTGTAGAGTTTCTCATGTGTTGTGACATACTTATGGTGAGTGGTTCTGTTACTTACTCTCCTTTGACTATGTCTATAAGGCACTACAGGTTTGTAAACATTTCTGACCTTAGTGGATTGGGGATTACTAACATGAGTAATGACAGCTTTACCCTTTGGCTTGTGAGTATGAGGCTCAAAGTGAGTTTTGGCAAACTGGTCATCAGATTTGAATTGTGAAGAGACTGGTTTAAGTTTAACTTGTTTCACATCAACTTGGGTGGCAAACCGTGTTTTTGATGATTTAGATCGTTCAGACTTAAATGCAGTCAATTGTCTCACAACTGATTGGTTTCTGTTATTATGTGACACTGGTTTCCCCAAGAATGATGGTTTTGCTAACTTAGAATTTTCACTACTCCCGGTACCCTTTCTTAGCTCGTTACTTAATGCTGAAATCGTGAAACCCTTTTCCTGAATAAGTTCTTTCATGTACTCATTTTCCTTATGTAAATCAGTCACCTTACGTTCCAGTTCAGTGTTTCTAATAGTGGTGACCTTACTTATATGATTAGCATTAACTTCATCACACATATTACTCATCTCAGAAATACGCCTTTTCAGGTTGTTGATTGTCAAGTTCTTTGCTTCTAGCTGAGTTTTCAGGTCATTAATCATAAAGTATTCACAAACTTCGGGAAGTTCCTGATTTTTGCAGGATTGATTAGTCTGAAAGCTTTCATCCTTCTGTTGCATTGCAATTTCAAGAGAAATACAATGTTTTTCCAGAAGTAAAAATCTGTTTAATAGTTCATTATAAACTTCTTTATCAATCATATCGTTTAATTTAAATGACTCAGCTTTCAATGAAGAACTTGACTTATCATCACATTCAGCATTAGCATTCTGATCACTTTCTCCCCCTTTAAGATTCACATCTTTTGAGTTAGAAGTGGTATTGCTATCATTCTTTTCCAACAGATTTGATTCATAAGTGAGGTTAGTTTGATCATCATGCTGTTGTTTATTAACGAGCCCATTATGTTTAACAATTAGTGGTACCTCAGAACCTGACACCTCTTTGTTTACTGGTCTGAAGTCTGCATTCATGTTATCACGAGTCACTGAACAGCTGGTCGAGTCAATCTTATCAGTTGTTGATCCATTGCACATCATGACGTCTGACCCAACATCCAATGCTTTAACTGAGTCTCCAATAGCATCACATGATTGCACCCGACAAGCTTTAACCTCGTCAACATACATACGTTTGTGGTGTGCTTTTTCCTCAATGAAGTTCTTCACATTATTCAAGAGTTGGGTGAGAGTATCTCTGAAAATGTCTACTTCAATTCCAGTGTGATCAGCAAAACACTTCTTTGTCATCTGACTGTCGTAATCATACTCCATGGTAAATTTCGAGTCGATGAACACTTGGAGATGTTTGTTGATGACACAAAGGGCTGTCATGGAACCAATATTGGGTGATTCTCCTTGGCCAAGTTGTTGACGTAATTGATCTAAGTAAAGGATCATTGTGTCTGTGAAGGTCTGAACTTCCTGACCGAAGAGAGTTGCAAATGCACGTTCAAACCCATTTTGAATCCAGTTCCTTTCAACAGTGCCGAGAGGTGTGAATGAAGTTGTCGGAAGCATCCGATACTGCTCACATTTGCGTTGTGTAGCTCTTGTAACTCTTGTTGTGGTTGTTGAAGGTTTAACTCTAGTACATTCGAGCATGATGATTCCATTCTTGAAGTTTCAGATTCAACTCCGTGCAATTGCAGTTCAAGATTTGAAGTCTCATGTTTATCGATCATGTCGTACAATTTCAGTATCTCAGTATGACATCACTTGAAGACTTTGACATGAGTCGGGTATCAGGCCCAGCAGCTTGAGTGTTATCAGTTGATGCCGTAGTAGTCATGATGAAGTCTTAAACGGGATTTTACAATTCTTGTGACTTAAACCGAGAAATCGATTCTTTCCCGGGATTTTACTAAAGTCAATAGAAGAAACCGAAAGACTTAATCAACAAGATTCTGGGAGTTAATCGCTGAAACTGGAAGTAATCGCTGGTGAGAGTTAATCGCTGAACTGAGGTAATCGATGGACAAAAGATAAACGCTGCAGAGAATTAATCGCTAAAGCCAATTAATCACTAAAACCAGTTAATCGCTAAAAAGCTAGTCGCTGGAATTAGATAATCGCTGCTGAGAGTTAATCGCTGTTGAAAGTTAAACGCTGAAATTGTTAATCGCTAAAACCAGTTAATCGCTTAAAAAGCTAATCGCTGATTTTAGTTAATCGCTAACCACTACAGGACACGTCAACTTAATCGCTACCACTAGATTCCAAACCAGTCGCTATCCAGCGATTTTTTCCGGATGTCCCAAAATAGCAAACAACCACTTAAACGCTGACTTCCATGAACTAATCGCTGCCAAGAAATAACAAACAGTTGACTTAATCGCTGCCAAGAAAAACTTCCAAAAATCTTCAAATCTTCAAACCAACGAAATCTAAAGCCTATCCAACTGAAGAACTAAGTAACTATAACACCACTAATCATGAAAGTACACCCAAAACACATCAAATAACACAAACAAGACCAAACCAAGATGTTTTCCTAGTAAACTATACTAACTAACTAAAAACCACAAAACCACACCAAATCCAAGAGAACCAAGTCCTAAGATGAAACCATGGCTCTTGATACCAATTGTAAGATACTAATAATCAATCCTACATGGTTTTGTGGTTAGATTGATTCAAGAATAAAGAAGAAGAAGAATAGTTTAGAGATAGAAAGAAGATGGGAAACTCTCTAGAGAGAGAAAGAGAGAAAACTAGTGATATTAGATTAATGAAGTGAAAGTTCCAACCCTTCCCACACTTGGGAAGGGGTATTTATACTACAAATATCTAAACGCCTCTACTAGGCTGTGGTTCGGGCTGACAGTGGGTAAAGACCCGACCCGACACCACAAATACTAACTAATACTAAACTACATATTAACTAAATAAGATAAATACTACGAGCTACACAGTGCTAAACAATACTCGGGGTAACCGAGTCTTCTCTAGGAAAAACTGTTGGTTCCTTCACACGATTAGAGTTAACTAGAAAGTTAATCTATTTGTGTTTATGACTAATACAATGTTTAAGATTAATTCTAACAGTTATAAAACGTGAATATAAAAACAACAATATTTTTCAACGTTTAAATTCTTATTAGAAATAATTCCAAGAATCTATACCCAAGTGTTTTGCGGAACAAACACTTGGGATTGAATAGACAAGGGTATGGGGTGTCTCCTATCGAAACTCAAGTTTTGCTTGAGTGGTAACAATATACCCACTGAGCTATCTCAGTTAGTTGTATACTCTTTGTAGGAGAGAAGTTCCTTTGCAAAAGTTCAAGACTTTAAATATACAAAGCACACTTAAACTTCTCTCCCATCTGATCTATTTATACACAAGTGATCTAAGTATAAGTGATTAAATATAATACAAGTTGATGAGGTTGCGTGTCTGACAATTACAAATAGTAATTGTCATTTCCAAGAACGAATAGGAAAGGGCTAAGAAGACTTTGGGAGTTGTTGGCTGACACTCCATGACTTTTAGCCGCAATAGGGAAGGTTGGATCTGACAAGAGAAGAGTGTTGGGTTTACACTATTATCTTCTCAGATCTTTTCCCTATTGTTCCCGCCTTTTCTTCAGGCGATGGTTCCTCAGTCTTCAATCACTTTGTTATTGAGGAGACTGGGGTTCAGTGAGTTTTTGTCCAATACTCACTGAACCATCATCTTCTTCTTTGGCTTAAGTCCGACTCAGGGAGTACCGCCTTCCTGAGAAGTGAATCCTTCTTCTTGAATTCGTCTTAAGCATCTTGAAGATGACTCACTGAGAGGCTGTTCTCTCAGTGACTTGAATTGTTCTCGGTTTAAGTTTAACACTTAGTTAATTTGTGTCTAAATCATGTTTTACGTATTCTTGGGTTTTACATAACCTAACAAAAACGTATTCCTAACAATATATCATTAAATGACATATCAATATACATATATATAGGAGTCCCGTATAATAAAAGGCTAGTTTACGTGTGCTAAAAGTATGTATTTTTTTGCCATATCATTCATTATTTTTTTTTACATACAAGGACGGACCAAGTATTTTTAAGAGGGTGTTGCACAAAAGAAATGTTGGGATAACTAAAGTTAAATCGTAAGAAACTAAAGTAGCAAAAAAAATTGGGGAATGCACATACAACAAAAACGACATTATTGAAATCTTTTTGCACTACGTGACCAAAAATCAGCTGTAGACCATGCCACACCCGGCATACATGTGGGTCCGTCCATATTTACATGCTAAAACTATGCATATTTTACTAATTACCTCATAAAATATTATTAATGATATTATTGGAATTAAGATTTTAACATATTTCCTAAACAAATTATAAGTGATAATTATTTAAAAAAAAGAAAAGAAAAACGATTAACCAAGTACATTAAAAGATCAATATATTATATTTAAAAAAAATGTAGGGGTCAAGTAGGGATATAACAGGCAGCGTACACACTTCCCATGAACATCACATCCCTCATATTCCTGAAACACAATTAAACCATAAAATCCTTCTTAGATCTTCTAAAAAAATACTTTATATGCTGAATCAAACTTAAGGGCCCAAGGAGTCATAACATCCTACCCTCCCAACCCTCCCAAATTCCACCAATAACATCTCTCCAACTCATTTTACCCTTTCAACCCTCCCAACCAACCCTCCCAACTTAATTCTTAGGCATTCATCACATTCTCAACCCTCCCAAATTTTTTTTTATTTAATTTAATCAAACATTTATGTAATAAAAACTTAAACATTTCATTAAAATAAACTAAAAAAAAATACATAAACGACATAAACATTACATAAACCTAAACATAATTAATAAAAACTACATAAACGACATCATTATTAGAAAATAAAATACGACATAAAGAGACCTAAATCAATGTCTCGATCGGTGGTGGCTGCTCCGCTGGGTCATCAAGGTATGCTAAGTCCAAACCCGATATATGCGCTGTCAGATCATACCGGAGGCGATGATGGACTTCTTCGTCATGTATCTCCCGCAGCACATTCCGGTTATAAGCTACAGGGGCAGGTGGATCTATAATACGAACCGGTGATATTGCCCTCCCGTCGTCTTTTATGATCATGTTGTGCAATATAGTACATGTGGCGACGACTTTCCCGATCTTCTGTTTTGTCGTGAGCCGTAGGGGACGCTCCAAAATCTTCCATTTCCCCTTGAGAACACCAAAGGCCCGCTCAACATCCTTTCTTGCCGCCTCTTGGAGTCTTTTGAACTTCTTTTCGTCCTCTTCGACCGGATGCCGGTATGCCTTAACAAACGTAGCCCACCTAGGATAGATTCCATCGGTAAGGTAGTACCCATGCTTGTAATGTCGTCCATTTACGGTAAATGAAGTGTCTGGTGCGGATCCATTACGCACGTTTTGAAACAATGGCGACTGATTCAAAACGTTCACATCGTTGTTCGATCCAGGTGGACCAAAATACGATTGCCAAATCCACAAGTCCTGAGAAGCAACACACTCAATCATAATAGTCGGCACCTTATGATCACCCCTCGTGTATTGCCCTTTTAAGTATCTAGGACACCTCGCCCATACGATGTGTGTACAATCAAGAGAACCAAGCATCCCTGGAATGTGGTGTCTTTCTTCGTGTGCTTGTGTGATGAGAGCAACATCGTGAGATGTTGGCTTACGTAAAAACTCCGCTTCGTATAAAAAAATGACCGCATCACAAAAATACTCGAGGGTCTCGCGAGATGTTCTTTCCGCCATGCATAAATACTCATCGTACGCGTCTGGAGGTTCACCCGTCGCCAATTGTTTGATCGCCGATGTGCATTTCTGTAAAGCCGTGAAACTTTTTTTTCCACGAGCGTCGTATCCTTCTTGAAAGTACTCGAACCCGGCTTCAATATCAGCAACAATCTTCAAAAACAACCTTTTGCTCATGCGAAAACGATGACGGAAAACTGACTCATCGAATTTCGGGTCTTCAACAAAATAGTCAAGCATTAGTGTTTCCCCCGCTTCGACCCGTTCCCGATCAATGTACCTACGGGTGTCAGTAGAGCTTCCGGTGTCTTGATACGCGTCTAAGACCGTTTGCAAAAAGTTAAAAGTGCTCCCCGTTGACGAGTCGAAAAGCGAAGGCGGATCACAATACGAAGAAGAGGAAGAAGATGAATCCATTTTGTGATAAAAGTGATGATTTTGGGGTTAAATATGTGAAAGTTGTGGTTTAATATGTGAAGATTTTAGTTGTTTATAAAGAGGGAATTTTTTTTTTTTTTTTTTTTTTTGAGCCGTTGCACAAAATGGAGCGTTTGTATTATTGCTTCAAACGGTCGAATTTTTCATGCCCGTTGCCAAGCCGCTGCTGCTTGTCCAGCCCGTGATTTCCAGCCCGCTGGGTCGGCGGCGGTGTTCCCCAGCGGGTTAGCCCAGCCCGTTGCCAAGCCCGTTGCCACTCCGTGAGGCCTAACAAATCTCTCTCTGCTGAAAGAATATAAGGACTAAATAAACTTCAGAAAATCTCTCTCTGCTCAATCAGGTAATATTACCCAATCTCAAATAATGAATGTGTATATATTATAGTTTCTGGGCATCATTAGGATCTTAATATTTATTATCAATCAGCTTTTAAACAGTTGCGTGTGAGACTAATGACCTTGGAATGGTGTACAATTGATTTCATGTTTAGTTTCTGCATGCATGCTTTAGTTATAATATATATCTGGTGATATATTTAATTTCTTATAGATAAAGATAGTTGTTCAAGCAGATTATAACTTAGTTTAATTTCCCTATAGTATAAGATTGTTGCGAATAATAGTTTATATGATGTTGAATAAGGAATTTAATCAGGTTTTGAGCTTAAAAAATACATGTAATAATTTAAATTGCAAATGTTCATTAGATCCACAAATATGCATAAGTAAATGTGTATTATTTTGTGTTATTTTTTTTTATTTTGTTATTGAAAATAGAACATGTTGTTTATATAAAAACTGTTTGTTAGTTCATTTTTAAGATGATCATTGATGAATTTACTATATAGCGCACTCATTTGCATAGATTACATTTAAAAAAATAAAAAAATCAAACTGCCTTTCAGATTGCTTGGTAACTCCTTACTTGATAACAACACTGTTGGGATAATGTTTTTTGGTGGTAGTTAGAGCATAATAACTTGGTATCACTCAAGTTATAACTTGGTATAACTCACTTTTAAAAAAAATAACGCAAACCATAATAACTTGGTATAACTCAAGTTATAATTTGGCAAAGGGAGTCATAACTTGACATAACTCAAGTTATAACTTGAGTTGCTATACCAACTTGAGTTGTAACATGGGAGTAACGTGAGAACTCAGGAAATGGTCATAACTTGCATTACCAAGTTAAAAACGTGCCACATAGGAATAACGCCGGAATCGTGTTATTACTCCTCATGCTCTTAGATAGACATTCTGAAGTATTTGGAAAGTTGTAATACTATACATTTATTCAATTTGAGTTAAAACATGTTAAACCTAAAATGTTTTATATGTTAAGAAAGATGGATGTTTAAACATAAACTAATATGAAATCAATGTGTGTAAACTTTCAGCAACTATGACTACACAATTCATAATGGAATTGATTCCAAACAAAGACATTCAAGCTTTGGAAAGTTGTATTGAATTAATAATGAAAGAGTAATGTTTCTGAGTGTACTTTTTTACTAAATTTATATTGAATTATGCTTGCATTTTTCCATAGACTCTACCGGATTATTTCCATATGAATTACTACAACAATAAGAACCATCTATACCTAGTTAATAACATGAGGCTTAAAAGAAAGGTCTACGTAAGCTACCGAGCAGAGACACATGAATGGGAGTTGTCTGGTTTAGGATGGAGAAGTTTTATAGATGAAAGCGGATACGTGAACATTAGAACTCTGCATTTCATAAAAGAAGGAGCTGATACGTTTTATGTGACTGCATATGAAGAGGACGGAGGGGAGAGTGGGGGGTATGCAAGTGTACATACAAGGCATCGGATGGTTAGATGCACAGGTCTAGTTGGAGAAGATGAGAACGTTTCTCCGGTAATATTTTTTAATATTTAACAAACACTAATGTTCATTCAAGCAACTTTCAGATAATAACTTAGCTTAAATTATTTAACAGTGGTTTCACGGAGATTTCATTCAGGGGAATCTACCCAATGAGTTCTTTTTGGAATATGCTGTCTTTGAAATTCGTGTAAGGATAGGATGGGAAATCATACCTGGGACTCATAATACTTATGGTTATCAGATTTACCGTCATTGGGATGATATGGTGGCGGTGGCAGGGTTACTTGTTGGCGAGCGTGTAGTCTTGACAAACAGGGGTGGGCATAGGATAAGATTGATGAGGTTTGAACATAATGGATTTCAAGTAAACCATGAGAACCATTTTCCAACACGCCTAAGAATTCTTCAAGGACATGCGGAAGGTGAAACCGGTGAGTATTTGTTTTGATTTTATTCGTTTTAAAAAAGTTAAATGTATATTATAAAAAATGTCAGCATAGATAAGGAATCAAATATTTCTTTTGGTGTTTGGGAAATTACAGATGAGAGGCTTCTCCATAGTTGCAGCTGGGAAAATCATGAAGCTCACATGGACGAAGATACTACTTTCTACACAAAATTGTTTCCTTACGTTGTTGACAATGGGAAACTGGTAAGAATATTGACATCTATTTACTACGGAGTAAATACAAATATAAACTTGATAGAATAAAATTTATATGAGGAGATGTTTATTAGTAACAAAGTTAAGCGATCTGTTATCTTTGTTGCAGACAATACCTCATCAGTTTGTTACTGATCACGAACTATTCACATATGATCATGCAATCCTAAGGAGAATGGGAGAAGAGAGGCGTGTTGTCATGAAGCTGGAAATTCACAAAGAGAATCCCTCAAGGATAAACCACGTGAACCTGCGAACCAACTGGAGGATACTGGCAGAAGATTGGCAGTTCAAGCTATACAAAATGATTCGATTCAAACTGTTTGGAACTACCGTAGATCCTTTGGCCGAAGTGGAGCATGACAACGACGATATCCCTAGCTTGGTTCCTATTTTCGATGTTTGTTAACAGTAAGTGGTGTGATGGTTTCATAACATGGTACTTTTCAGCATTAGACACTTTAAATTTCAACTTTTGGTAACTGCCTTTGGGATCATGTGCATCAGCATGATACAAACTTATTGTAATTAGGCATGATATGATATGCCATGGAACTTATGTGAACGTTTAGATGAAGTATTTTACGTAGGAAATTCTGATAATAACAAATAGGATGATGTGCTATGTATTTATCTAATGTAAATCCACAATGTTATTAGGAAATTGGATGAATAACAAACCAAATAAAATAGAAAAGGAAATATTAATTGAACCAAAACTGACATTAACAAACACAATACCACCAATGATAACAAACTGATGTATGAATAATGATCGATCTAAAAATAAATTTGATCAAACACAAATATAAAAATACATGATTGATCGATATAAAAACACATGCAGAATATAACAATTACGGGATCATATGTGAGTCATAATTCAACAACACCTATCAACTTCTATTATGCAACTCAAAATAAATTTAATCATAAACGCTTAAGAATCTCTTCAAATGCAGAGGTTCTTTTCAAATTACGATTAACATCTTGCAACAATCTCGATATACTGCGATATGTGCTCAAGTCTTGATCACGAATTAGCGTTAGGTATATTATACCCTTATCACAAACATTAGAATATGGATACTTACGTAATTCATTAATCAGACTTTCCCTAGACTGAATTTTAGCATTGATTTGGCCCATAAATTTGGAAAGACATACCGAAATATGGGTCAAATTGTCAACTTCACTATGAATTGAATTCAAAATTTGATCTTTCAAATCGGGAATAGTTGAGCCGACCGATTCTTCCTTCATATTTTCCACGTTCAAAATTAGAGTGTGTGATACTTTTATTTTTTTTAAATTAACTGCAAAGGATAATACATGAACTACTTAAAAGAAAGAAACATACATAATCGTAACTGCCACACAGTTAATGTCATTTTTTATAATAGCAAAAATAAAAAATAGTTTGTGTATACTAACTACATAATACAAATTGAAGGACAATAAAATACTTCTAATTAAAATCTTAACTAACTATAAAGGAGGAATGGTCAAAGTGGAAAAGTGAAATGTTGAAATTTTGGTCAATCCCCATTTTACCCTTGCTTCTTCAATACATTCTTCCTTCATACGCTATCTCTTGCAAAGTTCGGTTACAGTCTATCAATTAATGTTGACAACCAATCATCTCCAAAAATAAATCACCCTAATAAAACCATAATACAAACCCTAAATCAAACCCACAGTAAAACCACAACACAAAATCAATTCATCATTTAACAATAAAGGTTTGTCTCAATATCCTATGCTTCTATTTTTATTTCTTTAATTATGTATCAATCAATCTGATGTTTGCCACCATCACTCGCACCACCATCGAAACTCCCCTCTCCACCGAGACCCACCACGGCCGGGACCAACAACCACCAAACCCCGCCGCCGGATCTATATCACAAACAGGTTTTTTGTTTTTGGTATTGAAGGTTTTTAATAGATTTATTTCTATTTTTGTAGATCTCGCCGGAATTTGTGTAGCCGCCGGATCTATATCACAAGAAGAAGTATATCTTTACCATTGATGATGATTGCTTTGTAAGTGTTTTTTTTTTCCTTAAAGATTTTATGTTTTTTGATCTGGGTTTTTTTATTTAGATATGGGAATGATTATTGGTTTGGGGTTTTGGGGTTAAAATTGGATCTTTTTTAGGGTTTTAGATATTATGCACACCAGTGTTTGATGAAATGTTTTAGGGAATTTTTTGATGTTGGTGTTTGGATCAACTTGTTTTCTGGGCTTATGGGCTTATTTGAAATTGGAAATGAACATAAGCTTATTTTTTAGGCCAGCTTTGACTTCAAAGTAAATGAGCCATGATCTTTTTTATATCGGTATTTCGACTCATATGGGTGTATTTGAGTTATTTTTTGTCTATAATGGTTCAAACAGGTAATATAAAATATAGTCGGCTAAAAAGGAATTGATCAAACTGGGTAGAAGTAGTCCAAAAGGAAGAAAAATGAGATAGATCTGATGGTGAAAGAGTAATCAAGTTTTTTATGGTTTATTTAAGACACATGCTGAACGAACACACGCTGAATGAACAAACTCTGAAGGCGCGCTCTGAACGAACACATTGAACACATGCTGAAAATAGGTATTTTGATTTCTTTATTTTTTTACCTCATCAATCATTGTCCCCTTTTTACCAAATTGAAGTGTTTGTAAATCTTTTAATTGTGACTTTTGATGGATTCTCACTTTTGAGTATGAAATAGATTCAAAATAAACAGATTTGAAATATTCTCAAATTTTATTTTTATGTCAATTTGTGCTTTATTTGATGTTCACTATCTATCCTATACATGCTAACTTGTGTAAAGTATAACAAAAAAAGGTTTCATCTTTATCACTCTATATTCTTGAATATAGGTGTATGACTTTATTTAAGTGAAAAGGGTTGATTTGGTAGGGTGTTATCATGGCCATGCTGAAGGTTATGGTGGGGATTTTTTGGTGTATACAATGATCGTGGAAGGTCGGGATCCTTAACGGGTAAGTTCTATGATAAATACTCGAGTAATTGATATCAATAGATTTGTCAAATTAGGCATGACCGGAAAGCAAAATTCAAGGGTTTTTGGTCAAGTTAGGCCGGGTTGGGTTGATCGACCAACACTTTGTCCTTTATACCAATTTTCAAGGGACGAAAAGGATTAAGAGTATGAGGCTGTTTAGAGTGCCTATATGAAACTAAAGTGTGATGATGTTGCCACCTTTTCTAAGATTGTTTCCTGATGCTATCTTCATTTTAAGTTCTAATGAAGAGTGAAATGCTAATCTTTGGTTTCCTTATGTGATAATATTTGTTGTTCCATGCTTATTTTTAAAAAATTAGTGGTGATGTTTTATACAATGATGGCCCTCCAATTTGTCTTAGAAAGGGGTATTGTTATTTTGTCAGGGGGTACTTAACAGAACTTAGGATCCTTATGTGTTCAATAAAATCAGATCCTTATGGAATCGAGCACTGGCTATGGTGAAGTGAAGTATGGAGACAACAGTTGGGCATTATTTGCAAAGTCGGTCCTTGATATGACTTGACTTGCACTTGCTATTTTTAATGTTGTTACTTCTACAACTTATATGTTCATGATATTTTTTTTTGGCAATATGCAGAATTCAAAGTTTCTTCAGTTTGTTTCAAAGACGAGTCGTGGGTAACTGACCATCCAGGATAACCAAGTGAAGCCTGGAAATGGTGACTGGGCAAACGAGTATCAACAGCAATATGGTGCCAGGGCATAAACAATTTTTCGGGTATATAGGACATTGGTGATGCTTCAGACCAAGTTTGAGAAGTTCTTTGAAAATATTGATTTGACAATGCTTAGAAAAATTTCAGCACCTGAACATTTCAGAAAATTTCCACAAGGTCAGTTTTCTAAATTTTCTTGGCTTTTTATATGTTTGTCTTGTGGCTTCCAAGATCTGTAATGTGGGACATTCATCCTATCATATAGGTGATGCCCGGATATGAGAGGTGGCAAGACTGATTCATAGTGAATTGATGGTAATATATTATTATCAGATGGTGGTTACCAAAGTCTATATACATAGCGAGTAGCGATTACGAGGGTGTTGTGACTGTATGGGATGTAACTACACGTTTATGTATAACGTTACACGAAACACTTATAGTTGTTTGCCGCTAGATAAGTCGTTGCTATGCATTTTGATTATTTCACGTTTTATCGCATTTATAGTTGTTTGCCGCTAGAAAATTCCGTTGCTATGCACGGGTACTCGTCTAGTATATTAATTATGACTATACATATTAAAGTATATCTTATATACATTAAAGTAAATTCAACTACCTCATTTTGACTAACATGTGTGTTCCGCACGACATAAATGTGGTTGATCAGGCAAAAAAAACTTTGTTATTAAATCACCGCGGGTTGGTTCAACGTGGATTTGGTCCACCGTAATTTTGGTTCAGCGTGACTTTCTTCAGCGGGTTGGTTCAATGTGGTTTTGGTTCAGCGTGAGTTTTGTTCAGCGCGAGTTTTTCTATTAAAGCTATAGAGTTAACACTTTCAGTTTAATGCACTATCGAATATAACATAGCTAGGACATCATATGTTATAACTTAATTAATACCAAAATACATTTAAAATTACATATAAAAATACATTAACGACATATTAAAATATAGAAAAACATCAAAAAAAAGTTATGAAGAAAAATTACAAAATAAACTACTAAACTTATAAATACATAATGCATAAAAGCTTTTATTAGTCTTCAACACAACTCGCGTCATCATCTGCATTTGCTACACCCACTACATGAATCTTGCTTCCAATGTTGCTCCTAATAAATATTATAGGAGGACCTGACATATATTTATGAAAAACAAAAGAAAATTAATAATCATTAATAAAAAACAATTGACAAATAAAATAAAATAAAATAATAGTTTACTATTTTTATTAGGTTTTTAATTTTCTTTTTAAAAATAAATAACTTGTTTCACTACCTTCACCGTCATCATAAACTCTAGCGTTCTCAATGTTGACGTAAAAAGATTCCTTAACTTCCATTGACGTAATGAACTCATGCAACTTTTCGGCCATGTAAGAAGTTACCATACACGCAACAATCCCTCTGAAAATAAAAACATTAAAACGATACTATTCATTTATACAGCGCATTATAAACTACTAAAATTACAAAGACATAATTATTTATACAACACAAATAAATACAGTTGAAAAACATACGTTTGATCCTTGAGTAAGATACCAATTGATTTCAGTTTGGTTCCATTGGAAGTTACATCTTCATATATTTCATCCTCCCAGTTAATAACTGCCACCTTCATATCTTAAACACATATCAAACGTCAATTATTTTAGTACGGTACTTATTGAATAAGGATGTACACAAATAAAATGTTGTTAATGGTATAAAACTAACCAACAGGCAAATCTCTATCCAACCTCATGCCTAGAATATAAGAAATCTTGGTCAATTCAAAACTGGTACTATTACTTTCTAGCTTAAATCTTTTTGAACGACGTGCCTTTGTTTCTCCATGAAACTTGATGATGTATGCATGATTGGTGAATTTCAGATGATGGTCATTTGGAACAACATTGAAATCACTAATAACAGCAATCATTCCTGTTTGGAAATACTTGTTAATTGATTTTAAGCGACCATTGCTTATAATCACATGAATCTTGTCGCCCTGTTAAATAACAAATTTGTCACAATTAACTAATTTCAAAAACATTAAAATATTATGACTACAAAAAAGTTTATAATGTAAAAAAAAATATATTACGAAAAACAAATACACAACATATACCTTCTCATCTTGGACGATCATTTGGAAATGTCTGTTACTATGGGATATATCTGGCTTCTTACAATACCACCTCCTTAGTATTTTGATCTTCAAACTAAATGACATTTTTTCAGGTGTTAATTCATTTAAAAAGGTTTTCATTGCTTTTATTTGAGATTGGAGGTGATCTATGTGATATGTGCTCTTCTAATTTATGAATCTCTGTTTGCAAAGTATATAAAGACAAAAAGAGTAAGAAAGGCAGTTAAAAAAAACGTGTATATTCCTAAAAAAATAGCAAAAAACCGTTTCTACACATAATGGTAGTTTAAATTAGACCAAAAAAAGATATATAAGTATAACACAACCCAATAGTAAAATATAATACAATAATGATAAATAATTGATACGAACATGCAACAATTCTTATTGGTCGACGCATAAACAAATAATTAAAATTAATTGATACGAATTTTTACTTTGTTAATGATTTCATATGCAGTTAAATATGATGATGTACATATTTATAAATGTAGGTTCTCATATCTTTTGGACAACAAACGTCTTGATTGTAAAACATCTATTTAAATGATTTCAAATTTTAAATCAACAACATAAAGTATTGTGAGATTCTAAAATACTAATCTGACAGCATAGAACAATAAACTTACTAATCTGAAATTAATAAACAAAACAAATACATCATTAAAAAGACAAATACATTGAACAATAACATACTACTTTAATGTCCAAAACTATAACCATGCTGACGGCATATCATCAATATGGATTACATTTAGGACGTTTATTCATTGATGGGTAGACATCATAAGCATCACTGGCTTCTTCAGATCCAACTTCACTCGTATAACTTGAAATTCCATATGAATCAACAGCACCTGTTGGATCGATGTACTCTGATCAAACTACTTTGTAGCTTGTTTAAGGTTTAACAATCTTGAGTCGAACTAAAGATAATTAATAGTGAGACACTGATATACTTTATCAAGTATGCGGAATCTACTATAATAAAGCTAAGAAGATTTAACAAAACTTTGATTATATTAATAACCTTGAATCTGCTTTAACTTACACAGATTCACTAAACAACTCTAAAACACTAATATCTCTAATGAATCGTACTTAACTTGTTTTCTAACTCGTATACTTTTCTCTAAATTCTTCGTATGTCTAATACCAACCTAGGCGTCCTTTTATAGGCATAAGGAAAAATCTAGTAGGTTTACAATTACTTGAACGACAAGTATACTAACTCTAATCTAATAAGAATATTCTAGAATAATACAATATTCCTTAAACTCTAATATTGCACGACAGTCCTTTATCTTGATAGCAGTACTTTGACATTTAAACAATGAGCAACAGTACTTTGACTTGTATTCATCCAGCAGTACTTTGACTTCAGACAGTATCTTGATTTTATAGCCCAACAATCCTCCCCTAACTTGAATTCCACTTGCTTGATTTCAAGTTCCTTTGTGATTTTTAAACTTCATTATCTTTATCTTCAAGGGAAAGTTGTATCTTTGAAGTCTGTCTCTTTGTTGTTTTATCATCATCAAGTATTTAGTATCTGCAATCTTTATCAGCAACAATTTCTTTTTCAGCAACTTCTTTTCAGCAACTCAGCATCACATTGACAAAGTGTACATCACTTTCTTAAAGTTTCATACTATTCTCATCACTTCCAGGTGTGTAAACTCCTGTGAGAGGTGAATCATTGAAAACTTAATGGATTTTGATGTCTCTTTACCAAAGCCATTAACTCTGGAGTAGCCAATGTTTAGGTTTTAGAAACCATGGTACATTGATAACCATATGATTTTTAGCAAATCATCAGCTATCAACGGATTTGATTAGTCTTTACCAATAGCCGTTTGCTTTTGGACTAGCTTGTTCTTATAGTATTATCATTACCATGGTGAACTAATTACCATATACAATGGTTTTCCACAGCCTTTACCACAAGCCATTTTCTTGTGGGCTAGCCAACTCTTCACTATAACAGATATGGTGAGTTGAAAACCATACAATTTTTAGTAAATTGTCAACTAAAAACGGATTTGATTATCACATCAGAGCCGTACCCTCATGATGAGTCAAACTCTTTCTTGTTTATCCAAACATGGTGAGTTGATTACCATTGTTGCTGTCTTAAACTTTTTACTTCAAAAACATTTTTGCACTCAAAAATTACTTATTTTAAAGGACTTTACTGGTTTTATGCTGCAAGCAGTACTTTGGTAAAGTACTGTTTGTCTAGCAGTACTTTAAGAAAAGTACTTATATTTCAAAAGATATATATTATAAATACCATACCAATAATTATGTATCAATCTTCAGCTAACATTGTCCATTTGATGAACAATCCAATCACCATCAGTGCAGTTTCACTTTCTTCTTCCACTTCCATGCCATGATCTAGCATTCTGATCATTAGATCCCTTGTAAGTGGATATCTTTCTTCTGCTAACATGTAGATCATAGTACCATCTTCTAACTCCAAAACATGTAATCCCACTGATTCAAAGAATCTCCATCTGTTGATCTCCCAATTTTCTTGATTCTCCCATAAAGTACTATCCTTTGTTTCTTCTATCTCAAAGATAGTTGTGAGATCTCCAAGTATTATCATTCCTATTCCAGATGGTGGAACATGCTCATAGTAAGTTTGTACTTGTAGGTATAGTTGGAGTAGATCATCTCTGTCAATCAAGTGCAGAATATCCCAAAGTAGATTGAAAACTCTAAAGCTTTCATCTTCTCTGTGAAAAATCATGTAGTCCCCTTCTGATGATTCTACAACTGAGAAAGTAGATATCTTGGACTTCTTATCAGCACTTTCTTTTGACTTAGGATTCTCAAAGTCAACAACTCTAAAGTAATTCCTTAGCTCATCAACTGTGTCTACTCTTAATTCAATAGTATCCTTGAGCTTCTTTGATGGCTGTTCATTAGTTGTTGTACTCTTTCTCTTTGAACTCCTTGTTTCAGCTTTTTCCTTACTAACATCTTCAAGCTTATTATCTTTGAATGAATCAAAAGAAATAATCCTTGCAAGATCTTTTTCTATAACTTCTCTAACACTATCATAGAGATCTTTCATCTCTGAATAAGTCAACTTCACTAAACCTTTGTATCCTCTTCCTTTCAGATAAGCCATCATATCATTCCTTGCTCTAGCGATTGGCTTTTTGGTTTAATAACAATCTTCCTTGACTCTTCAGCATCTAATTCAGCTTGTAGTTTTCTTGCAGCTTCCTCATTTTTGGCAACTTCAATAGCTCTTAAATCTTTCAGAGTGAGTTTCTTCTTTTTCTTAGGCTCTACCATGATCCCTTTACCTTTGTCTTTTGGATCCAGCTCTTGGGTATGTTGAGAAGCAGCTTGAGTTTGTTGTTCAACTCCAGGAATGCTAATGCCTCTTGGTCTGGAAAGATTGAGTATAATCTCAGCAATAGTTTCTCCATCACTAGCAGTAGGTTCTCTGACCTCTTCTTCTTGAACTGGACAGGAAGGACCAATATCTTCTTGAATTGGATTTGAGGGACCAACATCTTCCTCAAAGTCCAATGTTCTTGGTGTAATCATGAATTGTCTCATAGTACCTTGAAGAGCAGTTCGTTGAGCAACAGTATGTTCAGCATCAGTACCTTCCAAGTCAATTTCCTCTGTATCACCACTCTTTATTTCAACAGCAGCATCTTCAATATTTACTTGCTCTGTTTCATCACTCTTTCTTTCAACAGTGTGTTGATGAGATATAATCTCCTTAAGTGGTGGTGTAACATCAATTTGCATCATCTGAGCTTGTTCTTCAAAATCATCATTGAGCCCAGTATCTTTATTTAGATCAGCATCTTGATTAACATCTTCATTCAGATTCCTTAAATTCCTCCCCAATGTGAATGAAGACTGCCTCGTTGGCTTCTTCTTTTTGGATTTGGACTTCTTCTTTGGCAGTCGACCACTCTTCTTCTGTGACTTCACCCATAACCTGTGATGTGTAACAAGTGGCCAAACAAACTTCTTTAACCTCCGAAATTTCTTTGTCAAATCCCTAATCTGAGCAGCTTGAACTTCATTCTCCTTCTTTAGCCTCCTTAACTCTCTTGCAAGCTCATAGTTTGTCAGAACTCCCTCAACCTCTCCCTCATCTCCTCCAGATGGTTGAGAACCATCTGTGGAAGTATAATCATTGGGAGGTTGTTGTTGAGACACATCCTGTTGTGAAACTTCCGGAGCAGTACTTTGTTGAGAGATAGTAAGTTCCTTTGAGGCAGCATGTTGTGAAGATTCTTGAATTGGAGAAGCAGTAGGTTGAGCAGCACTTTGAGAAGCAGTATGTTGAGAAACACTGACTTCTCTTGAAACTTGAGGTTCATTGCTTGCTGAAGCAGAAGATTCTTCTTGTTCCTGCTCTTGTTCAGCATCCCTCACAGCTTGTGCAACCTCCAATATGTGAGCTGTCAGTGGTGTATTCCTCCCAGAGAATTTTATACCCTTCTTTGCAATGAAAGTGAACACCTTTGCTGGTTGTGTAACTGAGGGTAGAAAACTTTGAGGTTTAGAAATACCCTCAAGTTGCTTGTTTAAGAACACCTGTATGAACCTTGGGTACATAAAAATGGTGAACCATTAGTGATGTGTGAGAGCATTCCATCAAATATCATCCTGGAGAAATTGAACGGACGATCTGTAGCTAATCCCATCAATGCAGAAGCAATATTCTGGCCAAATTGCTCCCATGAACTACTCTTAGGACTTAAGCAATGTAGTAGAACATGTATGAGATACTTCCAGTGAGGACTAAACAATGGCTTCTGAAAAGTAAGTTTGGTGAGATCACCTTCATACCCAATATCCCTGAGTGTATCCCAAATCTCGTGTTTTTCAAAACGAATAGCACCCTTTGCATCATTAAATTGCAAATCTTCCCTAATTGAAGCTTCTGTAACCCGAATCGCTCGCCCAGCAACCTTAGCACGAATGAAAGAAACACCATCTTGTACATCCGTCTTAGCAGTAGACCAAAATTGTTGAATCCATGGTCCTATTACATCAGGGTTAACTAGAATTGCATAATTGATTGATGACCCAGTCAAAAAATCAATTATCATATGAAAATCAACATTCTTTGACGTTTTATCCAAATTTGCGACCACGTTATGCTTAGAACAAAAATCACGAGCAGCCATTGATTGCGAGTTGTAAACGAATGTGATAAACGCCGTGGTATTTGGGAGAAAGATTGGTGTGAAGATTGTATGAGTGGATAGGGATTAAGTGGAGAGTAAAAGTCGGTGAAAAGGTTAGAGTATTTTTGGATAGGATTTTATTAAATCAAAGCCAAAATAACAAAATTACGTTGTTGGTGACTCTTATTCCGCCGTAATGAATTAATTAACTGTAACCCCACATTTTTGACCGTTGGAGCAGTACTTCCACGTAAGCAGTACGTTCCACATAAGCAGTACTCTTCAAGCATACGTGAAGCAGTACTTGAAACACCAGTACTTTGTAGAACAAATCAGTA
This sequence comes from Artemisia tridentata subsp. tridentata, assembly GCA_021014915.2. Lineage (NCBI taxonomy): Eukaryota > Viridiplantae > Streptophyta > Magnoliopsida > Asterales > Asteraceae > Artemisia > Artemisia tridentata. Next base: position 375,806,638 of record CP139505.1, read on the forward strand.
CTTTTCCATCTTCATATCCATGAACCAAACTTCAAACACATCCAAAAACTTATAAGGGCATAAGTTCAAACGAATAACTATGTTGCCTCCCCTCAAATTCAACATAGATACTAAACAGCAACTAATGCTAAAACACTAGTACTTTCTAAAAGACTTAAAAGAAAGCACACTAAACTAATACTAAAAATACTAATACCTCCCCTCAAATGTAGCCTAAAGGTTAATCATCCCAATACTTACAACTAAATGGTTGAATCTTGAAACATCAAAGCCCTTTGTAAGTAGATCTGCTACATTATCATCTGTGTGAACCTTGACCACATTAATGAGCCTGTGCTCATAACAATCTCGAATGAAGTGATGCCTAATCTGAATATGCTTGGTCTTGGAATGGTAAACTGGATTCTTCACAATACAAATGGTACTCTCATTATCAATATTGATAGGAGTATTCTTGAAGTTGTATCCATAATCCAAGAGTTGATTCTGCATCCACAGGACTTGGCCACAACAACTTGCAGCTGCAACATATTCTGCTTCAGTTGATGATGTTGCTGCAATTGTTTGCTTCTTACACTGCCATGAAACTAATCTTCTTCCAAGATATTGACATCCTCCAGTGGTAGATCTTCTATCATAGTTATCTCCTGCATAGTCACTGTCTGAAAAGGCTTCTAGGTGAAAGGGTGACTCTTTAGGATACCATAATCCTAATTTTGGTTGATGCTTGAGATATCTGAAAATCCTTTTAACTGCATTCATGTGAGAAACTTTGGGTGTAACCTGATATCTTGCACACAAACATACTGCAAACATGATGTCAGGTCTTGAGGCAGTTAAATACATAAGACATCCTATCATGGATCTGTAAAGCTTGACATCCACAGCTTGTCCATCTTCATCCTTGCCTAATGGTTTGTTGTTGTCAATAGGTGTAGTGGCAGGTCTTAGAGAGGGAAAGTCAAACCTCTTAAGTATGTCTGCAACATACTTATCTTGATTAATGAAGATACCATCTTTTGACTGTTTAACTTGAAGCCCCAAAAAGAAAGTAAGTTCTCCCATGGAACTCATTTGAAACTCCCCTGCATAAGTACTTCAAATTCTTTCACCATAGATTGCTTTGTGGCTCCAAAGATGATATCATCCACATACACTTGGACTAACATGATATCCTTCTTGTCTCTCTTGATAAACAAAGTCTTGTCAATTGCACCTCTCCTATAACCATGTTGCAATAGAAAGTTGGAGAGTCTTTCATACCAGGCTCTAGGAGCTTGATGTAGGCCATACAATGCCTTAACTACCTTGTAGACTTTGTTTGGATGTGCAGGATCTTCAAAGCCAGGAGGTTGTTTAACATAAACTTCCTCATTGATTGTGCCATAAAGAAAGGCACTTTTCACATCCATCTGATAAACAGGAAAGCCCATGTATGAGGCAAAAGCAAGAAACAACCTAATTGCTTCTAATCTTGCTACAGGAGCAAATACTTCATCGTAATCCACTCCTTCTTCTTGGCGATATCCTTGAGCAACTAGTCTTGCTTTATTCTTGATAACATTACCTCTTTCATCTCGTTTGATTCTGAAAACCCATCTTGTACCAATGACTCTTTTACCATCAGGTAAGTCACATAATACCCATACTTCTTGAAGCTTAAACTGTAACAACTCTTCTTGCATTGCTTCAAGCCAGCTCTCATCTGTCAATGCTTGAGCTACTTTCTTGGGTTCAACTTGAGATAGAAAGCAGGCAAACAGGCATGATTGGTGATCCTTGTGATTCAGCCTGTTTTGCTTATACACAAAGCTAAGTAAAGCAGTATGTTGCTGTGAAAGACCCTTAGCTTTGTTCCTTGTAACTACTCCTGAAGTAGTTGGTCCAATGATATTACTTTGAGGATGAGCTTTATGAATTCTTAAAGTTGGAGTTGATGGAACTTCAAGATTAGGATCCAAATTTGTAAAGTTTAGGACCTTCATTGGAACTTGAGAAAATACCTTCAGGATTGTGCTCTTCCTGAATGTCTTCTAAACCAGGTATGTTGGCATTATCCAACTCATTATCATCATCATCATTGGGAGCATCAGCATTGGTCCAATGTGATGGTTCTAAAACACTAGAGGTACTGTCAAAGAGGTCAGCAGTACTTTGATCAAAAGTACTGTTATCAGTATCTGTGAACTTTCCCTTTTTCTTTGCAGCTTCATAAGCCCTTCTTTGATCATCTTCATATGACTTTGCCAAGGATTCTTGAAAAAGCATCCTATGAGTTCATCTTGAATGGCTTGATCTTCATCAATACTATGTCAGTAGGTTGGACAGTACTTTGCTCCTTTTCTGTAACAGTTGGTTCTTTATCAGGAACATCTTCTGGTCTAATATTGACTTCATGAACAATGTATTGAGAATCTTCCTGAACATCTTCATTGTGGACAGCTTTGTTCTTTCTCTAACAGGTTCATAATTCATTGAAGGAGTCAATTTGAGATCAAGATCATAAATCCAATCAGGACCTTTACCTTTCTTGTTTTCTTTATCTTCCATAAACTCAACATGAAGACATTCTTGTACTCTTTTGGTGACCCTATTGTACACTCTAAATCCTTTGCTGGTGGTACAATAGCCCATAAGTATCCTTCATCTGACTTACCATCAAATTTTCCCAGTGAATCAATGGTATTCGTATGGTCAGAGGACATCCAAAAGGTTTCATAAATCGAACATTAGGCTTCTTTCCCATAAGCAACTCATAAGGTGTCTTCATCTGAGGTTTAGTAACAGACACTCTATTCAAAACCTAGCAAGCACACTTACAGCTTCAGCCCAAAAGTGAATAGGTAATAAAGAGTCTGCAATCATTGTTCTTACTGCTTCTATCAAGGTTCTGTTCTTTCTTTCTACAACTCCATTCTGCTGAGGAGTTCTAGCAATGCTAAACTCCCTCTTGATCCCTTTCTTTGCACAAAATTCATCCATATACTGATTCTTGAATTCTGTACCATTATCACATCTAATACTTCTAACCTTGAGTCTTAACTGATTCTCAAGTGCTATTATAAGATCATGAATAGCATCAAAAGTTTCATCCTTGAATCCTAAGAAAAAGACCCAGCTAAATCTGCTACAATCATCAGTTATTACCAAGCAGTACTTCTTCTTGTTTAGACTTGCAACAGAAACAGGTCCAAACAAATCCATGTGTAGCAGCTCCAAAGGCTCTCTAATTGTTCTCTCCTCAAGCTTCTTGCATGAAGCTTTATGTTGTTTACCCTTCTTACACGCCAAACATGAGTGATCAGTCTTGAATGTTTTTGAAGGTAAACCTCTAACCAAATTGCCTTTGACTAACTTGTTGATGTTCTTGAAATTCACATGACCTAATCTTCTGTGCCATAGATGTGCTTCCTCCAATGATGCCTTTGCCACTAAACATGTTGCTTTTCCAGCAGAATTGAGACTCTTCAAGTCTAAACTGTACACATCATTGGTTCTTGGTACCTTCAGAGTTACCAAGTGATCATCAACAAACTTGAATTCAGGAGAAAGAATGAGACATTCTGTTTCAGTGAACAGAACTAGATACTTCTTGTCACAAATCTGAGAAACTGACAAAAGGTTGCACTTGAGCTCCTTCACATATCTGACATTCTCAAAGTCAATGCCTCCAGCTTTAATGGTTCCTTTGCCAGTTATTCTTCCTCCATCAGGATCATTTCCAAATGCAACTTTTCCTCCATAGTATGCCTTAAAATCTGACAGGATCTCCTTATCCCCTGTCATGCTGCCAGAGCAACCACTATCAACAATAATATGATCTTTAAGCTCCTTCTCTGGGTTGCCCTGCACAGTAAAAGAAAACAGTTAGTTTCTTTTAGGAACCCAAGCCATTACTGACTTGTGTTCCCCTTGTGGAGTGACATACTTGAATTCCTTCAGTATGTAATCTCCACTGGTTTTAAAGGCATGGTCAATGATTTTTTGCTTTGGTTCCATGACCTGTGTTTTGTTTTCAACAACACTCCCTGTTTCACCCTTATTTGATGAAAGTACTGGTTGTCCCCCAGTAGTACTTTCTTTCTTAACCCAAGTACGTTTAACTTTCTGTTTAGGTTCCTCAGATTTAGGTACTCTTTTTGAGGTGTAAGACTGTTTAGATTTACATGAATTAAACTTCCTAGGTCTTACATGTGAAAAAGTATTAGCAGTACCATGATTGGGTGAAAACTTAGCAGACCTTTGAGAAGATACTGTTTAAGACTTACCAGTATTTGAAGGTACTGGTGGTTTGGAAAAAGGTCTTTTCTGGTGAGGGTACCTATAGTCTTTAGAGAAATTACTATGGTTCACCCTATTTGAGTAGTTCCAAACTGGTTTAGTCTCCCTAGGTTTATGGTTGGAAGGTCTGTTCTTTGGGAACTGGCTTAAGTATTCTGAGTGAAAATCACAGTGTTTAATCAAATGGTGAGGACTAAAACACACATGACACAATTTTTGTCCCATATTCCCAAAACTTCTTCTTTGATGAAAAGGTTTCCTATAGTAAGCAGTATTTTGAAAAGTTTCTCTTGAAGGTACTGCTGAGTGTCTAGCAGTATTTTGAAAAGAGTTTTGATGTACTGCTTGTCTTTGAAAAGCTGTAGGAAACTTGACACCATTATCAACATAACCTGAACTCATATGATTAGAATCCTTAGGTTTTTGAAAACTAGATTGACCAGTAAGCTTCTTCCTAAACTCTAAGTTGTCTACACCATAGCAAGACACATCTGTTCTAGGTGGTTGAAACTGACCAGTAGGTGGAGGAACTGAGTTATACCCATTATCTTTCTTATACTCAGGAGGTGATTCACTAATGGATTCCTTATTCCTAGGTGTGCTTTCCTCTGAGCTTGTGAGCTCATCATCACTAGTTGGGTTCTCCTCTGAACTAACAGGTTCCTTACCACTAGGTGAAACCTCATCTGAACTACTATCCTCAACACCATAACCTAATCCAGTTTTACAGGTTACTCTTCTCTGTTTTTCAACAAATTCAACATGTGACAGACCAGCCCTTTTAATACTATCAAGTTTTTCTAACAACTTATCCCTTTCACTGGTTAGCTTTTCTATTTCAGACACTTTACAACCTAATTTCCATTCACTTAATTTTAACTGGTAGTCTTGTTGTTGATATTTTTCAGCCCAAGCCACTTCATTGTTTTCATGTGTTAATATTTTAGCTTCCAATGACTCTAGAGTGATTTGATATCCTGCTATCTCAGACCTAGCAGTCCTAAAATTATCTTTTTTCAGTCACATAATAAGTAAGCAACTTTTGGTACATTACATTGCACTTAGAGCATACCTCAGATTCTGTGAATGAACTTGATGAAGCAGCCATCATAGCAATCTGAACTGGTTCGTCTTCACACTCCATGCTCCAATCAAAGCCTCCAAGATCATCTTTTGATTCCAAAGCAGCATATCCTGGTTCTTCATCAAAAGCTGTGCTCCAATCAAAATCTTCCATTGCAACCATAGAGTAGGTTACTGGTTCATCATCAAATTCAGTACTCCAGTCAACCTCTGCTAGATTCTCTTGAGCTACCAAAGCCTTTGGCTTTGTATCAGTAATTGGAACCTCCTTCCTTTCAGCCTTTGGTTGTTCAAGCATTCTGTTTGCTTGATACTTTGTAAAATTGCACTCCCTTGCAAAGTGTCCAGGCTTTAGACAATTAAAGCACTCAATCTTGGATTTGTCAAAAGCTATAACCTGTTTAGCTCTGAATTCAATACCCCTGCCTGTTTTGTTCACAAACTTCCTGATCCTAGCAGTAATCATGGCAACTTGCCATCTTATATCAATCTCCTCTAAAGCATCTTCTTCAATCTGCAACAGATCTTCTTGATAAGTAACAGGTAAGGTGGCTTGTTGAGCAAAGAAAGAGCATACAACATCATCAGAATTGGTGTTGTTTGTTGGTGGTGGGGTGTTGGTAGTCACAATAGTGTAAACATACTGGTTATCATCGACAGAACTTTGAGCAGGATAAGCAGTACTTTTAGATGAAGTACTGCTTCTGCTTTCAGAAGACACAAAAGCAATGTTTTTATGAGAACCTGAATTCGTGTGACCATTCATCTCTTGCTCATACACCTTCAGATTATTGTAGAGATCACCAAAGTCCATGGAATCTAAACCAGGTTGTCCCCTGATCATAGTAGCAACCACATGCCATGAGGATGGCAAACTTCTTAAGAACTTCAAGTTAGCATCTTCAAGAGATGCCTCTGCTCCATGCAACTCAAGCATACTGAGTAGGTTCTGGAATCTATCATAAGTAGCATCAAGACTTTCTCTTTCACCAACAGTGAAGGTTTGAAACTGCTGCTTCAGTAAGTTCCTATGCATCTTTTTGGAAGCTTCATTACCTCTAAATCTTGTCTTAATTGCAGCCCATAGTTGTTTTGCATCCTTTGCATGATGAAATTTGAGTAGATGACCATCAGGAATGGCATACAATAGTATGTTGAGAGCCTTGTCTTGGATTCTCTTTGTTGCTGCTGGCAAGGCTGCTTGAGGTGGTTTAGGTTGTCCTGGAACTTCTACAGGTTCTTCAAGAACAGCATTCCCATTAACAATTACATCCC